>CM060290.1:1305804-1863304 GCA_030684275.1 Acipenser oxyrinchus oxyrinchus
CTGAATGCTTGAATCACATCACCGCGTAGTCTTCTTTGTTCAAAACTGAATAGCTTCAATTCTTTTAGCTTGTCTGCATATGACATGCCTTTTAAACATACAGTATACAGTATATCCTTTTTGTAGTGAGGTGACCAGAACTGAACACAATACTCTAGATTAGGTCTTACTAATGCATTGTAAAGTTTTAACATTACTTCTCTTGATTTAAATTTGACACCTCACAATATATCCGAGCATTTTGTTGGCCTTTTTTATAACTTCCCCACATTGTCTAGATGAAGACATTTCTAAGTCAACATAAACACCTATCATAGATTCCTTCTTCAATTTTAGTATCTCCCATATGGTATTTATAATTAGGGCTTCTGTTTTTCGAGTTTTATAAATCTTTTTTTCGGGAGGGGGGGCTTTCGTTTTTGATATACTGTATGAAATTAGTGTTTTCGGTTACTTTCCAAAATACTTGAGCGTTTTTTATTTTGTTTGTCAAAATATTTATAGTAACTGGACAGTACTTGCACACTTAAGTTGTACCTTCTTTCCTTTGCTGTCTTCCACAACGAAACCCCTCTGGTCACGGCACATTCTTCTGGGGTTTTTGTACATTTGTCCACAATTCTGTTTAAAATCCTCCATATCTTAACTGTAATACAGCTTGAAATCCCGCTAACAAGCCTATATCCTGATTGTAATCTTGTTTTAAATCTCGCAAGTGGAGTCTCTAATAGAAATGGAGGAATGTGCTGTCACTCAGTAGTTGGGGCGGGTTTAAAGTGTTCAGAACGAATCAGTGATAGATGCAGGTCAGGAAGGCGGGACATTGCCCAGCAGCACTGGGAAATGTATTTATTATTATTTTTGTAGTAGGGTAAAGTAAATAGATTAACCATTTCCACTGTTTTTCTGGTGTATTCCGGTGTTTATTGGCTATCCACCGATTTCATTTTTTATCGGGTTTTATCAGTTAAAACCGAAAATCAGAAGCCCTATTTATAATGCACATTTTTATTGTCTGCATGCAGAACCTTACACTTTTCTCTATTAAATGTCATTTGCCATGTGTCTGCCCAGTTCTGAATGCTGTCTAGATCATTTTGAATTACCTTTGCTGCTGCATCAGTGTTTGCCACTCCTCCTATTTTTGTGTCATCTGCAAAATTAACAAGTTTGCTTGCTATACTATAATCTAAGTCATTACTATAGATTAGGAAGAGCAGAGGACCTAATACTGATCCCTGTGATACTTCACTGGTTACTCCATTTTGAGGTTTTACCTCGCTCCATTTTGAGGTTTCTCCTCTAATCAGTACTTTCTGTTTTCTACATGTTACCCACTCCCTAATCCATGTGCATGCATTTCCTTGAATCCCTACTGTGCTCAGTTTGAGAATTAATCTTTTTTTTTTTAATAATAATTTAGTCGCCAATTAGTTGCCAATTAGTTTTATTATTTTCTCCCCAATTTGAAATGCCCCAATTATTTTAGGCTCACCGCTACCACCCCTGCGCTGACTCGGGAGGGGCGAAGATGAACCCACGCTGTCCTCCGAAGCGTGTGCCTTCAGCCGCCCGCATCTTTACACTCTGCAGACTCACCGTGCAGCCGCCTCAGAGCTACAGCGTCGGAGGACAACGCAGCTCTGGGCAGCTTACAGGCAAGCCCGCAGGCGCCTGGCCAGACTACAGGGGTCGCTGGTGCGCGGTGAGCCGAGGACACCCTGGCCGACCTAACCCTCCCTCCCCCCGGGTGATGCTCAGCCAATTGAGCGCCGCCCCCCTGGGAGCTCCGTCCACGGTCGTCTGTGGAATATCCTGGACTCGAACTTGCGACGTCCAGGCTATAGCGCGCATCCTGCACTCTAGCGAGTGCTTTTACTGGATGCGCAACTCTTAATCTTTATGCAGGACTTTGTCAAAAGCTTTCTGGACATCTAAATAAAACGTCATATGCTTTGCAATTATCCATTGTCGATGACCAATAGTGGTTTTCAATAAAAAAGAAAAACGCAATCAATCCATTCGCTTGCACAACAGACTGAGAAATGAAGATTTACAGAAAGCAACTGTAAAACTCTAACAGTCCAGTACTAGTGGGAGGAGAGTCGGTCAACATAGTAGCTTACAACATTGAGAGTAGCAACTTCCCAGACTGTAATATTATTAAGATTATTAAGGCAGGACTAAATGGCTTGCGAAAAAGACATTGCTGGATTTTGTCAGGTGGAAAATAAGGAGTCATATGTACAGTATTTCTTGAAAGTACTCATGACTTCAAGGCAATGTTGCATTTTACTCACCCAAAATACATAGTGTCAGAATTGGAGAGTACATTACTCATTGGCCCCAAACCTTATCTGGAGCGCAGGTTGTAGCTAACAAAATGATTTCATGCAAACCCGGCAGAGACTGCCTCTCCTCAGCGCCACAGCGGTCACTACTGGTCAGGTGCCTGGTGAGCTCAGAGCGGACACCTGCAGTGTTGACTTGATCCTCCAGGGGCGGTAGCTCGCTGACTGCTGGAAGCTGGCTTGGTCGTGGGATTGGAGGATGCCCACTAAACCTTCTAACAAGGGACGAGTCTAGATGGGCCAAATGACCTTTTCTCTTTCTTAAACTTTTCTTATGTTCTCACGAAAATATATTATTTTTAATCATTTAACCTATATATATATAAGGTGTATATATAGTCGCCGGGTTTGTATAATTTTTGGTGGTGCCCAGTCAGAGTCCCGCCCCTATACTTGCAGTCCGATAAAAATAAAAAAATTAATATGGATAGATTGGAAACAGTAAAATGTTTAACAGTTTCTCTATATTGCATAAAACCACTACCGTAAGAAAAACATATTGTGGTTGTACTTAACTATCTATTTTATTATATATTATTGCTTTCGTATGACATACTGAGTTGGAGTACATTGTCCTATACAATGGGATAATATTAGAGGATAAACGACAAAGCTCAGCTGAATACAGTAACAACCAAGTGCTGATGGATCCATAAACCACAAAAGCAAATACTTCCTAAAATGTAATTTTTTAAAAAGTAGCTCCTACTTTTGCGATGTTCTAATTGTTTCCAAGTAAACTGATAATGTTCTCTGTGTTGCTGCTCTGACCACACAAACACTGGGTTTAACTTGAAATGATTAAACCAACTGTGCTCTAAATTACTTAATTAGACTAATAATTGGCAATAATTATTAGGAAGATAGCACCTAAAAGTTCCACAACCAGTTTTGCACATCAACCTGCAAATTTACAAGATTCCTTCAAAACAAGAACAGGTTATCAGCCCGGAGTATGTGTATAAAAGCAGCTGTTCTCTCTCCCACCCATTTCACCTGGATCTGTCTCTGCAGAACACCATGAAGGTCGTGTTGGGCATCCTGGTTCTTCTCCACTGCGCAGCACAGGGTAACACATACATTATATTCTTCCATTGTATTTTAATTGACCTCAATCAATGGGTTTTTACAGTACGCACTTGGAAGAAAGTAAAGATAGGTGGAGACTTGCTTTATGTATTTGATTTTAGTTCAGATACAAAGTCGTTGGAATGTATCATTTTCGCAATTGATATTTCTTAACGTATCCAGATAATGTCTAAACAGAGTCTTAATACTACCAACTTCAAAATCTGTTTTAAAAAACACTGTTAGAAATACAGGAAAGCTTGTAAGTTCAATGACAAACATGTCAACTAGAAAAGTCTTTTTATCGTCTTCAAGTGAAGTCGTTGACATTTTTACTCCAAAGTCTAAGCTACTCCATCTTTCTGAAAAGGTAAGACCAACCTTTCATATATTGTATTTTATTACATTGTTATATTCTGCTGCTTCTTGTAATTGATCTTCCTTAACCTATCCAGATAATGGTTAAATTGTCTAAACAGCACCCAATCTTAACACTGCCAACCTTACATGTAACCTGCTGGTTTATGTTTTGTCAGCCTTGTTTAATTCTTGACAACCTTACTAAAGGTAGAGGTCTATGATTGAGACATGTTTTGTTTTATGAAGGCGGGATTAAGATCCACCTCTCTTTTGACTCCAATAGGTTTGGAATATGTTTAAATGCAAAGTGTACAGCATATTTGTTATGATTCATTAAATCTATTTTAGATTCACAGTTTTGATACAGTATAGTAATTGATATCTTTATATTATAAAGTGACAAGTTGAAGTTGGTTGTCACACTTTTTACTCTTTATTATTTTCCTCAATCTGGTGACATTCTGTGAGGTTCCTCGTTATATTGAAGAATAACTCTTCATGTACAAATTGATGTTTTTTATTTCAGCGTAACTTTATTCCAAATATGATATTTAGAAGGTTGAAAATGCGCGGTCACCTGTGACAAGCTGCCCCATACTGGGGTTGGTTGTCACACGATAGGGGTTGGTTGTCACAAAGTATTTTCTTGGTTTTACAGTAGACAATAATGCAACATTTTTGTTTTTTAAATAACATAAAGTTTCTACTGTGTACAATGACAGAAAAATTGTATTTTTACTTTTTATGTGAACATAAAAATATAGACCTATATATATTTGAAATGTTGACCCATGCTACAAGTCGTCATTTCTCAATCATTTTTCTGTCATCCCTCATGTGTTTTTATGTGTGTCATTATTTGTATCAGGTATCATTTGTATATTGTGTCACTCGAATTCGAGTCATGGCAAACCTCTGTCAATGAAATTCTCTGTCAATCATCAGACAGCATTTTCTCTGGGACTTAACATAACAGCCAATCACGTTTCTAAGTTTGCATATCCTACGATTTCATTGGCTACTGCGAATGTCAATCAACTGAAAAATGTAAACGAAAAATATGAAGACAAAAAAAATAAATAACTTGAAGTAAATGTTAGTATTGCTACGTGAACGAATAAAACGCAAAATAACACACTTTATTCCTGAAGTGTCATTAGGAGACTATTATTAGAAATTTATTTACGCGTGGATACACCCATAAAGAAATTGCAAGACTCACTGAAGCCATTACGAAAAAAGCATATCGTAAGTATAGTGTGTTCCTGATAACTGACGCTGAGACGTGAGAAATGACCATGTCCTAATATGGACACCGTACACATGTTGGTGTAAAAAGTAGAAAGAAAAAATAGAACACTTCTTCCTATAGGATTTACATGTGACAACCAACCCCAAAAACTATGTGACAGCCTGCCCCAACCCGACTTCATATGGCAATTTAATTCTCTCAGTACTACTGGGAGAACCTACTGGTTTTGTTTTACACCAAAAGATAGCCAGTATCTGGTTCTATTAACATGGCCATCAGTTCAAACAAACTCCAATACTACGAAGAGTTAAAACATAAATAACAAGATATACATGTTTTACTTTGGGTATGAAAAAAAATGAAATAGCTAACCATTAAGCTGGATGGAATTGACCTCAAATTACAAGAAGGTTGAGTTCCAGACAATAGAACACACATTTCAGTGTTAGTATCACCTGCCTGCACCATCTAGTGAGCACTGTGACAGCCAGCCCCGGTCTCCCCAACTGGTGAAGGTAGAAAATCTTACAATGCCTGGCTGGTAAACTGTTTGTTCCTGCACTAAATCATTTTAGACAGAGACTAGGGTAACAAATTGAAATAACAATTTTTTTAAAACCACTAGATTGGCTTTTAAATTGGCCATCAGCCTTCATTTTTGATTTACAAGCAGAACGTACAAACGAGATTGCAACAGAGTTAATAAGTGCTTACATTTAACTAGCTATATGAGAAGACACTGTAAGACGCTATAAGCAATAAGACACAACAGTGTGTTGGTTGTGCTAGAATAAGGAGGCTGTGTGGTCCAGTGGTTAAAGAAATGGGTTTGTAACAAGGCTGTCCCGGTTCAAATCCCACCTTAGCTACTGACTCATTGTGTGACCCTGAACAAGTCACTTCACCTCCTTGTGCTCCGTCTTTCGGGTGAGGCGTAGTTGTAAGTGACTCTGCAGCTAATGCATAGTTCACACACCCTAGTCTCTATAAGTCGCCTTGGATAAAGGCGTCTGCTAAATAAACAAATAATAATAACCGCACGCCCAGGGGCATAGTAAGGCAGGAGGCCATAGTTGCTGGGACTTGTTTTTGCCCATTGATTGTACTGTAATAATTCAATGGCTTGGCATGCCTACCAGCCAATCAGGAAGCAGATATCTCCCAACCCACTTTATAATGAAAAATAACCTGTTTGATGCCAGACACACTTTATTCTAATCGTTCTGCGTTACTGTATTTACATGAGGCACTTCTCGTTTGAAATGAAAAAGTAAGACTTATAAGACGATGCTGAAGTTGGCTTCTTATTCGCCAGCTTCTTATTCACATTCCAGCTTCTCATTTGCATCCTGCAAATGTAACACACATTCAATAAGTAACTGGGGTATTTCAGGGGTTACATCGCTCTGGGCCACTTATTTTAAAGTTGATTCTCACAGAGGGGAACCCCTCTGTGTCACCCATGGGTACCCGGCCCAAAAACAGACATTATAAATCATTAATAACTACTTTTATAATGTGCTTCAATAATCTCAGCTCCATACACTGATTTGTCCTTAATAATCTCATTTATAAATGGTTCTATAGCTATTTCTCGCTCGCTCTTTCATATTTATGTAGCATCTATTAATCATTAATAAATGGTTGATAAAGTGTTTATTAGAAGGCCTTATTATAAAGTGCTTTCAATTATTATTAGTCATTTAGCAGACACTTTTATCCAAAGCAATTTACAGAGACTAGGGGGTGAACTCTGCATTAACATCTGAACAAAGACCTATCAGTGACAGAGCAGGGATTTGAAGCAGGAACCTGCTGGTATCAAGCCCCTTTCTCTAACCACTGGACCACCAAGCCTCCATGATGGAACCATCTTGACACACTGAAATAGACTTGGAATTTCAAACGAGAAATGACATGAACCTTGAAACACTAGGGATTCTACGAATAACAGAATAATTTAAATACATTTTGTAAAAGAGCAAGAAAATGACAATGCAAGAAAAAGAAAACTTGCTGACCAAAATGTACAAAGTCGTACAGTATTGTGCAAATGTATCGGAACACCTCAAGATGTGTCATTCCTATGCTTTATATTCCTACCTGTGTGATTTACATTTTTCACTCAGTAATCAGTGATATAGAAACAATTGGCACTTGTGTCAAAATGTTAGACCACTTTGTGCTTTAATCTTATACAGCCATGTGCTCCTTTTCTCTTACTTTTTTAATGCATGCATTTGTGGCCTACTGAAGTCATCAGTATATTAGTCTATTTTACAATTTAGACTAATTTGCTTATTTTACAATTTTCCAAGATTTTCAGTTCCAGTGGTTTGATTTTATCTGCACAACAAATCAAAGCTACAGAAGCAACGTGGTGTTCTAATACATTTTTTGAGCATTTAATAAATAAACAGACGGTTGTAACAGAAACACACAAAACACAGGACACGGCACTTACGCCAAAATAAATAGATACAAACAAAACGGACTATACAGACAAACGAACAAACACGGTGAGTGAAAACATATACTACGCCTTGCTTTTGCTTAGTTTCTCCTTCTCCACCGGTTCTCCACTCACCGAACACCCAACCCGAGTTGAGTGAAAACATGCCCTGTTTTTGTGCAGTTGTGCCGTGACTTCTGTACCTTTGGTCAATCATTCAATTGGAATCTCGGTACAACTGCACGCACGCTCAATTAAGTACACTCACCGTGACCACACATTACATTTAACCAGCACGTGAAGTGATTTGTGTGCCCTCCCTCGTTGCCTAAATACAAAATCTACGTTTTGAAATCACCGCATTGACAACACAGACCCGTTTATATCTCTGCGTACTGAGGACTGATACCCCAACATTTACACACAACACGGCAACCCCAGCGATGCGAGAGCGGCTGGCAACCCAAGCGATGCAAGGCAAAGCATCCTTGGGCGGCGAGGCAGGCATCCTTGGGCGGCGAGGCAGGCATCCTTGCAGGCGGCAGGGCAGGCATCCGGCAGGCATCCTTGGCAGGCAGGCTGGGGTGCAGTCAGGACAAGCTGGGGTGCGGGTGTTGGCCCTCTTCTCGGCCTCTGCGGCGGGCGGTTCTTCCCAGTGCTTCCCTCAGCAGCCTATGCAAGGGCTGCTGAGGACCGCCAGCATCTAGTCCTGGTCCTTCTGGTGGCGGGGAGAGGCAGCTCCTGCTCCTCTCCTCATGACGGTGGGGAAGTGATACCAGCAGGCATTCATCCTCTGCTGGTGGGGAAGTGATACCAGCAGACATTCCTCCTCTGGCGGATGGAGGTGGCGGAGGCAGAGGCAGCTCCTGCTGCTCTGCTCCTGCCAGTGAAGGTGGCGGAGGCAGAGGCAGCTCCTGCTGCTCTGCTCCTGCCGGTGGAGGTGGCGGAGGCAGAGGCAGCTCCTGCTGCTCTGCTCCCTGCCAGTGGAGGTGGGAGGCGCAGTAGTCTCTGGCGGCGGGAGGTGGGAGGCGGCGTAGTCTACCCCTTGTTTCAGGGGACTGGTGCGGCCCTCCTCCTCTCTGTAGGGGACTGGTGCGGCTCTGCCTCGGAAGGGGACGAGCAGCAGGCATTTTCCCTCTGCTGGTGGACAGGGACCCAGCAGGATTTCACCCTCTGCTGGTGGACAGGGACCCAGCAGGCATTCACCCTCTGCTGGTGGTGGACAGGGACCCAGCAGGCATTCACCCTCTGCTGGTGGACAGGGACCCAGCAGGCATTCACCCTGTGCTGGTGGAGGGAGGCAGAGGCAGCTCCTGCTGCTCTGCTCCTGGCGATGGAGGTGGTGGAGGCAGAGACAGCTCCTGCTGCTCTGCTCCTGCCGGATGGAGGTGCGCGGCGGGACCAGCAGGAATTCACCCTCTGCTGGTGGAGACTGGGGCTGTGGACTGCTCTACCTTCCCCTTTTGGGCCGTGGGCGCACCTGACTCCCTCCCTCTTGGGCTGTGGATGGACGCACCGACTCCTCCCTCTTTGGGCTGTGGGACGCACCGACTCCTCCCTCTTGGGCTGTGGACGCACCGACTCCTCCCTCTTGGGCTGTGGGCGCACCCGACTCCTCCCCTCTTGGGCTGTGGACGCTTCCGACTCCTCCCACTTCAGGCGTGGGGACGTTGGGCTCCTCCCACTCAGGCGTGGGACGTTCGGGCTCCTCCCACTCAGGCGTAGGGACGTTCGGGCTCCTCCCACTCAGGCGTGGGGACGTTCGGGCTCCTCCCACTCAGGCGTAGGACGTTCGGGCTCCTCCCACTCAGGCGTGGGACGTTCGGGCTCCTCCCACTCAGGCGTGGGACGTTCGGGCTCCTCCCACTTGGGCTGTGGAGGCAAAACCAGCAGGCATTCTTCCTCTGCTGGTGGAGACTTGGGCGGTGGACACTCTGCCTTCCTCTTCCCATTTCCCCTTCTCTGCCTCCTCCTCACCTTCCTCTCCTGGGCCAGTTCCTCCTCTCCCTCTTGGTAGGGCAGCGCACCACGGGTGCCCGAACTCCCCACAGGCAAAGCACCAGCCTTGGTCCTCTAAACCACCGAGGAAGACCTCCAGATCCTGGCAGCCATCTCTCCAGTTCCAGCCTTCCATTTTTTTTTTTTTTTTTTTTTATTGTTGTTTGTTGTTGTTTGTTGTTTGTTTTTTTTTTTTTTTTTTTAAAACAACAAATTGGCGGTTCTCTGTTCTGGCCTGAGTCCTGGAGGCGCTGTAGATCCCGTCTTCTGACACCACGATGTGACAGGATGACTGGGCGGTGGCGTCGCGCAGAAGCAGGTAACAAAAGACAGACAGAGAGATGGAGTTTGGTGGTAGCTGAGCGAATAATGCTTTCGGCTCAGCATTTAATAAATAAACAGACAGAAAATAAACGGTTGATAACAGATAACACGCAAAACACAGGACTCACGGCACTTGCGGCCAAAATAAATAAGATAGTGTGTTCCTGAAACAAACGCTGAGACTGATACATGACAACGTCCTAACAAACACCGCTGAGTGAAAGCTATACTAGTTTTAGAACTTTTTTTCCTATAGTTTCTCCTTCTCCAACCAACCCCAAAGCTTCTCCACTGCCCCACCCGAACACCCAATTTAATCCCCGGTGAGTGAAAACATGCTGTTTTATGCAGTTGTACCGAGACTCGATTGCTAGTCAATCATTCAATTGGAATCTCGGTACAACTGCACGTGAAGTAATTAAGTGCACTCCGTGACCACACATTACATTTTAACCAGCATCGTGAAGTGATTTGTGCCCTCCTTGTGCCTAAATACAAAATCTACATTTTTAAATCACACGTGAAACACAGACCCGTTTAGTATCCCGTGTACCGATGACTATACACCAACATTTGACACACAACCACGTAACATATAATACACAGGGGGCACTTTGCCACAACATGGTTAATAGATTATATTTATCAATTAACTAAATGCAAAGTGAGTGAACAGAAGAAAAATCTAAATCAAATCCATATTTGGTGTGACCACCCTTTGCCTTCAAAACAGCATCAATTCTTCTAGGTACACTTGCACAAAGTCAGGGATTTTGTAGGCATATAGTCAGGTGTATGATTAAACAATTATACCAAACAGGTGCTAATGATCATCAATTCAATATGTAGGTTGAAACACAATCATTAACTGAAACAGAAACAGCTGTGTAGGAGGAATAAAACTGGGTGAGGAACAGCCAAACTCAGCTAACAAGGTGAGGTTGCTGAAGACAGTTTACTGTCAAAAGTCATACACCATGGCAAGACTGAGCATAGCAACAAGACACAAGGTAGTTATACTGCATCAGCAAGGTCTCTCCCAGGCAGAAATTTCAAGGCAGACAGGGGTTTCCAGATGTGCTGTCCAAGCTCTTTTGAAGAAGCACAAAGAAACGGGCAACGTTGAGGACCGTGAGACGCAGTGGTCGGCCAAGGAAACTTACTGCAGCAGATGAAAGACACATCATGCTTACTTCCCTTCATAATCGGAAGATGTCCAGCAGTGCCATCAGCTCAGAACTGGCAGAAAACAGTGGGACCCTGGTACACCCATCTACTGTCCGGAGAAGTCTGGTCAGAAGTGGCCTTCATGGAAGACTTATGGCCAAAAGCCATACCTCCGACGTGGGAAACAAGGCCAAGCGACTCAACTATGCACGAAAACACAGGAACTGGGGTGCAGAAAAATGGCAGCAGGTGCTCTGGACTGATGAGTCAAAATTTGAAATATTTGGCTGTAGCAGAAGGCAGTTTGTTCAGCGAAGGGCTGGAGAGCGTACACGAATGAGTGTCTGCAGGCAACAGTGAAGCATGGTGGAGGTTCCTTGCAAGTTTGGGGCTGCATTTCTGCAAATGGAGTTGGGGATTTGGTCAGAATTAATGGTCTCCTCAATGCTGAGAAGTACAGGCAGATACTTATCCATCATGCAATACCATCAGGGAGGCATCTGATTGGCCCCAAATTTATTCTGCAGCATGACAACGACCCCAAACATACAGCAAAAGTCATTAAGAACTATCTTCAGCGTAAAGAAGAACAAGGAGTCCTGGAAGTGATGGTATGGCCCCACAGAGCCCTGATCTCAACATCATCGAGTCTGTCTGGGATTACATGAAGAGAGAGAAGCAACTGAGGCTGCCTAAATCCACAGAAGAACTGTGGTTAGTTCTCCAAGATGTTTGGGCCAACCTACCTGCGAGTTCCTTCAAAAACTGTGTGCAAGTGTACCTAGAAGAATTGATGCTTGATGCTGTTTTGAAGGCAAAGGGTGGTCACACCAAATATGGATTTGATTTAGATTTTTCTTCTGTTCACTCACTTTGCATTTAGTTAATTAATAAATATAATCTATTAACATGTCTATTTTTGAAAGACATTCTTACTTTACAGCATTTTTTCACACCTGCCTAAAACTTTTGCACAGCATATATATTTACTATAAAACGTACGCATATAAACAGAACAGTAGCTTCATCAATTCTGATCCTGTGGTAATCTATGCATGTAACTAAAATCCAGCACTTAGTTTTAATAATATAGAAATGATCCAGTCAAAATATTTAGTGCAGTACATTTTCAAAATACAAGTAGTAAAGCTGTAATAGGCTACCCTCCTCGCCCACATCTCCCACTGAATAGTATTCGTGTATCAATTCCCTGAATCCCAATTCTGCAGGGACAGTGCAAGGTATCCATGACAGATGGTACTTGGGGCTAGTGGCAATGAATTGCATCTTATTGCTAAGAGACAGAAAAGTAGTCTAAAAGCAACCAGCTGTCCAATGATCTCAAAGATAACACAAGAGTAAAGAACAAAAAAAAAACTTCGCAAACTTTGTAATTGATTTAATTATGTATATATTGCAAAGGGCTATGCATGTTTTTTATTTATTTGTAGTAGCTTCAGTACTTTTTTTACACCTTGCTTACAACAACTATAAAACACAAATTTTATGAGTCAAATGGCAATCATTTTAAATGTTGATTGAATGCTGTAAAAAAACAACTGAATGAGGAGGTCTCTAAACCCCTCATAATTTTATTTTGTATCTATTTGGTCAAACTAGCTTGACAGGGTAACTTCCAGCAGAGCCCAGCTGTTAATAAATGATTGCTTGGTACAGCCTTTAGTTATAGTAGAAAGCTCACTGTTGAAGTCTCATGAGCAGCACACCTCAGACGCGATGTGATTTTTGAATTGCCAATGAGACACTTTTGGAACGACATGATCATACACACCAGAAGCGACACAGAGGCGATGCGACAGGTTTGAAAACTGCCAGCTCTATACAACTGTTCAAAATTGCTATTGACAAAACTATGATCAAGACTGGTATATATTCTCAACATGAAGTCGAAATGACGAATGTCTTCTCTGAAGGTAGCAACCTATATATGGCAATAAATCATACACACCAGGCTTATCCAGTTACTTCGAAATGGACTCCCATATATTGTCTTTCAAATCTGTATCTTTATAATTGTGATGCCCTTTGCTTTTTAAGCATTTCAGATACACAGCGTGTCTGGTAAATTCTTTGTTTCTGCACTAAATCATTTAATCGAGACTGCTCTAGGATAACTAATTGAAATATTTTCAGAAAAAGAGCATCTGTATAATATAAAGTACAAATTAAAAGAACCCATTGCTGGTACTGGGAATCCAATACTGGTACATATCCTCGGAAGTGGACAGGGCTAACCAGACATGACCAGACTGTGCTGTACTGTTTAATTAATAAGGGTGATATGAATGTGTCATTTGAATTCTTCTTGTGCTTTTCTCACAGTGCTAGCCCTGTCATGCTATACTTGTGCTGCTGGGACTGATGAAGCCAGTTGTACAGCCAGTGTTTCCTGTGGAGTCGGTGTAACATCGTGTTTCAGTACTTATACAGTCACAGGTAAGATCAGTGCAGACTGACTCTCCTTCTCCACCTTACATCCACACTCGCACACTCTCTCTTACAATCACACAGACTCACTCTCCTTCTCCACCTTACACCCATACTCTCTCACTCTCTCTCTACAATCACACAGACTCACTCTCCTTCTCCACCTTACACCCACTCTCGCACACTCTCTTACAATCACACAGACTCACTCTCCTTCTCCACCTTACACCCACACTGCACACTCTCTCTACAATCACACAGACTCACTCTCCTTCTCCACACCCATACTCTCTCACTCTCTTACAATCACACAGACTCACTCTCCTTCTCCACCTTACATCCACACTCCACACTCTCTTACAATCACACAGACTCACTCTCTTCTCCACCTTACACCCATACTCTCTCACTCTCTCTTACAATCACACAGACTCACTCTCCTTCTCCACCTTACCCATATCTCTCTCTCTCTCTTACAATCCACACAGACTCACTCTCCTTCTCCACCTTACACCCATACTCTCTCACTCTCTCTCTTACAATCACACAGACTCACTCTCCTTCTCCACCTTACACCCATACTCTCTCACTCTCTCTCTTACAATCACACAGACTCACTCTCCTTCTCCACCTTACACCCATACTCTCTCACTCTCTCTCTTACAATCACACAGACTCACTCTCCTTCTCCACCTTACACCCATACTCTCTCACTCTCTCTCTTACAATCACACAGACTCACTCTCCTTCTCCACCTTACACCCATACTCTCTCACTTCTCTCTTACAATCACACAGACTCATTAAATTGTCAACATTGGACAAGTGAGGGAATTAAACAAAACAAACAAAAAAACACTTGATGATGAAGTTCAAAAGAATGAAGAATCTTCATTTCATCCTCACATCGGGTGGAAGAATTTTTGACCAAAAACGTGTGTTAAGGAACAAGATAATGAAGTAGACAATGACAATGATGTATACTCAAGAAAGCATCTTGAGTTTGTGGTTATGGGATCTCTTAACAGTTTGAATTTCTTTCTGCATTGCTCTCTTAGGAAGCACCATCACTGTTGAAAAAGGCTGCACGTCCCCTTGTGTAGAGGCAGAGAACCCAAGAAAATCCTGTTGCTCTACGACCAACTGCAATGGTAAGCCTTGTTCTTGTAGAATTCATTTTAACACTAGCATGCCTCCTACTGTCGTCTCACTGTGATGTTGAAATCAGTACTTTAGACAAGAACTCTAAAGAATGTCCCCCAGTTGAGAAAATAAAAATCTGCATTTAGCTTACATTTCATTTATTGTCAGAAAGCAGAGATTGTATTGCACCAAATACAGGCACTTTGTTTTTAACAAGAGGTAGAAACAACTGACTTTGATGTAAAGCTGTGTCACAAAGTTCTTTCCAGATAATCAGCCAGCATGCTGCACACCCGCTACCATGGGTCATATCCTAGGGGCTCTGCATCTGGATGCAGCCACAATATGTACTATTAGCATGGGATCTTTTAACAAATGGCTAATCTGATTTGCATGTGCACTGCACACACACACACACACACACACACACACACGCACACTTGAATGTTAAAAGACCTCAAGGTCCATAATGTTATACCAAATAGAGTTCTACATTTTCCTTAATGTAATTTAATGTGTATTTTTAATAAATCTGCTGAAAATTACGTTATAAATCGCATTGTACACAGGGACATTTTAACATTGTGATCCTCCTTTTATCATTTAAAATACGAAGCCTATTGAAAGACGTTTTGAAGATTTAAAGGCGACAATGTCAGAAAGTGTTTATGTTCGAAAGACATTACTCAACCACCTAAAATTGCAGAGATATTATTGTACTGAATTCATAGAACAAGTTGAAACCATAATAACCATTGATAAATAATAGAACATTTAAACTGGGTTTTACAGCAGTTTTTATTTTCAGGCAATTTCATTTGTGATTAACTTGCTACATTTCAACACTACTAAAACATGTTTGATAATATAATATAATATAATATAATATAATATAATATAATATAATAATTGCTTATCATCCCCAGTACTTCCCAGCTCTGCAGTTGAGGGCATCCTTTCAGCCCTAGTGAAGGAGTCTATTTGCTAATCCCTACTGCAATATTCACCAGGTCCCACATTCTTGTTTTTAGTGGCACAGTTGAGATGCTACACCTGCCCTAAAACAAATGATGAATCAACATGTACTGTAAATGTCTGCAGCCTCGCACACACTAAGTGTAAGAACACCTACGAGAAAACTGGAACAGGTAAGTGGTGACAGCGGGGTGTCCTGTCTGTCTCGAGTCTCTCTCTGTCCCGCTGCCTGTTTCTCTCCATTCATTGCTTTATTGTTTTCTCTCTTTCTTATACTTTGCTCTGTTTTTATTTTGCTAAACTGGTATAAGGGTTATACTGTGTGTTTAGTTACAAACATCAATCACATATATTAACAGTATTTTAAAATCATCATATATCAGAAAACATAATATACAGTATTTTAAAATCATCATATATCAGAAAACATAATATACATTGTCATTCATATATATATATATATATATATATATATACTGTATAGGATTATATACATTGTATATGTAAGAAGTCTTTGAAATGCTGTCCTGTACAGTATATGAAATACAGCATTGTTTCTACCGCAACATGCAATTACTCCATGAAGATGATGAAACTCTTTCTTCTTGGTCTCTCATCACTTTCCATGCTGCTGTTCAGTTTCACTCCAATGCTCAACAGCAGTTGGATATTTTGAAATACACATGTTGAGCTTTCAGTATCCCCTTTTTAGGAACAACCGCCACCTACTTCGTGACAAAGACCTGTGCTGACGAAGCAGCTTGTTCTCAGTCATTTTATGGGTTTTGCTGCACAGATGCCAGTTGTAATGGTAAGACCCTTTGTGTTAATCTGGTAGTTATTTATTTATATTAAATAATTATCTTATCTAATATGTGTGGGTAACACACGGAGACAGAAGTTTTATTTGAAAACCCGCACTGGTGCCCAGTTTTAATATTTTGGATATTTCTTTTAGCCCGCAGAGGCTGTTGTCCGTGGCCTGAGCACCGACAACGGTAAACAGGACCACAGAAATACCAATACTGGTAAACAGTTAAAAGCCGAGCACTCACAGGTCCTGAAAATAATAATGAAAACAAAAGGACAAATGAAAAAGGAAAATAAAACACAGTAATAAAACTACAAAATAAAGGTGCTGCTTATGCAGTGCCCCACTGCCGCTAAGCCGGTCAGCTCAGGATCTCTGTCCTACGCTGTCATGCACTATACACTGGCATGGCCAAGGTTCCCCTATCACTACACACGACCCTTCGGCACGTAACAATATATTTTAATAAATGGTTTATTTATTACTGGCTGTCTTCCTCAGCCGTGCTTGCCTGTTTTGGTCACTCACTCCAACCACAGGCGTTCCTGCCTGGTCTATGTTTACACTAGCCTTCTCAGCCAGTGTCTCTGTGTATTCCCATTCACGGCTACTCGAATGCACAACCAAGCGCAGTACAATCCCCAAGGCCCACCTCTCAGCCACTCAGAGAGAGGAAAGCCAACATACCCTCTTCCCCACCTCTCCGTGTCACTGCCGGCAGATCTCGAGGCTGCTGCCCCTTCCTGCAGTACCACGCATGCGCCAGATAGTCAGCACAGATCTACCCACCCTCCCGTTACAGTCTGCTAATTAATTAATAAGTGTTGCAGTGTAATGGATTCGGTTGTAGGGACTGTAATTTTTATGTATTAAGTAGTTCTATTTTTAAAGTGATATAGAGCTTGAAGATGTTCTTTATAAGAGGAAAGGAACCATGTGTGCCTGTTAAGACTCATCTTTATAAACATCTGTAAAGCTCTATATTATTATGAATTACTTATTTATCAGATGCTTTTATCCAAAGCGACTCAACAACTGCTGCTGCAGAGTCACTTCCAATAGGACCTTGTTTGTTTTACGTCTCATCCGAAGGACGGAGCACAAGGAGGTTCAGTGACTTGCTCAGGGTCACACACACTCAGAGTGACTCGATGGCCTAGCTGGGATTGAATCTTTAACCACTGGACCACCAAGCCACCTACTAACTCAAACGTATTGTTTAAACTAGGGGTGTGCAGATACTCAGATAGGCAGAGGAATTCATTTACATTAAAGTAAATTAATTTAAACCCAATTAAACTTTGTAAAACCGTATTAATTACACCTGCATAACAATTCATTCTACATACTATAGAGACATGTGAAAATATTTACTAATAAGAAACAATAGGTATAAATTAATCAAGTCCTAATAAAAATGCCCCCCCAAGATGAACATGGATGGGTCTACTGGTAACTGGACTATTCCATATTACATTTTAGGTAAATGCAATTCGTATTTGTAAATTATTTAAGTTTAGCAGACCCTTCTCCAATAACCCTGTCTACCCCTTTATTTGATAATGATAAATCTCCACAGCTTTGTTTGATACGCCTTGGTGGTTTTACAGAGAACTTGTTTTGCTTCCAATGTGCTGAAACAACCGATGAAAGTTCCTGTATTCCAAGTCCATGTGCAGCTGAAGCATTCTGCCAGAGTGAATACAAACTCAACGGGCAGGTAAGCGCTTCTCCTTCATTTGGGGTTTCTATTCTTTGTTTTTCCAGTTTGGTGCTTGTGAATTCCGGCTGGTGAAAGAAGGCCATTGAGATCAGTTGTGTTCATGAGTAAGGAGTCCATTCCTAGCAATCCTTTTCCTAATCCTCAAATCTAACATTACATACACCTCACTGCTTCATTGCTACTTTGCAGCCACATTCCCCATGTTTAGAGATTTAAAATACATAACTTTCTTATCATTAACTGTCTATTATTAAGCATGGTAGAACCCTGTTTTAGAATAACGGAACACATAATTTTGTACAGTAACTTATGCCTCACATATTAAATTTCACTGGACACTTTCTCTTTTCCAGAGCATGCAATATTGTCCCACATGGAAAAATAAAAGCAGTATAGTGGTACCATAATATGTACATGTTACTGTAAAGTCACCGAGGATTTGATTCTGTATCAATGCCCTGCTTATTGATTTGTCAGAATCACTGATTTGGCACTAGCTGGTTCTGTCACCACTAACCTTGCTTTTCTCCACCTTACAGGAGTGCCTGTTGTCACTAAGTCCTGTGCAGCTGATTGCAAAGCTGTTGACAATACAGCAGGCAAAAACGTTAGGACAACTTGCTGCAAAACAAGCTTTTGTAATGGTAAGGCTGCTATTAACTGATAAAATGGTTCAATCTCATTTTTTCACTTTAATCTTGGATATGTATATAGTTTAAAAACATCATGAGATGTTTTATTAATTATATTTTATGACATTCTTGATGAGAGACCATGTACAGTACTGTGCAAATGGTTTAGGCAGGTGTGAAAAAATGCTGTAAAGTAAGAACGCTTTCAAAAATAGACATGTTAATAGATTATATTTATCAATTAACTAAATGCAAAGTGAGTGAACAGAAGAAAAATCTAAATCAAATCCATATTTGGTGTGACCACCCTTTGCCTTCAAAACAGCATCAATTCTTCTAGGTACACTTGCACAAAGTCAGGGATTTTGTAGGCATATAGTCAGGTGTATGATTAAATAATTATACCAAACAGGTGCTAATGATCATCAATTCAATATGTAGGTTGAAAC
Organism: Acipenser oxyrinchus oxyrinchus; assembly: GCA_030684275.1. NCBI lineage: Eukaryota > Metazoa > Chordata > Actinopteri > Acipenseriformes > Acipenseridae > Acipenser > Acipenser oxyrinchus. The sequence continues at coordinate 1,324,957 of CM060290.1, forward strand.
ACAATCATTAACTGAAACAGAAACAGCTGTGTAGGAGGAATAAAACTGGGTGAGGAACAGCCAAACTCAGCTAACAAGGTGAGGATGCTGAAGACAGTTTACTGTCAAAAGTCATGGCAAGACTAAGCACAGCAACAAGAAACAAGGTAGTTATACTGCATCAGCAAGGTCTCTCCCAGGCAGAAATTTCAAGGCAGACAGGGGTTTCCAGATTTGCTGTCCAAGCTCTTTTGAAGAAGCACAAAGAAGCGGGCAACGTTGAGGACCGTGAGCGCAGTGGTCGGCCAAGGAAACTTACTGCAGCAGATGAAAGACACATCATGCTTACTTCCTTCGCAATCGGAAGATGTCCAGCAGTGCCATCAGCTCAGAATTGGCAGAAAACAGTGGGACCCTGGTACACCCATCTACTGTCCGGAGAAGTCTGGTCAGAAGTGGCCTTCATGGAAGCCAAAAGCCATACCTCTGACGTGGAAACAAGGCCAAGCGACTCAACTATGCACAAAAACACAGGAACTGGGGTGCAGAAAAATGGCAGCAGGTGCTCTGGACTGATGAGTCAAAATTTGAAATATTTGGCTGTAGCAGAAGGCAGTTTGTTCGCCGAAGGGCTGGAGAGCGGTACACGAATGAGTGTCTGCAGGCAACAGTGAAGCATGGTGGAGGTTCCTTGCAAGTTTGGGGCTGCATTTCTGCAAATGGAGTTGGGGATTTGGTCAGAATTAATGGTCTCCTCAATGCTGACAAGTACAGGCAGATACTTATCCATCATGCAATACCATCAGGGAGGCATCTGATTGGCCCCAAATTTATTCTGCAGCATGACAACGACCCCAAACATACAGCGAAAGTCATTAAGAACGATCTTCAGCGTAAAGAAGAACAAGGAGTCCTGGAAGTGATGGTATGGCCCCCACAGAGCCCTGATCTCAACATCATCGAGTCTGTCTGGGATTACATGAAGAGAGAGAAGCAACTGAGGCTGCCTAAATCCACAGAAGAACTGTGGTTAGTTCTCCAAGATGTCTGGGCCAACCTACCTGCTGAGTTCCTTCAAAAACTGTGTGCAAGTGTACCTAGAAGAATTGATGCTGTTTTGAAGGCAAAGGGTGGTCACACCAAATATTGATTTGATGTAGATTTTTCTTCTGTTCACTCACTTTGCATTTTGTTAATTGATAAATATAAACTATTAACATTCTTACTTTACAGCATTTTTTCACACCTGCCTAAAACTTTTGCACAGTACTGTATGTGTATGTTACAAAATGAGAAACAAGGACACAATATTACTAAGGTTTTATTAAAGCCCTTTTTAGGGTTTAAAATTAATATTCAAGTGATCTAATCCCTAAATCCTCTCTTCGTTTGTATCATGAAGACAGCCCTTCTCCACGCTCACATAGTTATTTCTACAGGAAGAGGTTTGACTTTCTTAATCTTGCCACACAAGGCATCAGGCTCCTAGTTTAATTATCTATTATAGATCGACCACAGTTTAGCCCAGTTGAATAGCCCTCCATGCCTTTGATTCTGGATGGCAGTGCAATGAGCTGCTGGAGACCTATTCATTAAACCCCTGTGTTTGTCTTTCAGAAAACGTCTTCAGTTGCAACACTTGTACTAATGAAGCTGACGAACCTAAATGTGCAGCAACAGACTGCGCTGCAACTGACACACAATGTCAGAGCAGTTATACCCTCACTGCACCAGGTAAGCTGTGATCACAAGGGGAAAGGTGACTGATACCTGTGTCTCTGTCACCAACTCGTTCCTCCTCTGCACATTTAAAGGACAAGGGCCTGTGTGTCCACTCAATAGTAAATGTATGTTGTGGTATTTGTGAAGTACACTGAGAGTCTTGAAGGTTGCAGGTTCATGATTACACTTCGAGTACTGAGAGAGAGGACCTGTTTCAGAGCTCAACAGAGGCTACAGGGGGTGCTTTTAACTTTGGAGTTTTTTTTAAAAAGTCACACATTGCGATGCATGACAGGTCATGATAAGCAAAGTGATTTATAAACAACAAAATTAATACAATAGTTAACTGTGGTTTTCCAGACCTGTAATTTGCTCTTTGGCTCTTTATCTCAGACCTTTTTGCACTGTATTTTAATAAAGGGTTGATATATCACCCAGGCTGTGGGAATCACCTGTGAGATTAATAAAGAGTTCATATGATGGTGGTATTGAGATCTATATTTACATCCATTATATGCAATGGTGTTGTGACTTCCAGGACCCCCTTGACAATGAGAATACATTCAATGTCAATTGATTGCTAAGGGTGTCTGGTGCCTAACCTTGTTTGTTGTATCCCTTTTATAGATGTTCCAGTATCAAAGGCATGTGCTGGGGTTTGCACACCATCCGCTACTGTGAAGTGCTGCGGTACATCTCAGTGTAACGGTAATGCTAACGTTATTGTTAATTATACAACAGCAGTGACTGCGGCTCACTGATTGGTCACATGTTCACATGTTCTAACTGGTGAACTTTAACAAAACACCACCTGGAGGCAAACAAACAAAACAACGGAAACAGAAATAAAATAAAAATAAAAGGGCTGTAATCATCCTCCAGTGTAGCTGCTCTCACTCAAACTTGAAACCTTATTGAATACTTGCACTACACTGTCTCTTTGTGTAGTCACACAACTTCACCCTGGTAAATGGGATCTCATTGCAGAAAGAGATTGCTAAAAATAGTTATCATTCAAGTTAATAGTTATAACTCAGCTGCATCCAGGTTAGGCTTTTAGCAGAGATACTGAGATGAGATGGGCTGGGTAACAGTCAATGATAAGGGGAGCACTGAAATGTTCAAATTTACAAATGTCAAGTAGACAGTAATGTTTTATCAATAGGTCTTTATCAATGTTTCATTCTGAAGAGATTGATAAACGTGCTGAAACACTGTCAGGTATGTGTCTATTTGAGCCAGCCGTAGCCCAGCCTCTCCTTCCTTATTCATTGTCTCTCCCTGGCTTGTTTTGCAGTGGACCTCTTGAAATGCTACACCTGCACCGACTTGACAGACGAAACTAAGTGTAAAGATATAACAGTCTGTGGGTACGGTGACAAGTTCTGTAAAACCACTTACAAACTAACTGGAACTGGTAAGTAATGATCCCTATGGGCGGGTTTCTCTGACTATAACAAGTTTACCTCGCTTCTCTTTCTCTCATCCATTCCTACTTAGTGTTGGGATTAACATGGATTTTTCCAGCAGCTTCTTTCTAAATAAAGACAAGAACATCTTTGCAGCCATCACAAGAGTCAAGTTTACATTGCAGTAATGTTTCCCACATTCAGGTCACCATTCAATCAGCTAACAATAGTATTCAAGCCAGATAAATGGATCTCTACAATCAGGGCTGGTTTGTAAATGTACCTCCATCTACAAAACCAAGCTAAAATACTTTTTATTACATGCTTCCCACTGTTTTTATTCTCTAAAACAATGTTTGAAATGGCAAGAGTAACAAAGCACGGTGTCAATTGATGAGATAATAGTTATAGAATTATGACTAACTTTCTTTTGGATTCGTTGATAGGTGTCACCGTCAGCAAGGGATGTCGTCAGCTTGTACTGTAACAACAGCTTTCCCTGAGATGAGTGCTGTCAGGAGAACTGTGTAACGGTAAAACAGATACTATTGTAATACTGTTAATACAATCAGTAACAGCTACCAACAAATCAAAACTACAGAAGCAACGGGGTGCTCTAATACATTTTTTTGACTGCATATATATTTATGATGAAATGTACATATATAAATAGAGCAGTCAGTACTTTTTTTACACCTTGCTTAAAACAACTATGAAATCACTTTTATGAGTCAAATAGCAAACATTTTAAATGTTGATTAAATGCTGTAAAAAAACAACTGAATGAAGAGGTCTCTAAACCCCTCAATTTTATTTTGTATCTATTTTGTCAAACTAGCTTGACAGGGTAACTTCCAGCAGAACCCAGCTGTTAATAAATGATCACTTGGTACAGCCTTTAGTTATAGTAGAAAGCTCACTGTTGAACTCTCGCAAGCACCACACCACAGGCGCAATGTGATTTTTTAATTGTCAATGAGACACTTTTGAAACGAAATGACCACACACACCTGAAGCGACACAGAGGCGATGCGACAGGTTTGAAAACATAATATACATTGTCATACATTGATATTTTTTATATATATATATATATATATATATATATATATATATATATATATATATATATATGGGTTGTAGGGAGATATGCAAATAAACATTACAAGAGCCAATCAAATTGCGTGAAAGTTGCCTAATGGCGTCTACATTTACAGCGTTTTAAAGTCAAAATACAGTAGCTGCATACATGTTCCCCCTTTTGGGGCTCATCAGTACAGCACAACTGTATTTTGACTCCAGAAAGGTTCAGGAGAGTAAGTAAAAACAAGTAGCTTTCGAGTTAAGTATGAAAGTAGAAGCCATTAGGCAACTTTCACGCGATTTGATTGGCTCTTGTAATGCTTTATTTGCATATCTCCCTACAACCCGTTTGTTTTGAATTTATTGCTTTCTCTCACCTTACCTCGAAAGCTACTTGTTTTATATATATTGTAAAACGATTGCACCACTCATGGGTTCGTTGCCCCTTTAAAAACTACGACCCAGCACACAGAAATGGATTTTAAACGCGGTTGCACTATTTTTAATTATAAACCAAACAAAACACAAACAAACTCCTAACTCCGTTTTGGGCGCTTACTATACACACTGGAACCTGACTCACTCGCAGGACGGCTAAGCCGTTTACCTACCCCAAAACTTAACAGGTTTAAACTGTACCTTTGTTTCTCCAGACTGCACAGAAGCAGAGCACCTCTCCTGCTTCCTTCTACTCAGCAGCCTAGAGCAGACTAACTGCTCCTCTTAAATACCCTGCACCTGGTCCCAATTCTAAATTACTGCCCAGGTGCAGAGGATAATTAAATAATAAAACACTTAAATTAAACAATAAAACAATTAACAAAAACTAATTAACAGAAGCACAAAACAATTAAATAAACAAAAGGTGCAATTTTTTTTCTTCAGGGAGGTTTTAACCCCCTCCCTGCTGTCTCAGACAACCCGCTGCCTTACAATATATATATATATATATATATATATATATATATATATATATATATACATATATATATACACACATACACACACATACATACATACAGTGCCTATAGAAAGTCTACACCCCTTGAACTTTTTTGCATTTTGTTGTGTCAGTGCCTCAGAATTAAATATACTGTAATTCATTAATTAAATAATAAGAATAAGAATAATAATAAGAATAATAATATGCTCACGTTGAAAATATCAGCTCTGTAGGGTTTCCTGTAAAATGCACAACACATTTTTGATTTCAATAGTTTACAAAAGGACCTGTCAAATGAGCTGTTAGCAGTGGTTAAGGGATTCAGCTGGTTACCTGACTAACTAGTCATTTCTAAAACCTCTGTTATTCATGAGTCTTATTTCTCAAGTACCGTTACCACAGATAATCCCCAATGAAACGCATGCACTAGAATGTCAGATTAATACATAGTTATTAATAAACGGTACCATTATTTATTCTCTTACCTGATGGGGAGCATTTACAATTGCTTCTTAGTAAATGGGATCTGAAGCCATCTTTACTTAAGATATTTATTTGATTGTTTCGAAATTTCACACCATTGAGTCTGGTAGTGTAATGGATTCGGTTGTAGGGTCTGTAAGTTTTATGTATTAAGTAGTTTTGTTTTAAACTGATATAGAGATTGAAGATGTTCTTTATAAGAGGAAAGGAACCATGTGTGTCTGTTAAGACTTTCATCTTTATAAACATCTGTAAAGCTCTATATTATTATTAATTAGTCATTTAACAGATGCTTTTATCCAAAGCGACTCAACAACTGCTGCTGCAGAGTCATTTCCAATAGGACCTTGTTTGTTTTACGTCTCATCCGAAGGACGGAGCACAAGGAGGTTAAGAGACTTGCTCAGGGTCACACACACTCAGAGGGACTCGATGGCTGAGCTGGGATTGAATCTTTAACCACTGGACCACCAAGCCACCTACTAAGTCAAACGTATTGTTTAAACTAGGTCTTGCTTGTTTTACAGATAAATTCACTTGCTTCCAATGTGCTGAAACAACCGATGAAAGTTCCTGTACTTCAAGTTTATGTGCAGCTGGAACATTCTGCCAGAGTGACTACAAACTCAACGGGGCAGGTAAGCGCTTCTCCTTCATTTGGGGTTTCTATTCTTTGTGTTTCCAGTTTGGTGCTTGTGAATTCGGCTGGTGAAAGGAGGCCGTTGAGAGCAGTTGTGTTCATGTGTAAGGAGTCCATTCCTAGCAATCCTTTTTATAATCCTCAAGTCTAACATTACATACACCTCACTGCTTCATTGCTACTTTGCAGCCACATTTCCCATGTTTAGAGATTTAAAATACATAAATGTCTTATCATTAACTGACGATTATTAAGCATGGTAGAACCCTGTTTTAGAATAACGGAACACATAACTTTGTACAGTAACTTATGCCTCACATATTAACGTTCAGTGGACACTTTCTTTTTTCCAGAGCATGGAATATTGTCCCACATGGAAAAATAAAAGCAGTATGCTATTACCATAATATGTACATGTTACTGTAAAGTCACCGAGGATTTGATTCTGTATAAATGCCTGCTTATTGATTTGTCAGAATCATTGATTTGGCACTAGCTGGTTCTGTCACCACTAACCTTGCTTTTCTCCACTTTACAGGAGTGCCTGTTGTCACTAAGTCCTGTGCAGCTGATTGCAAAGCTGTTGACAATACAGCAGACAAAAACGTTAGGACAACCTGCTGCAAAACAGGATATTGTAATGGTAAGGCTGCTATTAACTGATAAAATAGTTCCATCCCAGCTTTAAAATCCGCCAAATTGATACATTTTTGGTTTGCTTGTGTATGTTTTCTTTTCACATTAATCTCAGATATGTATATAGTTTAAAAACACCATGGGATGTTTTATTAATTATATTTTATTACATTTTTGAAGAGAGACAATGTAGGTTTATGTTACAAAATGAGAAACAAGGACACAATATTACTAAGGTGTTCTTAAAGCCCTTTTGGGTTTTAAAATTAATATTCAAGTGATCTAATCCCTAAATCCTCTCTTCGTTTGTATCATGAAGACAGCCCTTCTCACCGCTCACATAGTTATTTCTACAGGAAGAGGTTTGACTTTCTTAATCTTGCCACACAAAACATCAGGCTCCTAGTTTAATTATCCATTATAGATCAACCACAGTTTAGCTCAGTTAAATAGCCCTCCGTGCCTTTGATTCTGGATGGCAGTGCAATGAGCTGCTGGAGACCTATTCATTAAACCCCTGTGTTTGTCTTTCAGGAAACGCCTTGAGTTGCAACACTTGTACAAATGAAGCTAACGAACCAAAATGTGCAGCAACAGCCTGCACTGCAACTGACAAACTATGTCAGAGCAGTTATACCCTCACTGCACCAGGTAAGCTGTGATCACAAGGGGAAAGGTGACTGATACCTGTGCCTCTGTCACCAGCTCATTCCTCCTCTGCACATTTAAAGGACAAGGGCCTGTGGGTCTACTCCATATTAAATGTTTGTTGTGGTATTTGTGAAGTACACTGAGAGTCTTGAAGGTTGCAGGTTCATGATTACACTCTGAGTTGACCTATAAACAACAAAATTAATACAATAGTTAACTGTGGTTTTCCAGACCTGTAATTTGCTCTTTGGCACTTTATCACAGACCTTTTTGCACTGTATATCACCCAGGCTGTGGGAATCACCTGTGAGATTAATAAAGAGTTCTTACGATGGTGGTATTGAGATCTATATTTATATCCATTATATGCAATGGTGTTGTGCCTTGCAGGACCCCCTTGCCAATGAGAATACATTCAATGTCAATTGATTGCTAAGGGTGCCTGGTGCCTAACCTTGTTTGCTCTATCACTTTTATAGATGTTCCAGTATCAAAGGTATGTGCTGGGGCTTGCACACCATCCGCTACTGTGAAGTGCTGCGGTACATCTCAGTGTAACGGTAATGCTAATGTTATTGTTAATTATACAACAGCAGTCACTGAGGCGGCACACTGATTGGTCACATGTTCACATGTTCTAACTGGTGAACTTTAACAAAACACCACCTGGAGGCAAACAAACAAAACAACGGGAAACAGAAATAAAATAAAAAATAAAAGGGCTGTAATCATCCTCCAGTGTAGCTGCTCTCGCTCAAACTTGAAACCTTATTGAATACTTGCACTACACTGTCTCTTTGTGTAGTCACACAACTTCACCCTGGTAAATGGGATCTCATTGCAGAAAGAGATTGCTAAAAAATAGTTATCGTTCAAGTTAATAGTTATAACTCAGCTGCATCCAGGTTAGGCTTTTAGCAGAGATACTGAGATGAGATGGGCTGGGTAACAGTCAATGATAAGGGGAGCACTGAAATGTTCACATTTACAAATGTCTAGTAGACAGTAATGTTTTATCAATAGGTCTTTATCAATGTTTCATTCTGAAGAGATTGATAAACGTGTTGAAACACTATCAGGTATGTGTCTATTTGAGCCAGCCGTAGCTCAGCCTCTCCTTCCTTATTCATTGTCTCTCCCTGGTTTGTTTTGCAGTGGACCTCTTGAAATGCTACACCTGCACCGACTTGACAGACGAAACTAAGTGTAAAGATATAACAGTCTGTGGGTACGGTGACAAGTTCTGTAAAACCACTTACAAACTAACTGGAACTGGTAAGTAATGATCCCTATGAGCCTGGTTTCTCTGAATATAACAAGTTTATCTCGCTTCTCTCTCTCGTCCATTCCTGCTTAGTGTTGGGATTAACATGGATTTTTCCAGCAGCTTCTTTCTAAATAAAGACAAGAACATCTTTGCAGTCATCACAAGAGTCAAGTTTACATTGCACTAATATTTCCCACATTCAAGTCGCCATTCAATCAGCTAACAATAGTATTCAAGCCAGATAAATGGATCTCTACAATCAGGGCTGTTTTGTAAATGTACCTCCACCTACAAATCCAAGCTAAAATACTTTTTATTACATGCTTCCCACTGTCTTTATTCTCTAAAACAATGTTTGAAATGGCAAGAGTAACAAAGCCCGTGTCAATTGATGAGATAATAGTTATAGAATTATGACTAACTTTCTTTTGGATTCATTTATAGGTGTCACCGTCAGCAAGGGATGTGCGTCAGCTTGTACTGTAACAACAGCTTTCCCGCGAGATGAGTGCTGTCAGGGAGAACTGTGTAACGGTAATACAGATACTATTGTAATATTGTTAATACAATCAGTAACAGCTACCAACAAATCAAAACTACAGAAGCAACGGGGTGCTCTAATACATTTTTTTTGACTGCATATATATTTATGATGAAACGTACATATATAAACAGAGCAGTCAGTACTTTTTTTACACCTTGCTTAAAACAACTATGAAAGGACTTTTATGAGACAAATGGCAATCATTTTAAATGTTGATTAAATGCTGTACAAAAAACCAACTGAATGAAGAGGTCTCTAAACCCCTCAATTTTATTTTGTATCTATTTGGTCAAACTAGCTTGACAGGGTAACTTCCGGCAGAACCCAGCTGTTAATAAATGATCGCTTGGTACAGCCTTTAGTTATAGTAGAAAGCTCACTGTTGAACTCTCGCGAGAACCACACCACAGACGCAATGTGATTTTTAAATTGCCAATGAGACACTTTTGAAATGACATGACCATACACCAGAAGCGACACAGAGGCGATGCGACAGGTGTGAAACATAATATACATTGTCATATTATATATATATATATATATACAGTACTGTGCAAAAGTTTTAGGCAGGTGTGAAAAAATGCTGTAAAGTAAGAATGCTTTCAAAAATAGACATGTTAATAGATTATATTTATCAATTAACTAAATGCAAAGTGAGTGAACAGAAGAAAAATCTAAATCAAATCCATATTTGGTGTGACCACCCTTTGCCTTCAAAACAGCATCAAGCATCAATTCTTCTACGTACACTTGCACACAGTTTTTGAAGGAACTCGGCAGGTAGTTTGGCCCAAACATCTTGGAGAACTAACCACAGTTCTTCTGTGGATTTAGGCAGCCTCAGTTGCTTCTCTCTCTTCATGTAATCCCAGACAGACTCGATGATGTTGAGATCAGGGCTCTGTGGGGGCCATACCATCACTTCCAGGACTCCTTGTTCTTCTTTACGCTGAAGATAGTTCTTAATGACTTTCGCTGTATGTTTGGGGTTGTTGTCATGCTGCAGAATAAATTTGGGGCCAATCAGATGCCTCCCTGATGGTATTGCATGATGGATAAGTATCTGCCTGTACTTCTCAGCATTGAGGAGACCATTAATTCTGACCAAATCCCCAACTCCATTTGCAGAAATGCAGCCCCAAACTTGCAAGGAACCTCCACCATGCTTCACTGTTGCCTGCAGACACTCATTCGTGTACGCTCTCCAGCCCTTCGGCGAACAAACTGCCTTCTGCTACAGCCAAATATTTCAAATTTTGACTCATCAGTCCAGAGCACCTGCTGCCATTTTTCTGCACCCCAGTTCCTGTGTTTTCGTGCATAGTTGAGTCGCTTGGCCTTGTTTCCACGTAAGAGGTATGGCTTTTTGGCAGCAAGTCTTCCATGCAGGCCACTTCTGACCAGACTTCTCCGGACAGTAGATGGGTGTACCAGGGTCCCACTGTTTTCTGCCAGTTCTGAGCTGATGGCACTGCTGGACATCTTCCGATTGCGAAGGGAAGTAAGCATGATGTGTCTTTCATCTGCTGCAGTAAGTTTCCTTGGCCGACCACTGCGTCTCTGGTCCTCAACGTTGCCCGTTTCTTTGTGCTTCTTCAAAAGAGCTTGGACAGCACATCTGGAAACCCCTGTCTGCCTTGAAATTTCTGCCTGGGAGAGACCTTGCTGATGCAGTATAACTACCTTGTGTCTTGTTGCTGTGCTCAGTCTTGCCATGTTGTATGACTTTTGACAGTAAACTGTCTTCAGCAACCTCACCTTGTTAGCTGAGTTTGGCTGTTCCTCACCCAGTTTTATTCCTCCTACACAGCTGTTTCTGTTTCAGTTAATGATTGTGTTTCAACCTACATATTGAATTGATGATCATTAGCACCTGTTTGGTATAATTGTTTAATCATACACCTGACTATATGCCTACAAAATCCCTGACTTTGTGCAAGTGTACCTAGAAGAATTGATGCTGTTTTGAAGGCAAAGGGTTGTCACACCAAATATGGATTTGATTTAGATTTTTCTTCTGTTCACTCACTTTGCATTTAGTTAATTGATCAATATAATCTATTAACATGTCTATTTTGAAAGCATTCTTACTTTACAGCATTTTTCACACCTGCCTAAAACTTTTGCACAGTACTGTATATATATATATATATATATACACTACCGTTCAAAAGTTTGGGGTCACTAGAAATTTCCTTGTTTTCGAAAGAAAAGCAAATTTTTGTCCATTAAAATAACATCAAATTGATCAGAAATACAGTGTAAACATTGTTAATGTTGTAAATGACTATTGTAGCTGGAAACGGCTGATTTGTAATGGAATGTCTACATAGGCGTACAGAGGCCCATTATCGGCAACCATCAGTCCTGTGTTCCAATGGCACGTTGTGTTTGCTAATCCAAGTTTATCATTTTAAAAGGCTAATTGATCATTAGAAAACCCTTTTGCAATTATGTTAGCACAGCTGAAAACTGTTGTGCTGATTAAAGAAGCAATAAAACTGGCCTTCTTTAGACTAGTTGAGTATCTGGAGCATCAGCAATTGTGGGTTCGATTACAGGCTCAAAATGGCCAGAAACAAAGAATTTTCTTCTGAAACTCATCAGTCTATTCTTGTTCTGAGAAATGAAGGCTATTCCATGCGAGAAATTGCCAAGAAACTGAAGATCTCATACAACGCTGTGTACTACTCCCTTCACAGAACAGTGCAAACTGGCTCTAACCAGAATAGAAAGAGGAGTGGGAGGCCCCGGTGCACAACTGAGCAAGAGGACAAATATATTAGAGTGTCTAGTTTGAGAAACAGACGCCTCACAGGTCCTCAACTGGCAGCTTCATTAAATAGTACCTGCAAAACACCAGTCTCAACGTCAACAGTGAAGAGGCGACTCCGGGATGCTGGCCTTCTAGGCAGAGTTGCAAAGAAAAAGCCATATCTCAGACTGGCCAATAAAAAGAAAAGATTAAGATGGGCAAAAGAACACAGACACTGGACAGAGGAAGATTGGAAAAAGTGTTATGGACAGATGAATCTAAGTTTGAGGTGTTCGGATCACAAAGAAGAACATTCGTGAGACGCAGACCAAATGAAAAGATGCTGGAGGAGTGCTTGACGCCATCTGTCAAGCATGGTGGAGGCAATGTGATGGTCTGGGGTGCTTTGGTGGTGGTAAAGTGGGAGATTTGTACAGGGTAAAAGGGATCTTGAAGAAGGAAGGCTATCACTCCATTTTGCAACGCCATGCCATACCCTGTGGACGGCGCTTGATTGGAGCCAATTTCCTCCTACAACAGGACAATGACCCAAAGCACAGCTCCAAACTATGCAAGAACTATTTAGGGAAGAAGCAGTCAGCTGGTATTCTGTCTATAATGGAGTGGCCAGCACAGTCACCGGATCTCAACCCTATTGAGCTGTTGTGGGAGCAGCTTGACCGTATGTTACGTAAGAAGTGCCCATCAAGCCAATCCAACTTGTTGGAGGTGCTTCAGGAAGCATGGGGTGAAATCTTTTCAGATTACCTCAACAAATTGACAACTAGAATGCCAAAGGTCTGCAAGGCTGTAATTGCTGCAAATGGAGGATTCTTTGACAAAAGCAAAGTCTTAAGGACACAATTATTATTTCAATTAAAAATCATTATTTCTAACCTTGTCAATGACTATATTTCCTATTCAAACTCATTACATGTATGTTTTCATGGAAAACAAGGAAATTTCTAAGTGACTCCAAACTTTTGAATGGTAGTGTATATATATACTGTATATATATATATATATATATATATATATATATATATATATATATATATATATATATATATATATACTGTACTGTGCAAAAGTTTTAGGCAGTGTGAAAAAATGCTGTAAAGTAAGAATGCTTTCAAATATAGACATGTTAATAGTTTATATTTATCAATTAACAAAATGCAAAGTGAGTGAACAGAAGAAAAATCTACATCAAATCAATATTTGGTGTGACCACCCTTTGCCTTCAAAACAGCATCAATTCTTATAGGTACACTTGCACACAGTTTTTGAAGGAACTCGGCAGGTAGGTTGGCCCAAACATCTTGGAGAACTAACCACAGTTCTTCTGTGGATTTAGGCAGCCTCAGTTGCTTCTCTCTCTTCATGTAATCCCAGACAGACTCGATGATGTTGAGATCAGGGCTCTGTGGGGCCATACCATCACTTCAGGACTCCTTGTTCTTCTTTACGCTGAAGATAGTTCTTAATGACTTTCGCTGTATGTTTGGGGTTGTTGTCATGCTGCAGAATAAATTTGGGGCCAATCAGATGCCTCCCTGATGGTATTGCATGATGGATAAGTATCTGCCTGTACTTGTCAGCATTGAGGAGACCATTAATTCTGACCAAATCCCCAACTCCATTTGCAGAAATGCAGCCCCAAACTTGCAAGGAACCTCCACCATGCTTCACTGTTGCCTGCAGACACTCATTCGTGTACCGCTCTCCAGCCCTTGGCGAACAAACTGCCTTCTGCTACAGCCAAATATTTCAAATTTTGACTCATCAGTCCAGAGCACCTGCTACCATTTTCTGCACCCCAGTTCCTGTGTTTTCGTGCATAGTTGAATCGCTTGGCCTTGTTTCCACGTCGGAGGTATGGCTTTTTGGCCGCAAGTCTTTCATGAAGGCCACTTCTGACCAGACTTCTCCGGACAGTAGATGGGTGTACCAGGGTCCCACTGTTTTCTGCCAATTCTGAGCTGATGGCACTGCTGGACATCTTCCGATTGCGAAGGGAAGAAAGCATGATGTGTCTTTCATCTGCTGCAGTAAGTTTCCTTGGCCGACCACTGCGTCTACGGTCCTCAACGTTGCCCGTTTCTTTGTGCTTCTTCAAAAGAGCTTGGACAGCACATCTGGAAACCCCTGTCTGCCTTGAAATTTCTGCCTGGGAGAGACCTTGCTGATGCAGTATAACTACCTTGTGTCTTGTTGCTGTGCTCAGTCTTGCCATGGTGTATGACTTTTGACAGTAAACTGTCTTCAGCAACCTCACCTTGTTGGCTGAGTTTGGCTGTTCCTCACCCAGTTTTATTCCTCCAACACGGCTGTTTCTGTTTCAGTTAATGATTGTGTTTCAACCTACATATTGAATTGATGATCATTAGCACCTGTTCGGTATAATTGTTTAATCATACACCTGACTATATGCCTACAAAATCCCTGACTTTGTGGAAGTGTACCTAGAAGAATTGATGCTGTTTTGAAGGCAAAGGGTGGTCACACCAAATATTGATTTGATTTAGATTTTTCTTCTGTTCACTCACTTTGCACTTAGTTAATTGATAAATATAATCTATTAACATGTCTATTTTGAAAGCATTCTTACTTTACAGCATTTTTTCACACCTGCCTAAAACTTTTGCACAGTACTGTATATATATATATATATATATATATATATATAATGTAATTAATTAATTTAATAATAATAATAATAATATGCTCACGTTGAAAATATCAGCCCTGTAGGTTTTCCTGTAAAATGCACAAAGCGACTCAACAACTGCTGCTGCAGAGTCACTTCCAATAGGACCTCGCTTGTTTTACATCTCATCTGAAGGTCGGAGCACCACGAGGTTAAGAGACTTGCTCAGGGTCACACACACTCAGAGGGACTCGATGGCTGAGCTGGGATTGAATCTTTAACCACTGGACCACCAAGCCACCTACTAAGTCAAATGTATTGTTTAAACTAGGTCTTGCTTGCTTTACAGATAAATTGACTTGCTTCCAATGTGCTGGAACAACCGATGAAAGTTCCTGTACTCCAAGTTTATGTGAAGCTGGAACATTCTGCCAGAGTGACTACAAACTCAACGGGGCAGGTAAGCGCTTCTCCTTCATTTGGGGTTTCTATTCTTTGTGTTTCCAGTTTGGTGCTTGTGAATTCGGCTGGTGAAAGGAGACCGTTGAGAGCAGTTGTGTTCATGTCTAAGGAGTCCATTCCTAGCAATCCTTTTCGTAATCCTCAACTCTAACATCACATACACCTCACTGCTTCATTGCTACTTTGCAGCCACATTTCCCATGTTCAGAGATTTAAAATACATAAATGTCTTATCATTAACTGTCTATTATTAAGCATGGTAGAACCCTGTTTTAGAATAACGGAACACATAACTTTGTACAGTAACTTATGCCTCACATATTAACTTTCAGTGGACACTTTCTTTTTTCCAGAGCATGGAATATTGTCCCACATGGAAAAATAAGAGCAGTATACTGGTACCATAATATGTACATGTTACTGTAAAGTCACCGAGGATTTGATTCTGTATAAATGCACTGCTTATTGATTTGTCAGAATCACTGATTTGGCACTAGCTGGTTCTGTCACCACTAACCTTGCTTTTCGCCACTTTACAGGAGTGCCTGTTGTCACTAAGTCCTGTGCAGCTGATTGCAAAGCTGTTGACAATACAGCAGACAAAAACGCTAGGACAACTTGCTGCAAAACAGGATATTGTAATGGTAAGGCTGCTATTAACTGATAAAATAGTTCCATCCCAGCTTTAAAATCCGCCAAATTGATACATTTTTGGTTTGCTTGTGTATGTTTTCTTTTCACATTAATCTCAGATATGTATATAGTTTAAAAACACCATGGGATGTTTTATTAATTATATTTTATTACATTTTTGAAGAGAGACAATGTAGGTTTATGTTACAAAATGAGAAACAAGGACACAATATTACTAAGGTGTTCTTAAAGCCCTTTTGGGTTTTAAAATTAATATTTAAGTGATCTAATCCTAAATCCTCTCTTCGTTTGTATCATGAAGACAGCCCTTCTCACCGCTCACATAGTTATTTCTACAGGAAGAGGTTTGACTTTCTTAATCTTGCCACACAAAGCATCAGGCTCCTAGTTTAATTAGCTATTACAGATCGACAACAGTTTAGCTCAATTGAATAGCCCTCCATGCCTTTGATTCTAGATGGCAGTGCAATGAGCTGCTGGAGACCTATTCATTAAACCCCTGTGTTTGTCTTTCAGGAAACGCCTTGAGTTGCAACACTTGTACAAATGAAGCTAACGAACCTAAATGTGCAGCAACAGCCTGCGCTGCAACTGACAAACTATGTCAGAGCAGTTATACCCTCACTGCACCAGGTAAGCTGTGATCACAAGGGGAAAGGTGACTGATACCTGTGCCTCTGTCACCAGCTCGTTCCTCCTCTGCACATTTAAAGGACAAGGGCCTGTGGGTCTACTCCATAGTAAATGTATGTTGTGGTATTTGTGAAGTACACTGAGAGTCTTGAAGGTCGCAGGTTCATGATTACACTCTGAGTACTGAGAGAGAGGACCTGTTTCAGAGCTCAATAGAGGCTACAGGGGGTGCTTTTAACTTTGGAGTTTTTGTTAAAAAGTCACACATTGCGATGCATGACAGATCATGATAAGCAAAGTGATTTATCAACAACAAAATTAATACAATAGTTAACTGTGGTTTTCCAGACCTGTAATTTGCTCTTTGGCACTTTATCACAGACCTTTTTGCACTGTATTTTAATAAGCAGTTGATATATCACCCAGGCTGTGGGAATCACCTGTGAGATTAATGAAGAGTTCATACGATGGTGGTATTGAGATCTATATTTACATCCATTATATGCAATGATGTTGTGCCTTCCAGGACCCCCTTGACAATGAGAATACATTCAATGTCAATTGATTGCTAAGGGTGTCTGGTGCCTAACCTTGTTTGTTGTATTCCTTTTACAGATGTTCCAGTATCAAAGGCATGTGCTGGGGTTTGCACACCATCCGCTACTGTGAAGTGCTGCGGTACATCTCAGTGTAACGGTAATGCTAACCTTATTGTTAATTATACAACGGCAGTCACTGAGGCGGCACACTGATTGGTCACATGTTCACATGTTCTAACTGGTGAACTTTAACAAAACACACCTGGAGGCAAACAAACAAAACAACGGGAAACAGAAATAAAATATAAAATAAAAGGGCTGTAATCATCTTCCAGTGTAGCTGCTCTCGCTCAAACTTGAAACCTTATTGAATACTTGCACTACACTGTCTCTTTGTGTAGTCACACAACTTCACCCTGGTAAATGGGATCTCATTGCAGAAAGAGATTGCTAAAAAATAGTTATCATTCAAGTTAATAGTTATAACTCAGCTGCATCCAGGTTAGGCTTTTAGCAGAGATACTGAGATGGGATGGGCTGGGTAACAGTCAATGATAAGGGGAGCACTGAAATGTTCACATTTACAAATGTCAAGTAGACAGTAATGTTTTATCAATAGGTCTTTATCAATGTTTCATTCTGAAGAGATTGATAAACGTGTTGAAACACTATCAGGTATGTGTCTATTTGAGCCAGCCGTAGCCCAGCCTCTCCTTCGTTATTCATTGTCTCTCCCTGGCTTGTTTTGCAGTGGACCTCTTGAAATGCTACACCTGCACCGACTTGACAGACGAAACTAAGTGTAAAGATATAACAGTGTGTGGGTACGGTGACAAGTTCTGTAAAACCACTTACAAACTAACTGGAACTGGTAAGTAATGATCCCTATGAGCCTGGTTTCTCTGAATATAACAAGTTTACCTCACTTCACTCTCTTGTCCATTCCTACTTAGTGTTGGTATTAACATAGAGTTTTCCAGCAGCTTCTTTCTAAATAAAGACAAGAACATCTTTGCAGTCATCACAATAGTCAGGTTTACATTGCACTAATATTTCCCACATTCAAGTCGCCATTCAATCAGCTAACAATAGTATTCAAGCCAGATAAATGGATCTCTACAATCAGGGCTGTTTTGTAAATGTACCTCCACCTACAAATCCAAGCTAAAATACTTTTTATTACATGCTTCCCACTGTTTTTATTCTCTAAAACAATGTTTGAAATGGCAAGAGTAACAAAGCACTGTGTCAATTGATGAGATAATAGTTATAGAATTATGACTAACTTTCTTTTTGGATTCATTGATAGGTGTCACCGTCAGCAAGGGATGTGCGTCAGCTTGTACTGTAACAACAGCTTTCCCCGAGATGAGTGCTGTCAGGAGAACTGTGTAACGGTAATACAGATACTATTGTAATACTGTTAATACAATCAGTAACAGCTACCAACAAATCTAAACTACAGAAGCAACGGGGTGCTCTAATACATTTTTTTTGACTGCATATATATTTATGATGAAACGTACATATATAAACAGAGCAGTCAGTACTTTTTTTACACCTTGCTTAAAACAACTATGAAAGCACTTTTATGAGACAAATGGCAATCATTTTAAATGTTGATTAAATGCTGTACAAAAAACCAACTGAATGAAGAGGTCTCTAAATCCCTCATAATTTTATTTTGTATCTATTTGGTCAAACTAGCTTGACAGGGTAACTTCCAGCAGAACCCAGCTGTTAATAAATGATCGCTTGGTACAGCCTTTAGTTATAGTAGAAAGCTCAATGTTGAACTCTCGCAAGCACCACACCACAGACGCAATGTGATTTTTAAATTGCCAATGAGACACTTTTGAAACGACATGACCATACACCAGAAGCGACACAGAGGCGATGCGACAGGTTTGAAACATAATATACATTGTCATATTATATATATATATATATATATATATATATATATATATATATATATATATATATATATACTGTAATTAATTAATTTAATAATAATAATAATAATAATAATAATAATAATAATAATAATAATAATAATAATAATAATAATAATAATAATAATAATAATATGCTCACATTGAAAATATCAGCTCTGTAGGGTTTCCTGTAAAATGCACAACACATTATTGATTTCAATAGTTTACAAAAGGACCTGTCAAATGAGCTGTTAGCAGTGGTTAAGGGATTCAGCTGGTTACCTGACTAACTAGTCATTTCTAAAACCTCTGTTATTCATGAGTCTTATTTCTCAAGTACCGTTACCACAGATAATCCCCAATGAAACGCATGCACTAGAATGTCAGATTAATACATAGTTATTAATAAACGGTACCATTATTTATTCTCTTACCTGATGGGGAGCATTTACAATTGCTTCATAGTAAATGGGATTTGAAGCCATCTTTACTTAAGATATTTATTTGATTGTTTCGAAATTTCACACCATTGAGTCTGGTAGTGTAATGGATTCGGTTGTAGGGTCTGTAAGTTTTATGTATTAAGTAGTTTTGTTTTTAAACTGATATAGAGATTGAAGATGTTCTTTATAAGAGGAAAGGAACCATGTGTGTCTGTTAAGACTTTCATCTTTATAAACATCTGTAAAGCTCTATATTATTATTAATTAGTCATTTAACAGATGCTTTTATCCAAAGCGACTCAACAACTGCTGCTGCAGAGTCATTTCCAATAGGACCTTGTTTGTTTTACGTCTCATCCGAAGGACGGAGCACAAGGAGGTTAAGAGACTTGCTCAGGGTCACACACACTCAGAGTGACTCGATGGCTGAGCTGGGATTGAATCTTTAACCACTGGACCACCAAGCCACCTACTAAGTCAAACGTATTGTTTAAACTAGGTCTTGCTTGTTTTACAGATAAATTCACTTGCTTCCAATGTGCTGAAACAACCGATGAAAGTTCCTGTACTTCAAGTTTATGTGCAGCTGGAACATTCTGCCAGAGTGACTACAAACTCAACGGGGCAGGTAAGCGCTTCTCCTTCATTTGGGGTTTCTATTCTTTGTGTTTCCAGTTTGGTGCTTGTGAATTCGGCTGGTGAAAGGAGGCCGTTGAGAGCAGTTGTGTTCATGTGTAAGGAGTCCATTCCTAGCAATCCTTTTCATAATCCTCAAATCTAACATTACATACACCTCACTGCTTCATTGCTACTTTGCAGCCACATTTCCCATGTTTAGAGATTTAAAATACATAAATGTCTTATCATTAACTGACGATTATTAAGCATGGTAGAACCCTGTTTTAGAATAACGGAACACATAACTTTGTACAGTAACTTATGCCTCACATATTAACGTTCAGTGGACACTTTCTTTTTCCAGAGCATGGAATATTGTCCCACATGGAAAAATAAAAGCAGTATGCTATTACCATAATATGTACATGTTACTGTAAAGTCACCGAGGATTTGATTCTGTATAAATGCCCTGCTTATTGATTTGTCAGAATCACTGATTTGGCAATAGCTGGTTCTGTCACCACTAACCTTGCTTTTCTCCACTTTACAGGAGTGCCTGTTGTCACTAAGTCCTGTGCAGCTGATTGCAAAGCTGTTGACAATACAGCAGACAAAAACGTTAGGACAACTTGCTGCAAAACAGGATATTGTAATGGTAAGGCTGCTATTAACTGATAAAATAGTTCCATCCCAGCTTTAAAATCCGCCAAATTGATACATTTTTGGTTTGCTTGTGTATGTTTTCTTTTCACATTAATCTCAGATATGTATATAGTTTAAAAACACCATGGGATGTTTTATTAATTATATTTTTATTACATTTTTGAAGAGAGACAATGTAGGTTTATGTTACAAAATGAGAAACAAGGACACAATATTACTAAGGTGTTCTTAAAGCCCTTTTTGGGTTTTAAAATTAATATTTAAGTGATCTAATCCCTAAATCCTCTCTTCGTTTGTATCATGAAGACAGCCCTTCTCACCGCTCACATAGTTATTTCTACAGGAAGAGGTTTGACTTTCTTAATCTTGCCACACAAAGCATCAGGCTCCTAGTTTAATTAGCTATTACAGATCGACCACAGTTTAGCACAATTGAATAGCCCTCCATGCCTTTGATTCTAGATGACAGTGCAATGAGCTGCTGGAGACCTATTCATTAAACCCCTGTGTTTGTCTTTCAGGAAACGCCTTGAGTTGCAACACTTGTACAAATGAAGCTAATGAACCTAAATGTGCAGCAACAGCCTGCGCTGCAACTGACAAACTATGTCAGAGCAGTTATACCCTCACTGCACCAGGTAAGCTGTGATCACAAGGGGAAAGGTGACTGATACCTGTGTCTCTGTCACCAGCTCGTTCCTCCTCTGCACATTTAAAGGACAAGGGCCTGTGGGTCTACTCCATAGTAAATGTATGTTGTGGTATTTGTGAAGTACACTGAGAGTCTTGAAGGTTGCAGGTTCATGATTACACTCTGAGTTGACCTATAAACAACAAAATTAATACAATAGTTAACTGTGGTTTTCCAGACCTGTAATTTGCTCTTTGGCACTTTATCACAGACCTTTTGCACTGTATTTTAATAAGGGGTTGATATATCACCCAGGCTGTGGGAATCACCTGTGAGATTAATAAAGAGTTCATACGATGGTGGTATTGAGATCTATATTTATATCCATTATATGCAATGGTGTTGTGACTTCCAGGACCCCTTGCCAATGAGAATACATTCAATGTCAATTGATTGCTAAGGGTGTCTGGTGCCTAACCTTGTTTGTTGTATCCCTTTTATAGATGTTCCAGTATCAAAGGCATGTGCTGGGGTTTGCACACCATCCGCTACTGTGAAGTGCTGCGGTACATCTCAGTGTAACGGTAATGCTAACCTTATTGTTAATTATACAACGGCAGTCACTGAGGCGGCACACTGATTGGTCACATGTTCACATGTTCTAACTGGTGAACTTTAACAAAACACCACCTGGAGGCAAACAAACAAAACAACGGGAAACAGAAATAAAATAAAAAATAAAAGGGCTGTAATCATCCTCCAGTGTAGCTGCTCTCGCTCAAACTTGAAACCTTATTGAATACTTGCACTACACTGTCTCTTTGTGTAGTCACACAACTTCACCCTGGTAAATGGGATCTCATTGCAGAAAGAGATTGCTAAAAATAGTTATCGTTCAAGTTAATAGTTATAACTCAGCTGCATCCAGGTTAGGCTTTTAGCAGAGATACTGAGATGAGATGGGCTGGGTAACAGTCAATGATAAGGGGAGCACTGAAATGTTCACATTTACAAATGTCAAGTAGACAGTAATGTTTTATCAATAGGTCTTTATCAATGTTTCATTCTGAAGAGATTGATAAACGTGTTGAAACACTATCAGGTATGTGTCTATTTGAGCCAGCCGTAGCCCAGCCTCTCCTTCCTTATTCATTGTCTCTCCCTGGCTTGTTTTGCAGTGGACCTCTTGAAATGCTACACCTGCACCGACTTGACAGACGAAACTAAGTGTAAAGATATAACAGTCTGTGGGTACGGTGACAAGTTCTGTAAAACCACTTACAAACTAACTGGAACTGGTAAGTAATGATCCCTATGAGCCTGGTTTCTCTGAATATAACAAGTTTACCTCGCTTCTCTCTCTTGTCCATTCCTACTTAGTGTTGGTATTAACATAGATTTTTCCAGCAGCTTCTTTCTAAATAAAGACAAGAACATCTTTGCAGTCATCACAATAGTCAGGTTTACATTGCACTAATATTTCCCACATTCAAGTCGCCATTCAATCAGCTAACAATAGTATTCAAGCCAGATAAATGGATCTCTACAATCAGGGCTGTTTTGTAAATGTACCTCCACCTACAAATCCAAGCTAAAATACTTTTTATTACATGCTTCCCACTGTTTTTATTCTCTAAAACAATGTTTGAAATGGCAAGAGTAACAAAGCACTGTGTCAATTGATGAGATAATAGTTATAGAATTATGACTAACTTTCTTTTGGATTCGTTGATAGGTGTCACCGTCAGCAAGGGATGTGCGTCAGCTTGTACTGTAACAACAGCTTTCCGCGAGATGAGTGCTGTCAGGAGAACTGTGTAACGGTAATACAGATACTATTGTAATACTGTTAATACAATCAGTAACAGCTACCAACAAATCAAAACTACAGAAGCAACGGGTGTTCTAATACATTTTTTTGACTGCATATATATTTATGATGAAACGTACATATATAAACAGAGCAGTCAGTACACACCTTGCTTAAAACAACTATGAAAGCACTTTTATGAGTCAAATGGCAATCATTTTAAATGTTGATTAAATGCTGTAAAAAACCAACTGAATGAAGAGGTCTCTAAACCCCTCAAATTTTATTTTGTATCTATTTGGTCAAACTAGCTTGACAGGGTAACTTCCAGCAGAACCCAGCTGTTAATAAATGATCGCTTGGTACAGCCTTTAGTTATAGTAGAAAGCTCACTGTTGAACTCTCGCAAGCACCACACCACAGACGCAATGTGATTTTTAAATTGCCAATGAGACACTTTTGAAACGACATGACCATACACCAGAAGCGACACAGAGGCGATGCGACAGGTTTGAAACATAATATACATTGTCATATTATATATATATATATATATATATATATATATATATATATATATATATATATATATATATATATATATATATATATATATATATAATATATAATAATAATAATAATAATAATAATAATAATAATAATAATAATAATAATAATAATAATAATATGCTCACATTGAAAATATCAGCTCTGTAGGGTTTCCTGTAAAATGCACAACACATTATTGATTTCAATAGTTTACAAAAGGACCTGTCAAATGAGCTGTTAGCAGTGGTTAAGGGATTCAGCTGGTTACCTGACTAACTAGTCATTTCTAAAACCTCTGTTATTCATGAGTCTTATTTCTCAAGTACCGTTACCACAGATAATCCCCAATGAAACGCATGCACTAGAATGTCAGATTAATACATAGTTATTAATAAACGGTACCATTATTTATTCTCTTACCTGATGGGGAGCATTTACAATTGCTTCATAGTAAATGGGATTTGAAGCCATCTTTACTTAAGATATTTATTTGATTGTTTCGAAATTTCACACCATTGAGTGTTGTAGTGTAATGGATTCGGTTGTAGGGTCTGTAAGTTTTATGTATTAAGTAGTTTTGTTTTTAAACTGATATAGAGATTGAAGATGTTCTTTATAAGAGGAAAGGAACCATGTGTGTCTGTTAAGACTTTCATCTTTATAAACATCTGTAAAGCTCTATATTATTATTAATTAGTCATTTAACAGATGCTTTTATCCAAAGCGACTCAACAACTGCTGCTGCAGAGTCATTTCCAATAGGACCTTGTTTGTTTTACGTCTCATCCGAAGGACGGAGCACAAGGAGGTTAAGAGACTTGCTCAGGGTCACACACACTCAGAGGGACTCGATGGCTGAGCTGGGATTGAATCTTTAACCACTGGACCACCAAGCCACCTACTAAGTCAAACGTATTGTTTAAACTAGGTCTTGCTTGTTTTACAGATAAATTGACTTGCTTCCAATGTGCTGAAACAACCGATGAAAGTTCCTGTACTTCAAGTTTATGTGCAGCTGGAACATTCTGCCAGAGTGACTACAAACTCAACGGGGCAGGTAAGCGCTTCTCCTTCATTTGGGGTTTCTATTCTTTGTGTTTCCAGTTTGGTGCTTGTGAATTCGGCTGGTGAAAGGAGGCCGTTGAGAGCAGTTGTGTTCATGTGTAAGGAGTCCATTCCTAGCAATCCTTTTCATAATCCTCAAATCTAACATTACATACACCTCACTGCTTCATTGCTACTTTGCAGCCACATTTCCCATGTTTAGAGATTTAAAATACATAAATGTCTTTTCATTAACTGACGATTATTAAGCATGGTAGAACCCTGTTTTAGAATAACGGAACACATAACTTTGTACAGTAACTTATGCCTCACATATTAACTTTCAGTACACACTTTCTTTTCTCCAGAGCATGGAATATTGTCCCACATGGAAAAATAAGAGCAGTATAGTGGTACCATAATATGTACATGTTACTGTAAAGTCACGAAGGATTTGATTCTGTATAAATCCCTGCTTATTGATTTGTCAGAATCACTGATTTGGCACTAGCTGGTTCTGTCACCACTAACCTTGCTTTTCTCCACTTTACAGGAGTGCCTGTTGTCACTAAGTCCTGTGCAGCTGATTGCAAAGCTGTTGACAATACAGCAGACAAAAACGCTAGGACAACCTGCTGCAAAACAGGATATTGTAATGGTAAGGCTGCTATTAACTGATAAAATAGTTCCATCCCAGCTTTAAAATCCGCCAAATTGATACATTTTTGGTTTGCTTGTGTATGTTTTCTTTTCACATTAATCTCGGATATGTATATAGTTTAAAAACACCATGGGATGTTTTATTAATTATATTTTTATTACATTTTTGAAGAGAGACAATGTAGGTTTATGTTACAAAATGAGAAACAAGGACACAATATTACTAAGGTGTTCTTAAAGCCCTTTTGGGTTTTAAAATTAATATTTAAGTGATCTAATCCCTAAATCCTCTCTTCGTTTGTATCATGAAGACAGCCCTTCTCACCGCTCACATAGTTATTTCTACAGGAAGAGGTTTGACTTTCTTAATCTTGCCACACAAAGCATCAGGCTCCTAGTTTAATTAGCTATTACAGATCGACCACAGTTTAGCACAATTGAATAGCCCTCCATGCCTTCGATTCTAGATGACAGTGCAATGAGCTGCTGGAGACCTATTCATTAAACCCCTGTGTTTGTCTTTCAGGAAACGCCTTGAGTTGCAACACTTGTACAAATGAAGCTAATGAACCTAAATGTGCAGCAACAGCCTGCGCTGCAACTGACAAACTATGTCAGAGCAGTTATACCCTCACTGCACCAGGTAAGCTGTGATCACAAGGGGAAAGGTGACTGATACCTGTGTCTCTGTCACCAGCTCGTTCCTCCTCTGCACATTTAAAGGACAAGGGCCTGTGGGTCTACTCCATAGTAAATGTATGTTGTGGTATTTGTGAAGTACACTGAGAGTCTTGAAGGTTGCAGGTTCATGATTACACTCTGAGTTGACCTATAAACAACAAAATTAATACAATAGTTAACTGTGGTTTTCCAGACCTGTAATTTGCTCTTTGGCACTTTATCACAGACCTTTTGCACTGTATTTTAATAAGGGGTTGATATATCACCCAGGCTGTGGGAATCACCTGTGAGATTAATAAAGAGTTCATACGATGGTGGTATTGAGATCTATATTTATATCCATTATATGCAATGGTGTTGTGACTTCCAGGACCCCTTGCCAATGAGAATACATTCAATGTCAATTGATTGCTAAGGGTGTCTGGTGCCTAACCTTGTTTGTTGTATCCCTTTTATAGATGTTCCAGTATCAAAGGCATGTGCTGGGGTTTGCACACCATCCGCTACTGTGAAGTGCTGCGGTACATCTCAGTGTAACGGTAATGCTAACCTTATTGTTAATTATACAACGGCAGTCACTGAGGCGGCACACTGATTGGTCACATGTTCACATGTTCTAACTGGTGAACTTTAACAAAACACCACCTGGAGGCAAACAAACAAAACAACGGGAAACAGAAATAAAATAAAAAATAAAAGGGCTGTAATCATCCTCCAGTGTAGCTGCTCTCGCTCAAACTTGAAACCTTATTGAATACTTGCACTACACTGTCTCTTTGTGTAGTCACACAACTTCACCCTGGTAAATGGGATCTCATTGCAGAAAGAGATTGCTAAAAATAGTTATCGTTCAAGTTAATAGTTATAACTCAGCTGCATCCAGGTTAGGCTTTTAGCAGAGATACTGAGATGGGATGGGCTGGGTAACAGTCAATGATAAGGGGAGCACTGAAATGTTCACATTTACAAATGTCAAGTAGACAGTAATGTTTTATCAATAGGTCTTTATCAATGTTTCATTCTGAAGAGATTGATAAACGTGTTGAAACACTATCAGGTATGTGTCTATTTGAGCCAGCCGTAGCCCAGCCTCTCCTTCCTTATTCATTGTCTCTCCCTGGCTTGTTTTGCAGTGGACCTCTTGAAATGCTACACCTGCACCGACTTGACAGACGAAACTAAGTGTAAAGATATAACAGTCTGTGGGTACGGTGACAAGTTCTGTAAAACCACTTACAAACTAACTGGAACTGGTAAGTAATGATCCCTATGAGCCTGGTTTCTCTGAATATAACAAGTTTACCTCGCTTCTCTCTCTTGTCCATTCCTACTTAGTGTTGGTATTAACATAGATTTTTCCAGCAGCTTCTTTCTAAATAAAGACAAGAACATCTTTGCAGTCATCACAATAGTCAGGTTTACATTGCACTAATATTTCCCACATTCAAGTCGCCATTCAATCAGCTAACAATAGTATTCAAGCCAGATAAATGGATCTCTACAATCAGGGCTGTTTTGTAAATGTACCTCCACCTACAAATCCAAGCTAAAATACTGTTTATTACATGCTTCCCACTGTTTTTATTCTCTAAAACAATGTTTGAAATGGCAAGAGTAACAAAGCACTGTGTCAATTGATGAGATAATAGTTATAGAATTATGACTAACTTTCTTTTGGATTCGTTGATAGGTGTCACCGTCAGCAAGGGATGTGCGTCAGCTTGTACTGTAACAACAGCTTTCCCTGAGATGAGTGCTGTCAGGAGAACTGTGTAACGGTAATACAGATACTATTGTAATACTGTTAATACAATCAGTAACAGCTACCAACAAATCAAAACTACAGAAGCAACGGGTGTTCTAATACATTTTTTTGACTGCATATATATTTATGATGAAACGTACATATATAAACAGAGCAGTCAGTACTACACCTTGCTTAAAACAACTATGAAAGCACTTTTATGAGTCAAATGGCAATCATTTTAAATGTTGATTAAATGCTGTAAAAAACCAACTGAATGAAGAGGTCTCTAAACCCCTCAATTTTATTTTGTATCTATTTGGTCAAACTAGCTTGACAGGGTAACTTCCAGCAGAACCCAGCTGTTAATAAATGATCGCTTGGTACAGCCTTTAGTTATAGTAGAAAGCTCACTGTTGAACTCTCGCAAGCACCACACCACAGACGCAATGTGATTTTTAAATTGCCAATGAGACACTTTTGAAACGACATGACCATACACCAGAAGCGACACAGAGGCGATGCGACAGGTTTGAAACATAATATACATTGTCATATTATATATATATATATATATATATATATATATATATATATATATATATATATATATATATATATATATATATATATATATAATAATATAATAATAATAATAATAATAATAATAATAATAATAATAATAATAATAATAATAATAATAATATGCTCACATTGAAAATATCAGCTCTGTAGGGTTTCCTGTAAAATGCACAACACATTATTGATTTCAATAGTTTACAAAAGGACCTGTCAAATGAGCTGTTAGCAGTGGTTAAGGGATTCAGCTGGTTAACTGACTAACTAGTCATTTCTAAAACTTCTGTTATTCATGAGTCTTATTTCTCAAGTACCGTTACCACAGATAATCCCCAATGAAACGCATGCACTAGAATGTCAGATTAATACATAGTTATTAATAAACTGTACCATTATTTATTCTCTTACCTGATGGGGAGCATTTACAATTGCTTCATAGTAAATGGGATTTGAAGCCATTTGTACTTAAGATATTTATTTGATTGTTTCGAAATTTCACACCATTGAGTGTTGTAGTGTAATGGATTCGGTTGTAGGGTCTGTAAGTTTTATGTATTAAGTAGTTTTGTTTTTAAACTGATATAGAGATTGAAGATGTTCTTTATAAGAGGAAAGGAACCATGTGTGTCTGTTAAGACTTTCATCTTTATAAACATCTGTAAAGCTCTATATTATTATTAATTAGTCATTTGACAGATGCTTTTATCCAAAGCGACTCAACAACTGCTGCTGCAGAGTCATTTCCAATAGGACCTTGTTTGTTTTACGTCTCATCCGAAGGACGGAGCACAAGGAGGTTAAGAGACTTGCTCAGGGTCACACACACTCAGAGGGACTCGATGGCTGAGCTGGGATTGAATCTTTAACCACTGGACCACCAAGCCACCTACTAAGTCAAACGTATTGTTTAAACTAGGTCTTGCTTGTTTTACAGATAAATTGACTTGCTTCCAATGTGCTGAAACAACCGATGAAAGTTCCTGTACTCCAAGTTTATGTGCAGCTGGAACATTCTGCCAGAGTGACTACAAACTCAACGGGCAGGTAAGCGCTTCTCCTTCATTTGGGGTTTCTATTCTTTGTGTTTCCAGTTTGGTGCTTGTGAATTCGGCTGGTGAAAGGAGACCGTTGAGAGCAGTTGTGTTCATGTCTAAGGAGTCCATTCCTAGCAATCCTTTTCATAATCCTCAACTCTAACATCACATACACCTCACTGCTTCATTGCTACTTTGCAGCCACATTTCCCATGTTTAGAGATTTAAAATACATAAATGTCTTTTCATTAACTGACGATTATTAAGCATGGTAGAACCCTGTTTTAGAATAACGGAACACATAACTTTGTACAGTAACTTATGCCTCACATATTAACTTTCAGTACACACTTTCTTTTCTCCAGAGCATGGAATATTGTCCCACATGGAAAAATAAGAGCAGTATAGTGGTACCATAATATGTACATGTTACTGTAAAGTCACCGAGGATTTGATTCTGTATAAATGCACTGCTTATTGATTTGTCAGAATCACTGATTTGGCACTAGCTGGTTCTGTCACCACTAACCTTGCTTTTCTCCACTTTACAGGAGTGCCTGTTGTCACTAAGTCCTGTGCAGCTGATTGCAAAGCTGTTGACAATACAGCAGACAAAAACGTTAGGACAACTTGCTGCAAAACAGGATATTGTAATGGTAAGGCTGCTATTAACTGATAAAATAGTTCCATCCCAGCTTTAAAATCCGCCAAATTGATACATTTTTGGTTTGCTTGTGTATGTTTTCTTTTCACATTAATCTCGGATATGTATATAGTTTAAAAAACACCATGGGATGTTTTATTAATTATATTTTTATTACATTTTTGAAGAGAGACAATGTAGGTTTATGTTACAAAATGAGAAACAAGGACACAATATTACTAAGGTGTTCTTAAAGCCCTTTTTGGGGTTTAAAATTAATATTCAAGTGATCTAATCTCTAAATCCTCTCTTCGTTTGTATCATGAAGACAGCCCTTCTCCCTGCTCACATAGTTATTTCTACAGGAAGAGGTTTGACTTTCTTAATCTTGCCACACAAAGCATCAGGCTCCTAGTTTAATTAGCTATTACAGATCAACCACAGTTTAGCTCAATTGAATAGCCCTCCATGCCTTTGATTCTAGATGGCAGTGCAATGAGCTGCTGGAGACCTATTCATTAAATCCCTGTGTTTGTCTTTCAGGAAACGCCTTGAGTTGCAACACTTGTACAAATGAAGCTAATGAACCTAAATGTGCAGCAACAGCCTGCGCTGCAACTGACAAACTATGTCAGAGCAGTTATACCCTCACTGCACCAGGTAAGCTGTGATCACAAGGGGAAAGGTGACTGATACCTGTGTCTCTGTCACCAGCTCGTTCCTCCTCTGCACATTTAAAGGACAAGGGCCTGTGGGTCTACTCCATAGTAAATGTATGTTGTGGTATTTGTGAAGTACACTGAGAGTCTTGAAGGTTGCAGGTTCATGATTACACTCTGAGTTGACCTATAAACAACAAAATTAATACAATAGTTAACTGTGGTTTTCCAGACCTGTAATTTGCTCTTTGGCACTTTATCACAGACCTTTTTGCACTGTATTTTAATAAGGGGTTGATATATCACCCAGGCTGTGGGAATCACCTGTGAGATTAATAAAGAGTTCATACGATGGTGGTATTGAGATCTATATTTATATCCATTATATGCAATGGTGTTGTGACTTCCAGGACCCCCTTGACAATGAGAATACATTCAATGTCAATTGATTGCTAAGGGTGTCTGGTGCCTAACCTTGTTTGTTGTATTCCTTTTATAGATGTTCCAGTATCAAAGGCATGTGCTGGGGTTTGCACACCATCCGCTACTGTGAAGTGCTGCGGTACATCTCAGTGTAACGGTAATGCTAACCTTATTGTTAATTATACAACGGCAGTCACTGAGGCGGCACACTGATTGGTCACATGTTCACATGTTCTAACTGGTGAACTTTAACAAAACACCACCTGGAGGCAAACAAACAAAACAACGGGAAACAGAAATAAAATAAAAAATAAAAGGGCTGTAATCATCCTCCAGTGTAGCTGCTCTCGCTCAAACTTGAAACCTTATTGAATACTTGCACTACACTGTCTCTTTGTGTAGTCACACAACTTCACCCTGGTAAATGGGATCTCATTGCAGAAAGAGATTGCTAAAAAATAGTTATCGTTCAAGTTAATAGTTATAACTCAGCTGCATCCAGGTTAGGCTTTTAGCAGAGATACTGAGATGGGATGGGCTGGGTAACAGTCAATGATAAGGGAGCACTGAAATGTTCACATTTACAAATGTCAAGTAGACAGTAATGTTTTATCAATAGGTCTTTATCAATGTTTCATTCTGAAGAGATTGATAAACGTGTTGAAACACTATCAGGTATGTGTCTATTTGAGCCAGCCGTAGCCCAGCCTCTCCTTCCTTATTCATTGTCTCTCCCTGGCTTGTTTTGCAGTGGACCTCTTGAAATGCTACACCTGCACCGACTTGACAGACGAAACTAAGTGTAAAGATATAACAGTCTGTGGGTTCGGTGACAAGTTCTGTAAAACCACTTACAAACTTACTGGAACTGGTAAGTAATGATCCCTATGAGCCTGGTTTCTCTGAATATAACAAGTTTACCTCGCTTCTCTCTCTCGTCCATTCCTACTTAGTGTTGGTATTAACATAGATTTTTCCAGCAGCTTCTTTCTAAATAAAGACAAGAACATCTTTGCAGTCATCACAATAGTCAGGTTTACATTGCACTAATATTTCCCACATTCAAGTCGCCATTCAATCAGCTAACAATAGTATTCAAGCCAGATAAATGGATCTCTACAATCAGGGCTGTTTTGTAAATGTACCTCCACCTACAAATCCAAGCTAAAATACTTTTTATTACATGCTTCCCATTGTTTTATTCTCTAAAACAATGTTTGAAATGGCAAGAGTAACAAAGCACTGTGTCAATTGATGAGATAATAGTTATAGAATTATGACTAACTTTCTTTTTGGATTCGTTGATAGGTGTCACCGTCAGCAAGGGATGTGCGTCAGCTTGTACTGTAACAACAGCTTTCCCGCGAGATGAGTGCTGTCAGGGAGAACTGTGTAACGGTAATACAGATACTATTGTAATATTGTTAATAAAATCACTAACAGCTACCTCCTGCTGTCAGTACCAGTCGGCCTTCTCACCGTACATCTGAAACCTGCCCCCAACACACGATATTCACCTCACTGAAACCTGCCTCCCAACACACATGTACACCAACTGGACTGTATAAGAGAGTGTCTTTGTACTGTGACCTATAACCTATGCTCAGTAACCTGTGGGTGGAAAATAACTAAGTGCTAAAGTGTTTAAGAGTGTCAAAGAGGGAGGGTGGGGTTAAAGGTCAGCGCTGGTGCACGCGTTCAGCTGCTGCAAAACTCAGGGCAAAAGCATGCTGTAAGCAAACTGTGCAAAATCTTGAGACATGGAACAGCACGTGGTAAGAGTGTGATTAAAGTAATGTTCTGTGGAAACAACTCTGCTGAGAAGAATGTAGACATAAGAGGTCATTTTAGCACAGCACACAGGCCTGTTTATCTGTCTGTATAAACTGGGAGCGCATACAAGCGTCAGAAGACAGACTTCTGAGACAGCTTCCATTCTCCTCCCCGAGCATCGTGCTGAGGTGTGCCCAACGTGACTCCCAATGGGAAGGTAATCTGGCCGACTACCTAACTATGGTTTAGAGCCAAGTGACCATCTAATGTTGCTCTGTTCTTATGCATAAGTGCATCGGAATTATACTTTATCAAATGAATCAGTATTATGAATGTAAGAAAGAAATTAAATCCACAACCTTACACTTACAGTCTGCTTTACCACCAGATTTGTTTTGCTTAGCACAAGCAACACAGTTTATCACAGCATGCCAATGTGTCCCTTTATTGCCTGAGAATCCACACTTTGTTTTTTTTTTATTTTTTCTGGTCGCTACTATGACCAGGAACAATAAGAGAAGATATATCTCAGTTCAAGGATAAATAATACAAACATTGAAATCCACATTCCTTTCCATTTCTGCTTAGCCGGTTTACCAAGATGATGTCAATTTTCAGTCCTGAAAACGATCAAAGATGATTTAGAATTGACCACTAAACCTGAGGGAACACAAAGTGATGTGGCTTGAAACTCTCTTCCGGGATGTCACACAGCAATAATTAGCCAGGGGGCCATCAAATCAGTCATTCTGAGCCTTGTATTTGAATAAGGCTAAGCACTAGGAACAAAATAAATTGTATCCCTACATTCCAATGATAGATTCAAAAACATCATTGAATTTTCTGTTGATTTGCTATTTGTGGTTTTATTGAATTCTGACTTTTCTATGATTTTCTCTTCATACTGCAAAATTATTCAAAGTCAGGAAATATACAATACATTATGTTTAATTATGCCAAAAATGAAATGTCTTTATACTAGAAACATTTTAAAAACCTGTGTGACACAGTTAATGAATGAATTACCAGACGTATAGTTAAAAAGTAAGCAATAGTCACAACTGTTTCGCAGGACAAGACAAGAGAAAGAAATATAACAAGCTACTTTTTATTAAGTTATAAGTAAGGACATTATATTACTTTTTTTCTGAAGAAATTAATAATGTGTAATAAGTTACTTTTTCAGTAACATGTAAGACTCTGGATTCTACAGAGACACACAGTCTGGTTTGAAAGCAGGCCCTTCAGAGATGTTTGTCCTTAAAATCCCAATTAGATTTGCTTTATATAATCTATACAATATATTTAAACATTTATAAATGGTATATCTTTTTACTTCCCACATTATCCACTGTGTTCTCTGGGCTTATTTTGCAGCACCTCTCATCAAGTCTTGTCAGACATGTGATAATGAGAAGGTTGAAAGCAACTGTGCGGAGAAAGATTGTGCAACCCCTAGCTCCTTCTGCCAAAGAAAAATCGACTTCACTAAAGATGGTAAGCAATGAAACTCTCGACATTTCTGCCATCAGTTTGTCTTTCTCCATTTCATCCTGACATTCATGCCATCTCTCGGCTCCTCCAGCTCTGAGTTACAGCTGAGCAAAGTTTGCAATTCTTCTTGAAATCAAAATTACCACCAGTTGTCTGCACACCCATGTGATTAAAATACATCTCTGTTCCAATTCTATTTTTCAGGTGTTCCCTTTTAAGACACAGTATCATAGTTTAGTCTTCATGGTGCTGTAAATGCATTACCTGAAAAAAAGTGTCAGTGCTGTTGTAACGGGCAGTGCTGTGAGATGCACTGCCGTTTCGGATTCTGTCCCCTGTCGGTGAGATGAGGTTAAAAGCTCCAAGCTATTTGAACCTATTCTGTCAATTATTCTTTTATGTTACTGTGAACTAAAATATCACCTAAATTAGCTTCTCTTTGAATGCTACAACTGGGGCCTTAAGAAATACTTTTTCAGTTTTTCTGAATTATGTAGAATCCATAAGTGTTTCCAAACTATCTTAGAAATATTAAGCAAAAGTTTAGAGTAAGTCATTATTAATGGGACTCTTTTGACCTTTGTATCTCTATTTTTATAATCTAGTAGATCATCTCTTTTTAGTTTATCTGCTTTTCTTAACTCCGTCTCTAATTATTTCGTTGTATCCTCTTTTTAAGATTTGTTTTTAATACAGGTCTTTGTTTTACATAGTCACTTTCTTTTGAGCATATGCTTCGTATTCTTATTCCTAGACCCTTTGGGATTGCCCTTTTAGTGTGTATTGGATGTGCAGAGGACATGTGCAAATACTGGTGCATGTCAGTAGGTTTACAGAAGAGGTCAGTCTCAATTGAACCTACAAGCTTTACTATGGTACCTAAAAATTCTATTTATTTTCTTGTCCATCGAAGGTTCCAGCTTAATATTACTATGTATTTCATTTGCCATTTTATGAAACTGGAAAAGAGATTCTTCTCCATGTGTCCAAACCCTAAAAATATCATCTACAAACCGAGTGTATTCTAAAGGTTCTCTTTCCAGTTTAAGTAATTGTTCTTCCCATTTCCCCATGTATGCACTGGCAAAATGCATTCCTAATTTAGATCCTATTGCTGTACCATCGTTTTGTTTGTAATTCTTATCAACAAATGTAAAAATAACTGTTTTCTATCATCTAGTGCTTTTTGACAAGCTTCTAAAGTTTCTTTACGAGGGACACTTGGGCACAAGATTTTACATCCATGCAAAATAAAATTGTATCCTCTGGAAGGTTGTGCTTTAGTGATTCAGGTCTTTTTAAAAATGATGTTGTATCCTTAACATAGCTTGATCATTTCTCACCGTGTGACCCAAGTCATTTTTCACTGTTTCAGCTATTATGTGTGTTGGATTATCAAATGTTCTTTTTCCCACATAATCCTGTTTCTTTATTCCAGGGGATATCTTTTCCCAAACCAGCTGGAGTCTAAATCTCCTTTTTGTATCTCGATTACAGGATTCCCTGTTACAAAGGGATGTGCAGCACAATGCACTGCAAGTGACACAGTGTCGTGTTGTCAGGTATCGAACTGCAGAGGTAATGCTCATTTTCTTATTCATTGATATTAGTGTTATCTCTTGTTATTCACAGTCCAGCAATTACAAAAGAGTGTGCATTAATGTATACATCAGTGCATCAGAGTGGACTTGACTGAAGTCTTTAAAACCATAAAGGGTATAGATAAAGTTAGCCCAAGACACTACTAGTAGGAAGCACTTTTTACACAGAGAGTTAGAAATGCTTGGAATAGCCAACCAGGTGAAGTAGTAGGCTCTTTTATCTTAATTTTTCATATTGGTTCCCCCCCAGTAGGGGAGAATGATGGGCCAAATGTCCCATTCTTGTTCCCAAACTTTTCTTAAGTGTTTCTGTTCTAAGAATAAGAAATTGTGTTATAAATCATGTTATAGCCAAAGTGCTTTTCACACTTGGCTTAGCAGCTTTTTAAACTTGAAGTAGGGATACAGTATTTTCTGTTTTTACCACTTTATGTTACTTTACAGACATAGTTTTGCAAAAGTACATTTCTGGTGGGGGTGTCTATGGTAGACTTGTTTCAAAACTGATGATTCGGTGCGACACAGACCCTCCATGCACAACTCATACTGGGTAAAACTACTGCACACCTGCCGCCTTATTGATTGTGTCCCCTGTGCTTGCTTTGCAGTAAACACCTTGAGTTGCCTGCAGTGTGATGCTCAGACTGATGAAACTCAGTGCAAGGCAGACGTGTGCACTGTAGGCACTTTCTGTCAGAACAGCTACAGCTTCACTGACCTTGGTAAGCAGTAAACAGCAGGGTTAACTGTGCAAAGCCGTTTCCTCTGTCACTATGGCTTCCTGCAGTCCATGTTACAAGCCTCTTGCCTTATTGCTGCTGTATAAGCCTCCTTGTCAATACTGACAGATTTATCTAGGAATAGTACATACAGTAGTACTGGGATAAACTTGGTATTCTCATGTTCAAATATCTGTTCATAATTCAGACAGCTACTTGGGTATTCGTTCATTTACAACACATTGTCAAAGTCATCATATTTAAAATGGTATTAAAGTTGAAAATAAATAGGCCAGAAGAATAGGTTATCAAAGCCTTACTTTACCCTCCCATCCCTGAATTATCTACAAAGCAAATGATGTCACAGAGTAGTTTAAGTTAAAAGAATTCTTGTCAATAAAGTACTGTAGATATCACTTTTTTTTTTTAAATCCCTGCCATTGTCACTTCTTTGCAATAAACAAAGTAGCAAAAGACACATTTTCATCAAGTAATAGCATCACTGAGGTTTGCTTATACCTTTTATGGCTGAACAAGCAAGTGAAAACTCAAATTTAAGTGTATATATATATATATATATATATATATATATATATATATATATATATATATATATATATATATATACATGTGCAAAAGTTTTAGGCAGGTTTGAAAAAATGCTGTAAAGTAAGAATGCTTTCAAAAATAGACATGTTAATAGTTTATATTTATCAATTAACAAAATGCAAAGTGAGTGAACAGAAGAAAAATCTACATCAAATCAATATTTGGTGTGACCACCTTTGCCTTCAAAACAGCATCAATTCTTCTAGGTACACTTGCACAAAGTCAGGGATTTTGTAGGCATATAGTCAGGTGTATGATTAAACAATTATACCAAACAGGTGCTAATGATCATCAATTCAATATGTAGGTTGAAACACAATCATTAACTGAAACAGAAACAGCTGTGTAGGAGGAATAAAACTGGGTGAGGAACAGCCAAACTCAGCCAACAAGGTGAGGTTGCTGAAGACAGTTTACTGTCAAAGTCATACACCATGGCAAGACTGAGCACAGCAACAAGACACAAGGTAGTTATACTGCATCAGCAAGGTCTCTCCCAGGCAGAAATTTCAAGGCAGACAGGGGTTTCCAGATGTGCTGTCAAGCTCTTTTGAAGAAGCACAAAGAAGCGGGCAGCGTTGAGGACCGTGAGCGCAGTGGTCGGCCAAGGAAACTTACTGCAGCAGATGAAAGACACATCATGCTTACTTCCCTTACAATCGGAAGATGTCCAGCGGTGCCATCAGCTCAGAACTGGCAGAAAACAGTGGGACCCTGGTACACCCATCTACTGTCGGAGAAGTCTGGTCAGAAGTGGCCTTCATGGAAGACTTGCGGCCAAAAAGCCATACCTCCGATGTGGAAACAAGGCCAAGCGACTCAACTATGCACGAAAACACAGGAACTGGGGTGCAGAAAAATTGCAGCAGGTGCTCTGGACTGATGAGTCAAAATTTGAAATATTTGGCTGTAGCAGAAGGCAGTTTGTTCGCGAAGGGCTGGAGGCGTGCACGAATGAGTGTCTGCAGGCAACAGTGAAGCATGGTGGAAGTTCCTTGCAAGTCTGGGGCTGCATTTCTGCAAATGGAGTTGGGGATTTGGTCAGAATTAATGGTCTCCTCAATGCTGAGAAGTACAGGCAGATACTTATCCATCATGCAATACCATCAGGGAGGCATTTGATTGGCCCCAAATTTATTCTGCAGCATGACAACGACCTTAAACATACAGTGAAAGTCATTAAGAACTATCTTCAGAGTAAAGAAGAACAAGGAGTCCTGGAAGTGATGGTATGGCCCCACAGAGCCCTGATCTCAACATCATCGAGTCTGTCTGGGATTACATGAAGAGAGAGAAGCAACTGAGGCTGCCTAAATCCACAGAAGAACTGTAGTTAGTTCTCCAAGATGTTTGGGCCAACCTACCTGCCGAGTTCCTTCAAAAACTGTGTGCAAGTGTACCTAGAAGAATTGATGCTTGATGCTGTTTTGAAGGCAAAGGGTGGTCACACCAAATATGGATTTGATTTAGATTTTTCTTCTGTTCACTCACTTTGCATTTAGTCAATTGATAAATATAATCTATTAACATGTCTATTTTTGAAAGCATTCTTACTTTACAGCATTTTTTCACACCTGCCTAAAACTTTTGCACAGTACTGTATATATATATATATAATAAATGACTCCGACTGCTATTCAGTGAGATTTCCTGCTCAAATGTAATAATGCTGGCATTTAAAGCAGGAATTCATTAGCATGACATACTCTCTAAACGAGCTGGGATCCCTTTCAGGAAATGTACTGCACACTGATTGTATGCCCAGCAGTCACTGGAAACACATGGCATGTGAATCTTTGAAAAATATAACCCTAGCTATCTGTACAGAGTATGCAGAACCTCGTGGGTGTGTGGGCTCTAACATTCTCTCTTGTATCTCTATCACAGCCAGCATCAAAGTCACAAAGACATGTGAGTCCGCTTGCACAGCGTCCAACACAGTGAACTGCTGCCAAACATCCAACTGCAATGGTAATGCTGACATTACTCTTAATCACGGAACTAACTCCGGTCTTTCTAGTTTCATAGTCTCTCAGGTATCACCCAACAACCCTTTCTGCCTTATTCATTGTGTCTCCTTTGCTTGTTTTGCAGTGAAAGCCTTGTTCTGTTATACCTGTGACAAACAGAGTGATGAAACGCTGTGCACAACTGTAAAAGCCTGTGGATCAACTTCGGGAAAATGTTCATCTGTTTATGAAACAGGTGTAGATGGTAAGCAATGACTGATATGGGCAGCTCTGGATATAATACTGTACCCTGTCCTTCTCTCTCTGCCTCTTATGTAAATCCTGTCCTTTCCCTTTCAATGTACGGTTTCTTTTCTGTTTTACTCGGTGTGAACAATTGCAGGCTTGGTGGTCTACCAGTGGTTAGAGAAAGGGACTTGTAACCAGGAAGTT
This sequence comes from Acipenser oxyrinchus oxyrinchus, assembly GCA_030684275.1. NCBI lineage: Eukaryota > Metazoa > Chordata > Actinopteri > Acipenseriformes > Acipenseridae > Acipenser > Acipenser oxyrinchus. The sequence goes on from CM060290.1 coordinate 1,364,723, forward strand.
CCAGGTTCAATCCCAGCTCAGCCACTGACTCACTGTGTGTGTGTGACTCTGAACAAGCCACTTAACCTCCTTGTGCTCCGTCCTTTGGATGAAACGTAAAACAAATGAGGTCCCATTGAAAGGGACTCTGCAGCAGCAGTTGTGATGCATGGTTCACCCTCTAGTCTCTGTAAGTCGCTTTGGATAAAAGAGTGCTATATGATTAATGAAGAACTGAACTGTAGTAAAAGTTTAACCTTCAAATCATGCAGTTAAATTAATTGTAGATCATTCCACGAAGCCATTTTGCACCTCCATTAGCTATATGCAGTTTTAAACAGTGCACATGTTATAGCACACATGTATTTAAATTTGAAAGCATGATATCTGGTTCTACTTTAGGTTAAAGGAGACTCTTCGTTTCTATTCCTTTTTCTTGGTTCGATGTTTGCACTTGTACTCACTGGGTCATTTCAACTCAGCAGTGTCTTCTGGTTGAAAGCATATTACTGCTGAAAGTGTGTCAGTCAATAGCGGAAGCAGCTGATTGGTTATTGAATTGAAAGAAGCCAGTGAAGGGGTGGGAACAATTTCACTCTCCTGGTGAAATGACCCAGGAAGTAGAAGACAGTCAGAAAGCATGGCTCCCAAATAGTTTTCTTTAACCAAGTGTAGCACCAGAGATCACGCTGTGAAATGAAAATACACATGTGCTACAACATCTGTTTCTGTCACAACTGGCCGTTTGAGACGCATTGATGTGCACTGCCTAGACATTTAATGGAACTCATTGTTTTAATTACTTTAAATATGAACAAAACACACTTACAATTGAGCTATGAAAAGTCATGGAATTCATATGATTGATTGATGAAGCTTAACATGTTTTTTTGTGCCTGAGCAGTGAGTGAGTGGACTGATGAATGTTTTATTTTTCGCTGTTAGGTAAAATCACTGTGACAAAGGGCTGTGAGGCATCTCATGGTGCCTGTGTACCCGGGAGAGTGGGCAACAAGCAGACAACATGCTGCGATACGGACCTCTGTAATGGTAATACCAATACTGCTAATTTCACTGTATTTACTTAACCTCTATTCCCACTGTTAAGACAATTGCCTCTTTTTACCCTCTGAACCTAGCGGCTTGTTAATCAGCTGAAACCTGGAGGTTCGGGCACAGCCTGGCTCGTGTCAGTAGAGATCGCTATAGAGGTGGACAAAACCAGAGGATTTTCATCCCCAACCCACAGGGACGCAAACAGCAATGGGCAGCCACGCTTAGCACCTCAGCACAAACAGGATTTGAACTAGCAACCTTGTGAATGCATGCCATGCCCTCGATGTGGCCTTGCCTTATCCCCCTTAGTAAATTCTTTCATAATGTTTTTGCACTGAATAGCTTTTTCATTATTAACATTACACAATTTGTAATCATTCAAACCCAGCAACAGCCTGACCGGGTGTATTGCACTGATTCCAGATGAAAAGCTGCATTGTTAAACAGATGCAAGTGCTTGGTTTAAGCAATCCATACTCGGCTGTTTCATTTTAAACGTTTCTTTTCCATAAACTGCACTTTATATATATATATATAACAAATCACATTGTTCTTACCTGTTGTACACTTCCATTCTCTATGTAGCTCCCATGTGAACAGTTCTGAAATTGTTACAGCATATTGGAAATATCCTAAAAAAATTAGGGCTGTATTTGTCATGGTAAATAGCGGCTTATTTGACAGCATTTCACTGTCTAAAAATAGATATTTAAAGATATTTCACGAGTTCATGTTTCTGCACCATGATGTACTGTGCATCCACCTATTTACATGTATAAATTGAAAGTTTGACGCATGTTTGGGCTCCAAATAATCCTCGTCTCTGATACACTCAATACCGTGTGGGCCCTATTTAAATTGTTTTTAACTCAGGAGTATTTAATTGCTTCCCCCTTTTTAAATCAAACAAGTGCTTTTGTTTTCCAGCTAATTCAATGGCCCCGTTTCACAGAGCCAGTTTCGCACTACTCTTGGACTGCCTTACCTAAATTAACATTAGCTAGTCTAAAGACTAGTGCTAATCAGGGTCTGTGAAACCAGCCTTAAACGTGTTTAAGTTCAAACACTTAGGAAATGGAATGAATTCTAACGTGCCTAATTAGCACAAGTGATTTAATGCCAAGACTCCCTTATTTGCATGCATTTTATAGCTGAGTTTGGAATGCACAGACGTTTCAAAGACAATTGGAACTGCACTGTTGCTCCTTTTTAGCCAGTCCCCTAACAGCAATCAGTCTGTGGTACAGTCAAGGTACCAGGTTGTATCTGTGTGTCTTTTGCGTTGTAATTGAAATGTTTGCTAATGATGAACTTTTTACAAAGAATTGTGAGGGTCTGGAACCAACTCCCCAGTAATGTTGTTGAAGCTGACAGCCTGGGATCCTTCAAGAAGCTGCTTGATGAGATTCTGGGATCAATAAGCTACTAACAACCAAATGAGCAAGATGGGCCAAATGGCCTCCTCTTGTTTGTAAACTTTCTTATGGTCTTAACTAAAAAATAACCGTCGCCTGTCCCTCCTCGATGTGCAGTTATTACACAAACCCTCCTGCATATTCATTATCTCTCTCATGCTTGTTTTTCAGTGCCAGTCTTGAAATGCTACACTTGCAACAAAATTAAGTCTGAAACTGACTGCACTACCATAACTGCCTGCGACTTCAGTGTTGGGTTCTGTTTTGCCTATTATGATACAACTCCAGTAGGTGAGTCATTACGATACAACTCCAACAGGTGAACCATTACGATACAACTCCAACAGGTGAGCCATTACAATACAACTCCAACAGGTGAGTCATTACGATACAACTCCAACAGGTGAGCCATTATGTGTGAGTGCACATGTATTTACTATGTAGCTATTATGTAAATGCACAGTAATTAGATTAATTTGACTATTTTGTTTAGACAGCATTTATAAAACTATTATGTATACCCTGCAGATTTATCCAGCTTTTAGGCATTTATAGAAATAAACACCATTGTTAAAAAGCATACGAATATGTTGCCCAGTACATGATATCACATGTGCAATCATAGTAAAGTTAACATCTTACCCATGAAAAGGAACTTCTCGTTACACCCAACCCCCCACACAGACACTATTGGGTTAATGAAAGGTATAGTCTGTCTGCACCACTTTCTTAATAACTAAAGGGGGACCTCAACACACACTGAATGGCTGTTAAGCCATGCTGTATTATTTGCTTTAGCACATACTAGAAACAACATCACTGCTCCATCGTTGTTTTTTTCTGTGCTGCTGGTCAATCCAATGGTCTTGCATAACATCAGATTCTAAAGAGTAAGTAGCGGGGGTTCTGAAAAATAGAGCGTTGCACGTCCCCACGTGTTGCTACAACTGTTTAAATAACTCACCTGTCATTTATCTTTTCATTGTTAACATCCTGACATATTTTTTACACTTCTAACTTTAAAGTCTGTTTCAAAGCTCTTTTCACAATGTCCGCTCTAGTGCACTGATAGTGTCAGGATTATTGCCCACATTGTCAAACCAGTAACACAGCGATAACAATCCATGATGTGGTACGGAACAGAAAAGTCAGGGCACTTGTTAGGGTTTATTAATTTGTTGTTTTATCGCTCTTCCTGCAGTGATTTAGAGGACAGATCTCAAACCCCAGGGCACTAGAGCGGACATTTTGAAAAGAGCTTTGAAACAGAGTTTAAAGTTAGAAGTGTTAAAAAGTTGTCAGGATGTTAACAATGAAAAGAACTGACAGGTACATTATTTAAACAGTTGTAGCAGCATGCGGGGACGGGTAACGCTATAACGTTGTCATTCTTGACTGAGACAAGATAGTTCTTGATTTATATAGGTGACAAAGGCCTATACAGTAGACTGCAAACTAACCAGACTCTCACAGTGCAGTGTGCTTAATGCAACCTGCAGAGCAGTGACTGTTTAGCACCACTGTAGGGGTGGTTTAAAGAAAGGATACTAGAGGCTGCTGTGGCTGCACACATTCACACTGCTGACTGCATTTCAGAAACACTGATATTCTTGAGCAGGTGAAGGCTAATCATATTCTTTGATCCTGCTCTTAGGAATGACAGTCAGAAAGGGCTGTGAGAGAACATGTGCCAGTCTTGATGATCTGTCAAAGAGGAGAACTTGCTGCACTACAGACCTGTGCAATGGTAAGACAGACCCTACAGATTTTCAAAAACACCCCACAAAGAAAGAGATGATTCTGCTTCTGTTTAGATGAGTAGGTGCTAGTGTAACAGGGCGTAGGCTGGGCGTGAACCGGTGACACCCGCACACCGCACGCGAGCGTCTTAACCACAATGCTAAAACAGCCGGGCTCGTCTGCGCTCATGGTTTTAGAGCTTTTAATCTCATCTCACTGACGGGACAGAGTCCGTAACGGCAGTGCATCTCACAGCACTGCCTGTTACACTAGTACCCACTCTGGGTTTCCCTGGCAGATCTCAAAAGTTAAGTGATACCTTGAAAGTTCTGCTGCCTCAATCCTACTTAATTTGCCAAATCAGAATCACAAAGTGTCCAATGATCCTGAAAAGCCATGGATCAAAGGTAAGCTGCTTCTAATAGTTTTTCATCTTGTGCTCACTGTGTTTCTTGTGCTTGTCATGCAGAGCCTAAACTGAGTTGCTACACCTGTAATGGACTGGCAGATGAAAAGCAGTGTACCACGGTCACAGCATGCAGTGATGAAAGCAAGTTCTGCAAGACCATTCGCAACACCATTGCAGGTAAGCATCCTCTTAGCTCCAGCACCTGGGATTGAAATGAGTGATCCACGTGCGGTCCAGAATATAAACATGCAGAATTCATAACAAAGATCCTGAGCACAAACATGGACCAGAGGTGGATTATCTGTGGAGAGATCAGGAGAGGTAAAAAGGGCAGACTCCTTTTTTATACCTAAACTGGCCGTGTTTGTAGAAATCACATCTTTGTATGGCTGGTCGCTCTAACTTTCTGGACAGGTTATGTTTTTGGACAGATGGTATGTTACCCTTGAAGAGACCTCACAGGTTGACTGGAGCTCCTGACTCTGAAGCAGTTGGGATGTTTCAATCTTTGCTTTCTGATTGGAGAAGGCACTTAGTCTGGGGAGGCTAACCTTCTTTGTAAATTCTTCCTCTCAGGAAAAACGACTGCTGTCACGAAGACCTGTGAGGCCACTTGCACAGCATCGAGCACAGTCTTCCAAACTGTAGAGTGCTGCCAGGCCAGCCAGTGTAACGAATACCAAGAAAGGGCTACAGGTGCGTCCCCATCCACCCAAGCCAGCTCCCTCCTGCTGGCCGTGTCGATCATCCTGCTCCCCACGCTGCTCAAATCAGCATGAGAGGATTCTACCACCAAAAACTCTGAATGCAATGAATTGGTTGACAATACAATGAGTCATTCAGGTTGTAAAAGATATACATTAAAAACAATTACTTAGGTATTTAGTACCAGGGCACATATTACATAGTATTCACTCAGGTGTTATGTGGTAGCTATACTTTAGTTTAAAGGGAAGGAAGGTAACTTTGTAAAGAATTATGTAGGTGGGTTGCAACGGTAGTAAGTGGCACCAAGTCTTAGTTTTCTGTGCTTCAGTGTACGCAGTCTTGTCACTAAGCCCCTCTTTCGTTGTGGTGGAAATCATTTGTTTGTCTGTAATTTAATTGAGGATTTATATTTCAGAAATGCCTGCCATGAATTAAAAAAAAAAAATAGAACCAAAACCAGAACCAAATGATGAGAAACACTAGAAAAGGGGGGCCTGTGATAATGCTGCTCCAGCTAATGCAAGGCCTCAGAGAGGAGTTTCTTTAATTCTAGGCTTTGGGATTTCTTATAGGACTTGTACTCTACAGTAGTTACTGTCTAGCTTGTGTTTCAGAATATGTTGTTCATGTATCATGTTTCGTACAATAAACAATATTTTTCTGACACTATCATTGTTAAATCAGACCTCTTTTCTTCTGTGTAAATGTTTTTTGTCTGATATGCAGAGTTGGGGGTAACACAACGCATTACTGTAATCATATTGCTAATATTGCATTAGATTTCTAATGGGAGTAATAGTATTTATTACCTTCCACAAAACAAAGTTACCTTTTCTCTGTGGTACAATTACAATAGTGGTCTTTTCAGTTGCAATGATAAACTGCTGTTGATATTCTTTACAGATGCACCCTCGCTTTCTACTCTGTGCTTCAGTAACCAAAGCTCCTTTTGATGCAATACAACAGGGACTACTTAGATTAATAAACAAAACGTTTTAAATAGTTTGACTGAATGTGCGCTTTGAAGAACTCAGAATGACATGCATACGAAACACACTGCAGTATAATTGACACATATTATATATCAATACATCTACAAAATACCGGTGTGCATCTATTGTGTGAAGTCATTTTATCTATCTTTTCTATACATTGTCAGTTTTTTTCCGACTAACTCTCGCTATTCTCTTATAAAAAGCCTTTTTACTTCAAGTTTTCACAATGTTTGGACTACAGCTGTAAAATGTCATTTTCTGGTCTTTCTACACTTTTTTCTGCAAACCTTCATATAGCTGAACTTTTGAATATGGCCAGCAAGCTCATTTTCTATTGTACAAACCTAAATACTATAAATTGACGTTTTGATTCTCGAACCATCAGCGCTGAAGGTTAATTCAGCTTTTTGTAGTAATGTTAAGGGTTAGGATTTTAGTTCTGTAAGCCTTTTAAGAAAAAGAAAAAAATAGTATATTGATTTGAAGAACTTCTATTCATACAGCTTTGTTCAGGAAATTCATTCTTTTCTGTGTCCTTTTTAATGTTGAACCCTTGCAAATTAACAAAACATGTCTTACTAATCCACCAAGCAGTAAATTATACTTGTTTTACTCTTTTCACACTGAACATTAGATAGAGATAGATAGAGAGAGATAGATAGATAGAGAGAGAGATAGATATATATATATAGAGAGAGACCACTGGTTAGATTGCTGGTAGTGACGACATGCAGGCGACATTGTAGTTTTAAAAAAAGGAAAAACACAAAGGGATTTAATTATTATTATTATCATTTGCTTAAAATCATAGCATTTGAATTATTGATAGTAATAGTCAGCAAAACTTTGACATTATAAAGCTCTATACCAAAACAACATATTCCTAATTCTTAAACTGATTCGTTTACGTTATCCGACAGTTAATACAATTGTTTTAATTAAGATATTTTATATATATATATATATATATATATATATATATATATATATATATATATATATATATATATATATATAAAACCCTTGAACTAAACGTGGAGAACTAAATTCCTTTTTTTCTTAAAAAAAAGGTATTTAAAAGAATCATGTATATAAAACACACAATACTTACATTTTCCTAATTTATTTATTTTTGAAATTTAGTCGTTGCCATTTTTTTTTTATTATTATTTTCTCCCACTTTGAAATGGCCAATTATTTTTAGGCTCAGCTCACGCTACCACCCCTCGCTGACTTCGGGAGGCGAAGAACAACACACACTGTCCTCTGAAGCGTGTGCCGTCAGCCGCCCGCTTCTTTACACGCTGCAGACTCACCATGCAGCCACCCAAGAGCTACAGCGTCGGTGGACAACGCAGCTCCGGGCAGCTTACAGGCAAGCCCGTAGGTGCCCTGCCAGACCACAGGGGTCGCTGGTGCACTGTGAGCCGAGGACACACTGGCCGACCTAACCCTCCCTCCCTCACTCGGCCAATTGCGCCGCCCCCCTGAGAGCTCCCATCCACGGTCGGCTGTGGAATAGCCTGGATTCGAAACGGCGACATCCAGGCATAGGGCACATCCTGCACTCCACGCGGATGTGCCCTATGCCTGGATGCGCCACTCGGGAGCCACACAGTTTCTTAATTTAAAACAAAAAATCATAATACAGGTTAAATATTTTTATGCCCATCACACTGTTAAACATCTTCCCTCATTGCAGTTGTGTAATAGTAAAACCACTTGCAAATCTCGCTTTCTCCTCTCCTCAAGCTGTCTTCTACTCCACACATTTGCTTCTTTTCCCCTTATTTTCATAGAGCTCCAGTAGATTTTTCTTTTTTATTGCAGCTACAAAATATATGTATATTTAAATACTGTAGTAAAGTCATTTAAGGTAGATAGGCAAGAATAAAAAGAACGTTATTGCCTGCCATGTCGCATTTTGACCACTAGAGGTCTCTGGAAACGCGGTCAAATAGAATAAATATTAAACTATGCATACAGGCTGAGCTACTGAGTTTTTTTTATGGCGTTTTAAGCCATGTTTCCTCACCAAAGTAATTTGATAAAGTGTTATTTAAAACTAATTAAAATGTACCATTAATTAGATCCAGTGCTTAATTTGTGCCAGCACATCTGGGCTTGACGAGGCATAGCCCCGGCATCTCTTCAGCTGTGAAAGTTAAAAATGTCATAAAACGTTTTGCTGTCCAATGCGTTTTCTTACAATTCTCATCACAGTTTTATCGGCCCTGGTTCTAATACATTTGCACCGTACTGTATAACACATGTCAAAAAGATGATGTCTACAATGTGTCTTACTTATGTATCAAGGTTCTACTGACCATCATCACCGGTTTCTGATGCAAACGGCTCACGTGAGGCATGGCGGTTCCCTTTCACAGCTTTATTTGAAATCCAGCGATGCATATCTATCTATAGATATGTCTATCTTGCTTCCCTTGGCTTTTAAGGCCCAGCATGCAGTGTGGAGTAGTGGTTAGGGCTCTGGACTCTTGACCGGAGGGTCGTGGGTTAAATCCCAGGTGGGGGACATTGCTGCTGTATCTTTGAGCAAGGTTCTTTACCTAGATTTCTCCAGCAAAACCCCAACTGTATAAATGGGTAATTGTATGTAATAATGTGATATCTTGTAACAATTGTAAGTCACCCTGGATAAGGGTGTCTGCTAAGAAATAAATAATAATAATAATGACCAAAAAGACACACTGTACTTTTAGAAAGAGTCAGCATATAATTATTTTAATTTTTTGCTGGTTGTATATACTTTATTTTCACAACACATTGAAGACAAGAGATCCCAGCGGTTGGGACATTACTGGCATCTACTCATGCAGATTATACAGAAGGTGATGATTTGTGCTTGGGATAGCTTGGACGATCCAGGGAGGGGTCTAGGTGGGACAGCCAGAAGTCTCCATTTCACTAGTGAATTTCTCCAGGGTTTGACAGGTTCTTTTGAACTCATCCGTTTTGCATTCTTCCTCTGTTGGCCACACCTGCATCCAAGTTTTACTGCCAATGATGTAGTCAAACCTGGGATACACAGATCAAGTAGAGTAGGTTAGCATACCCAACCATGTAAATACACGGCAATTAAAGACACTTCATTGAAAGTGTTACCAATTGGCCAAGGCTTTGCTTGCAGGGACTCAGGCAGATCTGAGTGACATGCAAATGTGTCAAAAGACATCAGTGTCTGGATTAACAAAGGAGTTCGTAGATCTCTTGATCTGCCCCTTTTACTCTGCACTGGACTCGCCTGACCTCAGCACCACGTTACTGGATCCTCAGCTAATGCACTATCCTTGCACTATTGCACTTTGTCATTGTGGATTTAACTTGTTACATCCTAGTTCATATTGTTTTTAGTATTATATGCACTTACTGTAAACTACACTGTATTTCAATATGAATCTTGCATTGTAACCTTGTACTGCCCTGTAACACCTGTAAGTCGCCTTGGATAAAGGCATCTGCCAAATACATAATAATAATAATAATAATAATAATAATAATAATAATAATAATAATAATAATAATAATAATGTTGATCAGATGCAATCGTGACTTTAGTTCAGATAGAAATCTCGATAGATTAGTTATTAAAACACAGAACACTACTGCATTCTACATATTTTACATTACTATCTTTTTTGGCCTCACCTTTCGCGGCACCCCTGCCTATAAATTAGCTTGCAGATCAGTGGAGAGGCTGACAGTAGAGAAGCCATGGGCAGGGGGGCAGGATAGCTGCCCTCCCCCGTTAGACAAAGCCAAAAAACAGGTGGAGTCTGGGGAGGAGGAGGTGAACTCTGGATTGAGGTAAGATTTAAACCCTTTCCTTATCATTGGACGTATTGCTTATCGATAGACGAATAAGATACTAGCTGTTCGATTGCCGATTTGATCTGGTATTGGAAAGCTCTTAAAATATGCTTGATGTTTATGTGATTTGAGCTAAGGTTAAAGCGAGTTCCCTGCATGAACCACAGCTTCGCTTAATTAAACTTCATTACAAAAGGCTTCTTTAAAGACATATTTATGGTTTAGGCCTGAAGCCACAAAAGGCAAGAAAATCCTTATAAAAAAAAAAAAACTCAGCTGCATCCAGGTTAGGCTTTTTCCCGGGCTGGGTAACAGGGTTAGGGTTAAGGTTAGGGTTTTAGCAGAGATACTGAGATGAGATGGGTAGTATTTAATGATAAGGGGAGCAGTAAACATGGCAGAGGTAAGAATATGAATTTTAAAACCTTAGTAGCAATACCTTTACCAAGGCAAAGTTCCACTAAACAATAAGGGGAGCAATTAAATCAATATTCAATCACGTTTTCACTGCTTGTCTCCTGTTGAACACAATTGCACTCTTCAGTGTACTGTGCAAGCTGCTGTAACTTACTCATTCTTTGTTTGCCACAGATCTCCAAGCGGTCCCATTATTAAGTACTCCTTGCCTTTCTGAAGTTTCAAGACTTCTCTGCAGCTGCTGGGAGACAGGAAATATCTGATATTCCCACGGACAACTTCATCAGTTCCTGAAAAAGAAAAATTGCACTGATTGTCGAATCTCTTTTATAGAGATTTTTTTTTAATTTTTTTTATTTTATTTACTGTGCCTGATTTTCTCCCCAGTTTAAAACGTCCAATTATTTTTTCGCCCTCACTGCAGGTTCAGCAGCGTCCTCCGATCCCACGACTGAGCCAGCTTCCTGTTTTACACCTTGGAACTCGAGAGCGGATGGCAGCGAGCTACTGCCCCCTGAGGACAAAGGCCAGCCCTGCAGGTGTCCGCCCGAGCTCACTGGGCACCTGGGTCCGCTGTAACGTGATGAGGAGAAACAGTCCCTGCCGGTTTTGCCTCCTTAACCCAAGGTCAATGCAAAGCTCTCTATGGAATCCCTCGGAGATTTTTTTTTTTTAAGGCATCGAAATATCATTAGCAACAAATAACAGCCGCAATTGGCAATAATTTCATGTTTGTTCTAAAACACTATCCATCTAATTATCTGATTTAAAATAATACCTCATTTATAAAGATCGGACAATTCTAACGCTAGTTATAATTTAGTCCTCTAAGCCATCAACAGAACAGCTCTGCTTTAAAGAATATGAAGCAAAAGAGCATTGTTACCTTGTTTGATCCTGAAATATTCATTTTGTAGCGGTCATTTACTGCAGATTCCTCAATATGAAGCAAAGTGACTTTGTAGGCTGCAAGATAAAGAACATGCATTTTAACAAGCATCTCTGTAACAGAACTGTTTGCGACTAATACAAAATGTCTCCTGATCTCTTCCTTCAAAGTTGGGTTAACATACACATGTATTAGAGCACCCCATTGCTTCTGTATTAGAGCACCCCATTGCTTCTGTATTAGAGCACCCCAATGCTTCTGTATTAGAGCACCCCATTGCTTCTGTATTAGAACACCCCATTGCTTCTGTATTAGAACACCCCATCGCTTCTGTATTAGAGCACCCCATTGCTTTTGTATTAGAGCACCCCATTGCTTCTGTATTAGAGCACCCCATCGCTTCTGTATTAGAACACCCCATCGCTTCTGTATTAGAACACCCCATCGCTTCTGTATTAGAACACCCCATTGCTTCTGTATTAGAGCACCCCATTGCTTCTGTATTAGAGCACCCCATTGCTTCTGTATTTGAGCACCCCATTGCTTCTGTATTAGAGCACCCCATTGCTTCTGTATTAGAGCACCCCATTGCTTCTGTATTAGAACACCCCATTGCTTCTGTATTAGAGCACCCCATTGCTTCTGTATTAGAGCACCCCATTGCTTCTGTATTAGAACACCCCATTGCTTCTGTATTAGAACACCCCATTGCTTCTGTATTTGAGCACCCCATTGCTTCTGTATTTGAGCACCCCATTGCTTCTGTATTAGAGCACCCCATTGCTTCTGTATTAGAGCACCCCATTGCTTCTGTATTAGAACACCCCATTGCTTCTGTATTAGAACACCCCATTGCTTCTGTATTAGAACACCCCATTGTTTCTGTATTTGAGCACCCCATTGCTTCTGTATTAGAACACCCCATTGTTTCTGTATTTGAGCACCCCATTGCTTCTGTATTAGAGCACCCCATTGCTTCTGTAGTTCTGATTGGTTGTGCATAGGAAATCAAGCTGGCCCAGTGTTGAGGGCTGGTGTATGGAATGAGTTAGCTGGTCCTGAATCACTGGGATCCTTTAAGACCCAACTTGAAAACAAACAGAAGGAACCACTTACCAAAATCATTATTGTCACAAGCTAGTTTAATAAGTCCGGCGACATTTTTATTTTCTGTTTTCAGTGCGCTACAGCTTCCTGTTGAAGTCAAGATACACAAAATATTCAGCAGGAGAGCCAAAGAGTCTTTTATTGATTACTGACTACTGCAGCAAAACAAAAAAAATACCTTTCCATTCACTTAAAGAAATTGCAGATATCCAAATATTTCTATAAATGATTTAAATGTAATATCTGGTGCTACAGTAGGTTAAAAAAAAAGCTCTGTTTGCAAACCCTGCTTTTAGAGAGAAATTGTCCCCACCCCTACACTGTCAATAACCAATCAGCTGCCTCCCCTACTGACAGACATGCTTTGACCCAGAAGACACTGCTAACCCTAAGCTCTTTTCTGATACAATTGTATACTTACATAAATCTTACAAAAAGATTTACACATCAATTACATTGTAACTATGCATAATACAATTGCAATTGTGTAAGTACACATGTATTTACTATGTAACTACTCTATAAATACACATTAATTAGAGACACTTCTTTTAACCTAGTGTAATACCCAATGTGTATAGTTTATACAAATATTGTGTTAGCTACAATACCTTTCAGTGACTCAAAGCTCAGCATTTGAGAAAACCAATCACAAATGCTGCAGTAAACAAACACTTTTGAAGCAACGTTTTCTTTTTAAATCGCTTTTAAAAAAAGGCCAATAGTTCCCACACATATAAGTCAAAGACAAATGGACACACTTACTGAAAGAGGATTGACTAAAAAACATAAGCAAACTTCATACAAACCTTCAGCACATTTGCATTCATTATTCTGGCATATTTTCTTGAGGGGAGCCTTTTCACTGCCTGCATTGTACTGGGCTGTGCATCGGTTCTCTGGAAGAAAGATGCGTTTCCGTCATTAGCAAAGTAACGTAGAAAACAGGTTCTTCACAAGTTCCTACACAGTGAACAAACTAACAGCTTGGAATTCGCACTAAAATCTTCCTTTTCATCATATGTTTTCCAATGTTGCTTATTGATCATTTAGGAACGTAGCTGACATTGACAATATGGGCATTGCTTCAAGTTCAAGTTCTGGTCACAATTTGAAGTTGTTTTTTCTATATTTAGCATTGGTTTTGGGTCAGATGAAAATAGAAAGCAAACAATATATGTATGATAGTGAGCAAGAAATCCCCTGTCAACTTAATTTAGAGGCAGCCACTGAATACTTAAACTTACAATACATTTATACAACCAATGATTCACAGATAGTAGAACAGGAGGTAGAAATCTCAAGGACGTTTACTGGGGGGTTGTGTTTAAGGGCCTCACAGGGCAGCAGTGTGTAGTGGTTAGGGCTCTGGACTCTTGACCGGAGGGTCGTGGGTTCAATCCCAGGTGGGGGACACTGCTGCTGTACCCTTGAGCAAGGTACTTTACCTAGATTGCTCCAGTAAAAACCCAACTGTATAAATGGGTAACTGTATGTAAAAAATAATGTAATTGTGTAAATCCGCAGATGTGGACGCACTTTGCCACTGTCTTCGGACAGTATATTTACCTTTGGCGTAGTACCGATACACAGTCACTGAAGCAGGTTGCAGTAGACCCACTTCAAACAGCTGGTTAATTTTAAATTTGATGCAGTCAGGCTTGTCACGAGGAATCTGTCCAAACAGAGTACACAAGTTTGAGCTGTTAATATGATCGCTCATCCATTCACAACGTTGAACCGTTAATCCACGCTAGTATAACAAATCAATTTCTTTTCAATAGGAAAAACAAGAACAGTTTCCACTGGGTCTCTAATTATTATTATTATTATTATTTATTTCTTAGCAGATGCCTTTATCCAGGGCGACTTACAATTGTTACAAGATATCACATTATTTTTACATACAATTACATTATTTTTTTGCTGTGTGTTTACATGGCAGTTACTCCAGTAAAGAGATGTGCGCTTACACATGATTACAATATTATTAAGTGTCATTACCAAATTTAATGGACAGGCTCTTCTGCATTTGTGGTTATAGACCCTTTAACCTCAGAATCTGTATCAGCAGTGTATCACACAACAAGCCAAAAACAAACAAGCAATTAATAAAATATTTACCGATAGATACAGATAGATGATCAGAGATCCTCTGATAGACAGCAAGCTGTCCATTTCGTACTTTTCAATATACCGGTCCTTTCGGTTTATCAGCTGAAAGATAAAATGATATAATTATAAACTAAAGCACTTTTTTTCAGGCCTTTTCTCGTTCTCAAATGTTTCCGTTCTAATGTACTGTTTAAAACGTGGCACAGTGCCACCTGGTGGGTCTACAGGGGTGTCACAAAGACGGCTGTAGTGGGTGACGTCAGACCAGAGCCAGGAAATAAACGACAGAGAGGTGGAGTTTGGTGGAGCTGAGCGAATGGTTTCACTCAGCATTTAATAAATAAACAGACAGCCAGAAAATAAACGGTTGTAACAAACACAAAAACACAGGACACGGCACATTCGCCAAAACAAAAGAGACAAACAAAACGGACTAGACAGACAAACGAACAAATACGGTGAGTGAAAACATATATTTAGTTTTACTTTTTAGTTTCTCCTCTCCACACCCGTTCTCCACTCTCGAACACCCAACCCCGAGTGAGTGAAAACATGCTGCTTTTATGCAGTTGTACCGAGACTCGATTGCTAGTCAATCATTCAATTGGAATCTCGGTACAACTGCACGTGAATTAATTAAAGTGCACTTTCCCGTGCTCACATATTAATACTTTAAATGCACGTGATGTGATGTGCCATCCTCGTGCCTAAATACAAATACACAATTTACACACTCGTGTTACACAGACCCGTTTATATCCCGTGTACCAATGACTATACACCAACATTAAAACACAACACATAACACAAAATACACACAGGGGGCACTTTGCCACAAGGGGATTTTTCACAAAGGTAGTTGACCCGTGATTTGTTTTCCAAAGACGAAACCTGTATCTCAAAAGAGAAATGATCTGAAAACCAAAAATTATAGCACGCCCTTGTGGCAATGCTATTGGGTCACAGATCAAAGTTTAAAGTATCCTTAGATTTTGCTTGAGCGAGGAGTTTTTGTAAGATAATTCATAATTAAACATGATACAGTGTTTATTAAAGCAGAAAAATAGTTTTGTCACCTTCAAAATTGATCGTTTTCTCTAGTTATTATACAACAAATGTTCCTGAATATTTAAATGCTCACCTGAAAAACTGTACGTGCTAATTTGTAGAATATTTCCTTTTTCTCACCACCAGTGAAATATCAAACAAAATAAAAACAGAAATAAATGAAAAAAACAACAACAGACGCGTGAAATGTCCCCTTCTTGTGCTGGACAGAGCGATCTTCAGCAGAAATATTTCCGATATTTGTTGCTGCTGGCGTTTTTTTCGTTGAAAACATTTTAAAGAAATCTGGCAGCTCTGTGCAGTGTGTGTTCAATCATTTACCGGAAGCAAACTAAACCGGCTGCCAGGTTCCTGAATGCAGTGTACAATAAGGCACACGTTGGATGTCTATTTACAATTGTCTTCCACAAATGGGAATTTTCACAGAAATCTACATATTGCACGGCAATGGGAAAATTTCACAAGTCTGTGATAACCATGAAAAAAAAAATACAGCTTTACCCATATCTCATAAGAGCAGTTGTGAGTCTAGGGTACGTAACCCCAATTGTCTTACATTGTCCAGGTCTTTAAAATCAGGTTCAAAGCCAGTCAGCATTGAAATGTCTAGGATTGCTGTTCCTGAGGCACTTGCTCCAAGATACCTTTAAGTTACATAAAAGAGAACAAATGCAAGTTAGAAATCTAGAATAACTACTTTGATGGGATTTACAGTACACCTCACCATTAGCAAAACAGATGAAGTGTCTCTACTGTGCATTTACAGAGTAGTTACTCAGTAAACACATGTGCACTTACACATCATTACAATGTTACTATGCATAGTTAGTGTAGTTAATGTGTAAATCATTTTTGCAAGATATAACCCTAACCCCTTTCTAACACAATTGTGTACTTACATATCTCATCAAAAAGATTTACACATGAAGTACATAGTAACTATGCATGATAACATTGTAATGATGTATAAGCACACATGTATTTACTAAGTAACTACTCTGTAAATACACAGTAATTAAAGACACCATGGAAAGTGTCACCTAATATTCAATGCGCTAATTTAAAAACACATGCTAGTTTAGAATGGTCACATTTTTCTGTATTTCACGTAGGAGACATCAATATACATTGCCAAATGTATACAGTTACTCTTGAGAAATTTGTGAGTAGTGTATTTTTTTGTTTTAAACTGGCAAACAAACTGGTGAGACTGTATAATTTCCCATATTGGTCCTTAATTTATGAGCAACATACCTTAGATTATTTTAATACCTTTGTTCACACATCATTGGTAAATTCCCTTTTTTGTTGTCGGCAGAATTTTTCGAATCATTGCAGTGTGTGTTACTTACTGAATGCAGATGTCAATTTCATAGACATCCTCGGAGGAATCACGTCTCTTTCCTGTTAAGCACATTATAAAATGACAAGAATGCCCAAGAACAACATTGTCATTATTTCATCCAGTTTGGGGCAACACGGTATCAAATTGTTAACATGCATTCCTAGGAATTGGCAAACCGTAAATTCTGAGTTTAAAAAAAAAAAATCTCCTATTCCTTTGAGCAGCTGCTACCTAAAATAGAATCAATCAAAATCAGTCTTGTGGATTTTCCATTACTGCAGGTTGTATCATATCACTTTGACGTTATCGTAGCTAACACAATAATTTCATAAACCACACCTGTTTTGTATTTCCATTAGCCACATACGTTGGGCTCAGATGTGCAGTTTCAAAACCAATGTAGGAAAAATCTCCAATCTGACACGCCTCTTTTTTTTTGTAGACTGTTTATAGTATCTGAGATATCTTCATGGAAGTATTAGCAGCTGTGTTTGTAATCTGCATCGACAGAATTACATGAACCTGCTTACCTGCATACACCCAGATACTTACCAGCTTTCTCAAACGTTACATTTAATTCAAAGTTTTTGCAATCGATTTTTGGTATCGTTTTTTGGTAGCGTGTCATAACCTGCCAACAATATAAAAGGAATTAAGTAAACCTTGTAGGGTTTCAGTTAATTACAACATTCATTCTGTTATTGTCACTAGCAACGATTATCAATACAGTATAATTAAGACTCATAATTGAAACGTAACAAGATCACATTTATTTGATTCTAAAGCACAGACATATCTGTATTAAACTTCAGTTACGTTTAGCTATGCAAGGCAGTCACTAGCAATTTCTGTCAAACAGGTCAGTGTGCTTATCTCCCAGCCATCACGATATATATTACCATAAGCTAACTATAGGTCAGCACAGAAATATATAATCAAAACCATGTCTCTGAGCTTCTCTTTCGTACACAGTCATTTATACTTGACAGTTTTACTTTCTATACATCGTTCACTGAGCACATCACTCAAAGCCCCACTTATTCTCCACTCAGAGCTATAAACTCTCTCACTCCAGGTGCTGGTCCACTTGGTATACATGATCATCGGATCACAGGGTTCTGTTTACACTACAAACCCTATTTTTAAGCATTAAACCTTCTTGCAAACATGAAAGTTGATGTCGCTGTTTAATGGTCCTTAGTTTAACCGCGCAGCATTACTATACTGATGAAAAAAACACATTTCTTGATTGTTTTTTTACGTTATAACCTGACAGAGAACATACATGATAATATATAATTGTGTTTTCTAGCCAAAGTAAGACTAAATCTGGTTTTATGTCACCATTTCTTTCTCTCAGTATATATACAGTGCTCCCTTGCTATAACGCGGGTCTCGGGGGACACAATATGAGCGTTGTAAACGGGGGTGGGGTGGTATTGACTACAATGCTAAATAAAACAACACCCTCTCTATAATGCACATCAGTGAAGCAAAAATGTAACTTTCCGACTTAACCACGTATAAAGCACCATGTAATCAACGCTATATTTTACACAAAAAAAACAACATTCCCACTCGTGGATCATTTTAATTAGCAGTTTTTAAACTGTAAATAGCCTGGCTAAACGGCGGTCGGGAGTTCAGTTCAAAGCGACAGACAAGCAAAGAGCGAGAAGGAGAGCGGGTCGGGAGAGGGAAAGAGGGAATGGGCTCGCCCCAGGTTCGGCTGCCGGAGCGGGGCTGAAGCGAAGCTGAAATCTCATCTCATGGAGAAAGCCGCAGCTCCTCTCGCAGCAAAAAAGTAAATACATTAGGAAAGATAACCACGTAATAGGCCTAATATTTATTTAGTTATAAAACGAATGCTGAATAAGATGTCTGTTATAAAGTGCCAGCGCAGCTTTTCTTCAGTTCAGATACTGTATCAAAAGGGAGACAGAAACGGAAGTTAGACTGTGAAGTTGTTTACAGTTTGAACAACACCGGTACTGTGTTTACTGTAGAAATATTGCATGAATCACTAGTATAGGGAATTGAGGGACATGCTGTGGGAGCGTTATATCCGAGGCGCGTTATAACTGAGAGCCTTATAGCGAGGGAGCACTGTATAAGTGTGTGTATATATATATGTAACTTTTATTTCATTTTTTTTTCAGGCCTTTTCTCGTTCTCAAACATTTACGTTCTATGGTACTGTTTAAAACGTGGCACAGTGCCACCTGGTGGGTCTGCAGGGGACTTTTCACAAAGGTAGTTGACCCACGATTGTTTTTTTTTTTAAAAAAAAATGCATCCACGGCAACTGACCGCTAATGGGGAAATGGTTTCTTTTCAGCTTCATTTCAACTTTTGTATTCTGTATTTTTTATTTACGTATATATTTACTTTATTAATACACATTTACTTTACTGAAGTTTTTTTTCTGAAGAAATATGTACAACAGGTGTAAACTAGATCATTTTTTGTTTTAAAGTCCAATTATGTTCTCTCACCACAGCCACTCCCCGCAACAGCTCAGGAGAACTGAAGTGGGCGTCCTCTTATTTTAAGACATTTATGTATTTATTGTAATAATGTTTTGTTTTCTAAAGCACCCTTGAGATATATAAGTCTGTCTAAAGCTGAGAGAACACAAAGTTGCCTCAAACTAGGTC
Organism: Acipenser oxyrinchus oxyrinchus; assembly: GCA_030684275.1. Taxonomy (NCBI): domain Eukaryota; kingdom Metazoa; phylum Chordata; class Actinopteri; order Acipenseriformes; family Acipenseridae; genus Acipenser; species Acipenser oxyrinchus. The sequence continues at coordinate 1,384,454 of CM060290.1, forward strand.
TCCCGGTGGCCTTGAACCCAAGCCACTGTTCTTGAAAAAGTGGCTTGTGTTCCGTTAACTCAAATGAACATTCAGCGTTGTAGTTACAATGTATCAACCACTAGGGGTCAGCAGAGTATTCTCAGTACCCACCATCATTGTGCCTTCTCTATTGCCTTTCGCCAGCACAGTGAAGTTCTGGTCAAGCTTGATCTGCAAACAGAGATATTCCAATGATGTGAGAATGTTCTGCATGAGGTGAGCAGTTACATTCAGTCAGGAAGCTTGTCTCCTCAAATAGACTCGAATCCAATTGGGCAGAATTGAATAACATATTTCTAGCTTCTGGTAAGATTTTCCATGAAGTGTCTCTAATTACTGTGTCTTTACATAGTAGTTACTCAGTAAATACATGTGCACTTACACATAATTAATTAGTCACTTAGTAGATGCTTTTATCCAAAGCGACTTACAGAGACTCAGGGGTGAACTGTGCATCAACAACTTCCAACAGGACCTCGTTTGTTTTACGTCTCATCCAAAGGATGGAGCACAAGGAGGTTAAATTCAAAAATTAATTTGCTCGCAAATCACTATGTTGCATGGAAATCACTTAAGACTGGTTTCACTCCTCTTAATTGTTTCGCAGGAAGTATTTCAGGACAATCTCTGTTTCTAGTTAAAGAGTTCAGACAGCTATAATTGCAAATGTTAGCAGAGCAAAAGAAAAAGAAATATCATGCAGGCAGAATATACAGACAATGTGTAACATTCCTTGACTTGTCTACTGAAGAAGTCGGTTTATACTTTGATTAAACATAATAACATGATGGTTTATTTCCAACTCCAACGTGTAATTTATTTGTGGTTTATTGTAAACAATACTAATTACCAGTGCTTAATTTGTAAAGAAAGTGGTGTCAGGGTGCAAGCGATGACAATAATACTGTTCTTAAGAACCTCACATTCAAAATCAACTTTATTTATACGTATCATATATGCAAAGCAGTAGTATGTGCAGAACAATAAAATTAAAGGCATGCAACCCTTAGGGCAGAGGGGCAGTGCCACCCCCTCTTTGGTGGTGGGGGGCGGATCACAACTATGTATTTTGCCTGTCCACTTTTTTTGCTCTGTGTATATCCACTATTATTCTATGTTTTGTTATGGTTTGGCATTTAAACGGTTTAAAATGATTCCAGAAGGCCAACATTGTTTAAAAAATTAAATAAATAAATAAATAAATAACGATACACGCACCCTACACAAACATTGGTTTGACCCATGGTCCAGTAATATCTAGCTATATCTAACATTATCAGCGCTGTGAATGCAACAGAACCCGCAGTTTGTGAAGATTGCAAAACATAAATTAATACATAAATAAATAAATAAATTTCTGTTTAGGCTAGATAGTTGTTAGCTTGGTTTGTTTATAGTCTCTGTTAATTCAATTATATTCATTGAAAAAAGGAAAGAGAGAACCAGACCATTATTATTATTTTTATATATATTTTTTGAATAGGGGAAGTTAGCAGGGGAATGTTCCTGTGTGTGTGGGGGGTACAGGCAGAGGCACTGGAACAAGATTTATAGTGGGGGTGCTGAAAGCCATTGAACAAAACTGTAACCCCTTGACAACAATATTGTTTTCATTAAAACACTTGTTGTTTATTGAAATGAATGTTCAGCTTTCATATTGAATCTTGTTGTGTCCGACTCATTCAAGCAAACCAAGTTGTGCAGGAATTTACTTGTATCGTTCAAGACGTTTTTCAAAATCAGGTAAGCTTATTTGTGTATAAAAAACGACAACAGAGTCACAGCCAGCTTCATCTTTATGACACGTAAATGGTAAAGTAATTAAATGTCTCTGGTAGTGGACTGTTTCTGTTTTGCGCACGCAAGGAATTGCAGAATGGATAAAACTGTGTTGAGAATTGTAAGAAAACGCATTTGAGAGCAAAACATTTAATGACATTTTTAACTTTCATAGCTGAAGAGGTGCTGGAGCTATGCCTCTTCAAGCCCAAAAAAAGCATCTTCATTTTGCAAAAAGTTGCGACCTTTGAATATTTGCCCCATTGTACTTATGTGTAATGTCAGGCAAAAGTACATTTTAACTATGCACAATAACATTGTAAAGATGTGGAAGTGCACATGTATTTACTAAGTAACTACTCTGTAAATACACAGTAATTCCAGACACTTCATGTGGTGTTACCTTAAAACACTGGTTAGCACTAAACATGGAATTGTCTCCTTTCTTGAGTTTAAGTAAAACTTAATATGGTACTTCATTTCTTATTGCTTTTTATTTGTATTTATCAAGAACCATTTTCACCTTAACAATGTTTTAAGCCTTAAAGTCTTACCCTTTCTGTTTTGGGTTTAAAGGAATCACTGTTACTGAAAGTCCAGAGCTTGGGGGTTGAGCGCTGTGCCACGTGAATTTCCACAGTCAGATTTTTATTTTCAGGTACAGGGACTGTGCCTTGGTATTCTGACAGAGCTTGAAAACCCACCATTGTATCCTGAAAACAGATGAACCAGGATCAGAAGAGAGAAACGTCACCATTAACGTCGGTTAACTTGAACCCTGTAATTTTTGAAATGATAACAGCTGCTTTATTTATGTAATTAGATTCTGTGTACAGAACACGTTTTTTTTGGGTTTTTTTTTCCCCTGTCCAGCAACACATAATGTACTGCATAGGAAAAATACTGGCTTGTGAGGCTGGATTTAAAAATAATAACAACACAGAGGGGTGGCATAGCATTGTAGCACATGTGACACAGACACGGGCATTACAGGGTTAAGAGAACACAGGCCCTGTGTCTTATCAGGAAGTTTGCGCTTGTACATTTTAGTATCCCAGTCTGTAATGTTTGGTTCGCGTTGCTTCTTACCTGTGTAGCTGAATAGCCACCCCAGTAGCTCTTGTGTTCCATCAGCCACTCCATGACTGGGCCAGCTTTCTCCCTTTTCCCCATTTTCAGGAGGGCCAGGAGAGCATAGCCTGTGGCCTCAATAGTGTAGGACTGTGAATCAGTGTCTGGCCAGTATTGACTATCTGAATTTAACAAACATGCAGTTACTGTACGTTGACTTTCACGATTCACAAGAATTACAGGTAATCTCTGTGCAACAGCCAGAATAGACTTTCAATTTAAATGAAAATAAAAAAAAACTAGTAATACTTTGCAAAAAATGTCTCTAATTACTGTAGTAGTTGCTTAGTAAATGCATGTGTGCTTGCACATCATTACAATGTTATTATGCACAGTTATAATGTATGTAATGGGTATATTTTTCAACACGTTTTTTTAACGTGTCAGTTTGTAGTCCCTTTTACTGTGAAATGGGTTCCCTTTCAATTCAAAGTTGACCGCCAATGATACTTTTGGGATATGCCTGCTTGTTAGGCATTCGCTGAACATTTTATATCAAAGCTGCTGATAGGCCCCGCGGAGTGACGTCCTCAGTCCCGCCTCACCGAGGTAATAAATAGTCACTGCGCGGAGACGTCAGTCTCTTTTGCCTTTCACGTACAGATAGGTAAGGAAGGTGACTATAATTAGGGATCTACTTAAATCGCGGTACATTTACATATTTTTCACTGATATGTTGCAGAATAAAATTAGGATTTCGCTGACCTGTTTAAACATTAAATAAACCTAATATTTCAGAACACTATAAAGCCTAAAGATAGTGGTACTTGCTTCCTCACTAAAACAGAGTGCTGGCATTTGTTAAAGGCGAGCATGCAGCATCCCCCTGCAGTTGAATTGCCCATACATTAAGACTGCACGTTCTGCATCCACTGAATTGGTTGGAAGTTAAGGCAAAGCTTTGCCAAGTTATACAGATGTGGAAATCGAATGAAAAAGCCCAAAAACTCGGTTACACAAGGGCATCTGGCATACTTTAATAAAGGCAATGTTTGCAGCACGTTCGTTGTCATGTTATTCGTCCCATCCAATAATTTATTTTATTAGTACCGAGTCAAAACATAAAGAACGTGGCTACTCGGGTCTAAAATGCGAACAATGTAAGCAGCAGGTTGAAGCGAGGTGGCTGTGCTGGATCGTTTTAGTACTGATTTAACCTACAGACAGGAATACTTTTTGTCTGGGCTGACTTTCCAGTTTGGTTTCTGAAAGCTGTTTATTTTACATTCTGTTCAGCCTCTAGTAGCCTTTTGTTTAATGTGTGGTTCTGACGGTAAATAGCGATCCATCGTATTTTATCCAAAGACACATTAAGATATGCAAAACAATTACCTCAGTCTGCATGTAAAGTTTCTTTGGGAAATATCTTGAAATATCATCAGCCGAAATATACTTTGCTTTTTTTGTCGTCCCATTTCTACTATTTTACCTCCAATGCTGAAAACTAGATTTTAGCAACCTAAATCAAAACACCAACTTTGTCCCGCCCCCTCCTGCACAGTACAGGTCACATAAAAGCAGTAAAGACACACTGATAGGCTGATTAAAACTTTGTCATTTGAATAGTAAACAAGAAGGTTAACCGCTTTGGAGAATTTTTTTTGTAAATGTTATTTGTAGACTTTTTTGTTTGTTTGTTTTTTGCTTAAGTGCAATGCACACAGGACTGTGAAGGAATAAAAAAAGGGCTATCTGCAGAAGGCACGTAGTTTGCGTCGCTTGCGTTGTGCAATAGTTCATTTAAATGAGTTTTTTTTCCTCTCTCCGTACTTGTTTGTATGCATTGGCCCCTAAGAGGTGAATTTCGCAGTGACCCCTCAATTTCACGATTTCCGCGAAATCGCGATTTAGGTAGACCCCTAACTATAACCGTAACCTCCCCATCTGGGAGAGTGGCCGCGCACTCTACCAGAGGTGTGGCTCTGTCATGGGACATGGGCCCTCTTCAGAGGTGCCTCGTTGACCGATATCTGTACTGCGGCTAGCTGGACTACCCCACATATATTTACCAGGTTCTACCGACTTAATGTCGTAGATCCCTCTATGCCTTCAATAGGCACCAACTTCCTTGAGGTTGCACGCTCACACCACCAACACTAGATGGCGGTAGCGAGATGTCCCTCAGATGCTGTCCGCTCATTCTCCATGACGGCTCTGGTATACATGACAAATCTTGAGGTGTTCTAATAAGTCCACCCTACTTTTATTGTAATTCATGGATAATCATTTCTTCACAGCTTACACAAGGAAGACATGCTTTATGACCTACTTATTGATGCAGACATTAAATCTTCATAGTAGTCCTTCTTATTCATCAGGGCTAAAGCATATATTGAAATTGCTTTGGAGTATGGCCGTCGAAGGGTGGAAAGTCTTCCCTGTAAGTAGCTGGTTGTTTTGTCCATAGTGTGCGATAGCTCTGGCACCTTAGTTGGAGAGGAAAATGAGATGAGGATTTGGGTCATTGAGTAATTTGCTCTCCAATCCAGACACTATCAGTATGATTTTCAGAAGTGGCAAAATAAGAACTAGGCGGCAAAGTGGTTTCGAAAAGCTGATTTGGGTCACTGACTATACAGCTTTCAGATGGTTATATAAAACAAACCTTTATAATTATAATGAAAGTAGTTGAGTTACAGAAAGGCTTTAAAGATCATTTTGCTGCCTGCTTCTTATTTTGCCCCTTTTATAATAATCGTATTTTTATTTGCTTTATTGACCACAAACAAATATGGTTGTGAAAAAAATAAGCACAGAAACAGTTTTTTTTGTCAATGATGCACATGGAATATACTGACAAAAGATATGCATGCACATGCTATATATTACTATTTAATAAAAAAAAAAAAATGCTGATACTGTACTAATGCAAATCAAGAAACAATAATATTGTATTCCTTATTGATCGCCAATATAAAGCTATCCTGACTCTCTCCAGACACAGAATACTGTATTTGCTATATAGATTTACTTTCTGAAAATTCAGTTGATGGATAGGTCAACTGGTAGGTTAGGTTGAGGGGGAACAAGACGACGCTGAGGAATCCAGAATTTCGTTTTATTGAAAACCCAAACTTATTGTGTTTCTGGCAATTCTCAAAAATGAGTTGATCCTGATTCATTCTCTAGCTTGCACTATATTCACAATTGACAGACTCTGGGAACCAAGGAAGTGCAGGAAGCTTGATAACATGCAAACTCAATTGCTATGTGTATTGTTGACGCATCAAATTTAAATATCATACGTAATTCGAATTTGATCGTCAATCGTTTTGATCAGTAAGAAGCGACATTCAAGTTGGGAATTTCAAATAGAAAAGGTAATAAATATTAAAATAAAAGGAAAAGTGAACCTTTAGTTCCTTTACAAGGATTGCAACCTTTATCAAAACTGAACTGCGTGTACACAACTGTAGTCAACCGCTGGATGCCAAATTACAATCACAGTTAAGTTTAAATTGTAGAATGTTTCATGTCCGCCTTTTAAAAACATTCTGTTTTCACCAGCAGTAAATTAGCAAACCAAATAATGTAAATAAATGTAGTAATAACAACAGACACATGAAAAGCCCCCTTCTTGTGCTGGACAGAGCTATCTGTACCAGTAATATATCCAATCTTTGATGCAGCTGGTGTCTTTTTTCATTGAAGACATTTTAAAGAAACTGTGCAGCTCTATGCAGTTCTTTCGATTTTGTTAAAAAATAAATAATAATTGAATAAAAATAAACCTTAAACCCTATGAATGTTGAAAGCCAGATAAAAAGAAAGAAAGATATTTTCTTTGAATTACCGTTCCACAGACTAGGTTTGCTTCACCCATTGCTATTAAGACAAAAGCAGCAAGGGTTGTCTCTGTCTCTGATCCGAATGCTCCTCCCTAGCATCAGAAATGAAAAGACTGCTGTTAACTTTGAAGGGACAAGTGGCCCACGCATAGGCCCAGTGGTGTACAGTATGACATTAGGCTTAGGGTTAGGGTTATGTCAGGCAAAAGTATATTTTAACTATGCACAATAACATTGTAATGATGTGGAAGTGCACATGTATTTACAAAGTAACTACTATGTAAATACACAGAGACACTTCGTAGAAAGTGTTGCCATAACAACACTGTTTAGCACACGGTATTGTGGGTAACAGAGTGGTTTTTATGGGGGAACCTGTCTTTCAGTCTGGAGGGTGACCTACCTGGTCTTGAGTGTAACATACCATTATTGATGTGTCAGTAACACCTGCATCCTCTTTGAAAGAGCCCTCAGGTTGCTGCTTTGAGATGAGAAATGTCACTGCTCCACACAGAACCTTGTCATCTATGTATAACAGAGAGCTGGCCATGGCAAAGACCTTGACAACATAGGCTGTCAACCTTGTAGCAGCAAAAAAACAAAACAAAAAGGAACAAAAAAATCTCAATTCAGTTATAAGTGAATTCTCATAAATACATAAAAATAATACGTCCCTAATAAAGTAGCCCTATTCTACTGCAAACTGCTTCCAGATGCTTATCACTGGATATACAGGTTTGTAAAAACTACAAGCACAATCTAAACAGAGTGGACTGTATTAAATTCACTCAATCTAACTGCAACATTTCCAGGAAGCCACTCAAAGGCATGTGTGGATCATTTAGAAAAGCTTCATTGTCATCGGGGTTTGGCTTATTTTGTATATTGCCTGATGCATACAACCTGCCAAAACGATATAAAGTAATCCGTCTTCTGTGAAAATGTTCGACCGCTTTGTGCTTTAGCTAGACATCTTAAACAACTTCTGAAAAGTCTCCTGCATTTTACCATGTGTGGTTCTGTGTTCCTTTTCTCTTACTATATTGAAATGAATTGCACGTGTGGCCTGTTAAAGTCGTCAGTAACATTAGACAAACACTAATTTGCCTATTTTGACAATTTTCCGAGATTTCCAGTTCTAGTGGTTTGATTTCATACGCACAACAAATTAAAACTGCAGAAGCAATGGGGTGCTCTAATACATGTGCACGCTGCTGTAGGTTAGAACAATGCGACTATAGCCAGTGTATGTGTTTGCCTGTGTATACACTAGCAGTGAAACCCATTAGACATTGCACAATAGCAGCACACACCTACTTGCTGTTCTATCATAGAAATACAATTGTTCATTACCAGGTGCTTGAATCTCTTTTAGAATAAGGTGGATAAGAGTAGTCGTCCTTTTTATAATTCAATTGTTTGGTATAGCCTGTGGGGAAAACAAAAAAAAGAAACAAAATTAAACTTGACTGCTGCAACCCTACACTTTGTCTTAAAATATCCCCAATTCTACAGCATCAACAATAGCATCACCCATTCCATACCCTTACAACTCTCCTCCCCTCTGTCTTAACTCTGTCTCCACTTCGTTTCCAACAGTGTTTCTCAGAGTTCAGTTTGTCCTTTTAAAAAATGTAAACATCTCCCCTAATTATTTTTTGTTCTAGGCTAAATAGATTCATTTCCCAAAAAACTTGCTTTTCGTTCAACTCTCTCCAAAGCCAAAATGTCCTTTTTGTATTGACCAGTAAATGCAATCTCGCCTGTCCGTTATACACGCTCAAAATGACCTCCTTTGATTTGTACATGTTTATGCAAAATCAACAAAGTAACCAAGAGGCTTGTTGCCGGGAGGTTCAATCCCGGCATGGAATGGAACTGATAAAAACAATCCATTTTTGATTTAATTGTAGGAGTATTGGAAGTGACTCTGCAGCAGCAGCAGTTGTTGATGCGTAGTTCAAACCCTAGTCTCTGAGTTGCTTTGGATAAAAGTGTCTGCTAAATTAATAATAATAATAATAATAATAATAATAATAATAATAATAATAATAATAATAATAATAATAATAATAATAATATAACTTGATGTAATCCTTACTTGCTGCATCCTAGTTCATACAGTACTTTAGTAGTATTATTTGTAAACTACACTGTATTTCAATATGAATCTTGCATTGTAACCCTGTACTGCCCTGTAGCACCTGTAAGTCACCTTGGATAAAGGCATCTACCAAATAAATAGATCCTCACCTGTTCTGATGTAGTCAATGGCTTCGGCTCGCCTCTGTACTCCCACGGACTCCCACTGCCTAGTCTTGTCCAGGTAATGAGTTGCAATTACAGGGGCAGTGATTTTAGCCATGTTCTGCTCTACACACCCACTAGGTAATTTAATGAGTTCTCCAATCTTTGCATCGCTGAACGTGTTCTCGATAGTCCCTGCCAATGGCTCACCTGTTTGGGACAAAGCAAGTGGTTATATTTTCTAGATCTTTATTGATTTTGTATTTCAGCATTCACGTATAGGTAACACTTTCCCGCAAGTGTCTCTAATTACTGTGTATTTACACAGTAGTTACCTAGTAAACACATATGTACTTATGTGTAATTATACTGTTATTATGCATAGTTATAACCCTAACCTTTTTCTGTTCTTGCATATATCGTGCCAAAAAATGTCCACATTAAGTCAATTTGTACACTTACAACTTTAAAGTCTGTTTCAAAGCTCTTTTAAGAACATAAGAACATAAGAAAGTTTACAAACGAGAGGAGACCATTCAGCCCATCTTGCTTGTTTGGTTGTTAATAGCTTCAGTTCTGGTCACCTCGTTACAAAAAGGATATTGCTGCTCTAGAAAGAGTGCAAAGAAGAGCGACCAGAATTATCCCGGGTTTAAAAGGAATGTCGTATGCAGACAGGCTAAAAGAATTGAATCTATTCAGTCTTGAACAAAGAAGACTACGCGGCGATCTGATTCAAACATTCAAAATCCTAGAAGGTATAGACAATGTCAACCCAGGGGACTTTTTTGACCTGAAAAAAGAAACAAGGACCAGGAGTCACAAATTGAGATTGGATAAAGGGGCATTCAGAACAGAAAATAGGAGGCACTTTTTTACACAGAGAATTGTGATGGTCTGGAACCAACTCCCCAATAATGTTGTTGAAGCTGACACCCTGGGATCCTTCAAGAAGCTGCTTGATGAGATTCTGGGATCAATAAGCTACTAACAAACAAACGAGCAAGATGGGCTGAATGGCCTCCTCTTGTTTGTAAACTTTCTTATGTTCTTATGTTCTTATCGACAGCAGGCAGGCACGTTTCTATTGACAGTACTAACATAGACAGTATGCAAATAAGTTTAGTTCAGGTCTCGTTTGTAAACTTTCTTATGTTCTTATCTTCTTATGTTCACTCTAGGGCACTGATAGTGTCAGGATTATCGCCCACATTGTCAAACCGGTAACACAGCGATAACGACCCATGCTGTGGTACGGAACAGAAAAGCCAGGGCACTTGTTACGTTTTATTTTATTCATTTTTTTATCGCTCTTCCTGCAGTCATTTAGAGGAAAGATCTCAAACCCCAGGGCACTAGAGCAGTGGTTTCCAACCTGTGGTCCCGTAGGGGTAACAAATTCAGCAGAACGTAGTATTACACCTACGTGGTTCGCCAGTCAAGAGTATATCGCTGCAGAACGAAGGCTCCCACAGCGCAGCTCTTGCAGGGTAGTTCTGCGTGCGTAACTCGTAGTCATGCTTCATTCATCCTTAACACCGCTACCACGTGACGATAAACAGGGTATGGGAGGGGGAGAACACTGAACATAGTGATTACCCTCTGAGAATTAATTGGTGATCCACGGCCAATACACCATGAAGCTTAGGTTTAGGGTTAGGTTATTATTGTGTGTATTTAAAGTTAGGGCCAATACAGGATGTTAACAAAGATAAGAAAAATGACAGGTACGTTATATTTAAAGTTGTAGCAGCACGTGGTGATGGGTAGCGCTATATTTTTCAGAACCCCGCTACTTATTCTATACACATTTCAAGTTTTCATTCACAAAAAAAACCCAACAACATTTGTTTTGTTTATATAAAGAAAAGGGCTTGATACCATGTTCAAATCCCGGCTCAGCCACTGACTCACTGTGTGTGACCCTGAGCAAGTCACTTCCTGTCCGTCCTTCGACGAGACGAAACAAACGAGAGGTCCTATTATAAGTGACTCTGCAAATACTTTTAAAAATCCGAGTTATTTCATTGAACATGTTTTTTTTTATGTTTTTAAATGAAGCCAGTGAAAAATGTGTTAATTTCACAACAAGAAAAGCTGGGTAACACTTTCCATTAGATGTCGCTAAGTACTGTGTATTTACATAGTGATCTTACGTATCAGTTTGATTTTGCAGGTTGTACAATGACTCTCGTAGGTCACTCTCTAAATCACTGCGCGGCAGTCATGTGACAGCTCGAAGTAGGAACCCATTGTTCTGTTCAGTGAGACCTTACCTGTGATCTTGATATAGGTCCATGACTCTGTGCCTGGAACAATGGAGTCTTGCATTGTATCACCGACATTCACTCGCTGATTCCCACCTGCAAAGAACAGTGTATTCCAGAAGTGGATGCAAATCTCCAAAGGACCCCCCTGACATATTTGTGCACTTTCGAAGTTATTACTGTGGACGAGGTAGCAAAGAGGTAGCAAAGCTACACAGAGACCTAGCTGCAACCAGGGGACTGAAACGGGGTGGTGACATCAGAGAAAGGGGTGGGGACATCAGAGAAAGGGGTGGAGATATCAGATAAAGGGGTGGAGACACCAGAAAAAGGGGTGGGGACACCAGAGAAAGGGGTGGGGCATCGGAGAAAGGGGTGGGGATACCAGATAAATGGGTGGGGACACCAGGAAAGGGATGGGGAAATCAGAGAAAGGGTGGGGCATCGGAGAAAGGGGTGGGGATACCAGATAAATGGGTGGGGACACCAGGGAAAGGGGTGGGGAAATCAGAGAAAGGGGTGGGGACATCAGAAATGACACCTAATTGCAAAGCCAATATTAAAAATAGACAGCAAGCCATTTGTTTGGGTTTTTATACTGCAGCGTTATTCAAACTCCATTGTTCTGTCATTAAACTGGGTTGCTGGTGTGGTTAAGGCGGCCATATTCACTACATAATCCAGATCAATACTACGATAAAACAGAAATATGAATGCACTAATATTGTAAGTGTCTTTGCAATGACTTGTAAATATAGCGATATTTCACCAGAACTTTGCTTTACCCAAAACATCTTTTTTTAATTTGTGGTAAGGTAAGAATAAATTGCACATGCTCTTTCCTGATTGGTTATTTTTTTATTTATTTTTTTATATATATTTAAATCATAATCTCCAATACCATTTTACCTACCATATTTGGTTGGATTCAGGTTAACTGTGATGATGTTATTTTCAATTTGTTGCCCCTCTGGCTATAAAAAATAAAAACAGAGCAAAGGTCAACCTACGAAATACTGCTCATCCAGGACTAACCTTTTTGAGGTATTCTTTCAATGAACAAAAAAACATTTGTAGGTCAATATTATTAGGATTAAATATAAAAAGTCCAGAAGAAAGGTTCTAACAGTTCTTCTTCTTTTTAATTATTATTATTGTTAATAATCATAATTAATCACCTCCACCCCCAACCCCAACCCCCAACCCCAACCCCAACCCCATTAACAAGTTCCCCTAGCGTTTGGTAACTCCTCCCTTTTAAATATCTGCCTGTCAGTACTCACCACAACAAGAATGTCCTTCTTTACGCGGTCTCCAAAGTATTCTCCTATGACTCTAGCTCTCACATCGATGCTATGCTTCCCAAGTTTCAGAGGAATAATGGTGAACAGCACAGCTTCGGAGGAATGAGCTCCAATCTCCACTTCCTGGGTATCTTTCTTTTTGTTACTAGCAGCGCTGCAAATATTCTCATTTTCAAATAAATCAAGACGAACCTGTCAGGGAAGCACACCACCACATCAAGCAATAAAGAGACTCCCCATACTGAGCCCTCCGTTGTCCAATGACTAAATGTAATCTGTGACATTGCTTTGTCCAAGAGGCTAAATCAATATGGCAGTGAAAAGGGTTCATTTTCACTGAGCAAAGAAAATCAAAGAATTCAGTTTTGTATGAAACGTTAAGATAATAAGCAAAGGGTTACTGCCTTCATACAGTACAGAGGTCAGAGGTCATTGTCTTGGTCACCAACGCATTGAATAACAATTTAATGTAACTGTAGCAGGTTGACTGAGCGGTGACGTCAGGCAGAAGCAGGAACGGGAAAACACTGACACCAGGCACTGCAGTTCAAAAGAAAGAATCGGCTGGCCGCCGTTTTTATTAAGCAAAAATAACAAAAATAAATCAAATATTTAAACACAAAAACACTTGCTCACAGAGCAAAATAAAAATGTTAAACCAAAAATAATCACGGACACCAAACAAAGTGGTCAGGCTGGGCAACGCTTCACTGAACCTACGGTAAGTTTACTTTCGTTTTAGCTCTTTGATTCTTTGCTCACTCGTTCCTCCTCTGAACTCCCACACCCAGAGTGCCGAGAGCTGCAGGCTTTTATAACAGGTGACCATCTCCCGATTAGCAACAAATTAAATCACCTAATTAATTCGGGAGATGGCCACCTTCTGCACAAGTTTTTCAGTTACTGTGGATGGGGTTTCCCATCCACGCTACTAACCGAAATAAACAAACATTCGGCTACGCCGTCATTTAAACAAAACAATAACAAAACATACGGTGCTCGCCGTCATCTATATAATAAATCATAATAAACAAACACAAAACAATAATCTGCACAGGGGCGGAGGGGGAGACCCCGATCTAAAAATAAATAAACAAAACAATGTACAGGGCACCTCGCCCTGTTACAGTAACCCTTAACAGATGAAAACGGTTCCCGTCACATGACCTCAGTAAAGCAGCCATCTTAGGTCACAGGTCAAAGAGAAGAGTGCCATTAATGAGGCATTTAGCAGACGCTTTTATCCAAAGCAACTTCCAGATACTAGGGGGTGAACTGTGCATCATCAATAAGGAGGTTAAGTGACTTCCTCAGTGTCACACATACAGCTGAGCTGGGATTGAACCTGGGAACAAGGTTCTTTTTTGAACCACTGGACCACCAAGCCTCCTTGCATACCAGTACTGTATCTCTGCCTCACTCGATCACGGCGTGTCGTCAGCCTCTTCCATTACATTTTGCCCAAGGAAGTTTCGTAACACTGCAAGAATTGCTTACCTTTATTTGTTCTTCCAAGTAGTTGTATAGAATAGCCTTGATCTTCACCTGCTCGTTTCTCACTATGGAGTAGGGCAGCTTCAAATCTATAAAAAATTTCATGGAGGCCTGAACTTCAAGAGGTGCAGCTACACAGATTCCTAAGAAAAACAGAAATATACACATCGTAAATGCAGGTGCACTTACACATCGTTACAATGTTATTATGCATAGTTACAATGTACTTAATGGGTCTTTTGCATGATATAACCCTATAACCCTGACCCTAACCCTGAAACAACTGTGAATCAATTTAAAATCAATCCGCGCAAGTTCAGGCTTTTTCATTTTGACTTACTCTACTGACAGTTCACATCTATTGGACAGCAAATACTAAACAAAGACACAATTGGTCCAAATGTATTTTATTATCAACCAAAGCCAACCAATCAACACTTTGCATCAAAGCCAACCAATCCTGTAGCCACAACTGTCGAATCAGCCAATCACAGCCTGTCAGTTCGACTGGAGCTCAGACAGTATCTTTAACAACAGAAACACAGACAATGTGGGTAAACATGTATTTGTTGTTGTGTGTTTAATTCAGTGTGGCTCAGTAGCATAGAAGGGAGCACGTTAACAAAAATAATAACAATTATTATGTAGCAAACCTCAGTTAACAGGGCGAGGCAATCCACACACAGGCAGAGGGTGGGAGCGAACCCGGGACCTCTTGCACTAAAGCATAGCGCCGATACCGCTGTACAAAAGAGTCCCTCATATGCTGCCGTTCTTTCTCCCTCGTGACTGCTCTGGTATTGTCTCACCATAAGCAATGTTGTTGGTCAACTTTGAATTGAAAGGAAATGTTAGGTTACTTACCGTAACCCTGGTTCCCTGAAAGAGAAGACGACCACCAACCACAAGGTCGCATCGGTCACACTCACGGGTTTGATGCAAACACAGGAATGGTTTCCTCAGGATGACGGTTTTCATCCCTCGGTTGGCGGGACCGAGTGCCTCATCCCAGGAAGGGGCCTATCGGCAGCTCTGATATAAAGACCTCAGTAATACCTACCCAATAGGAAGGCATATCCCATAAGCAATGTTGGTGGTCGTCTTCTCTTTCAGGGAACCGGGGTTACGGTAGGTAACTGAACGTTCGCTGCAACTGACCCAAAGAGAATACTATTTCTTACCTTTGTCTTTTGACAGGCCCACAGCTAAGATCTCCCATGAAGTGATGGAGTCTGGTATGTTCTCTATCTTGTGTTCTTTGGACACATACCTGTTAAATTAAACAAAGGTATTATTAATTTTATTATTATTAATTTATTTAGCAGACACCTTTATCCAAGGCGACTTACAGAGACTAGGGTGTGTGAACTATGCATCAGCTGCAGAGTCACTTACAACTACATCTCACCCGAAAGACGGAGCACAAGGAGGTTAAGTGACTTGCTCAGGGTCACACAGTGAGTCAGTGGCTGAGGTGGGATTTGAACCGGGGACCTCCTGGTTACATTCACGACAAAAACAAAACAAAACAAAACAAAAAAACTATATAAAGCCATTGGAAATGTTGTAAGTATAGCGTAGACTTATATATGTTGAAACTGAAAGTAGTTGGAAACGAATGGAATTGATTTCAAAGCACTTTCAATTTGGTTCCTAGTGGTAGATGGAAGCAAGGCATTATCGGAGAGTTACCCGGCTTTGTCAAGAGGACTGGTTGGCAGGACTATGTTGAACCATAGCCAACTTTCAGGGAATTTACTTCGAGTGTGGATTTCCACATCATCATCATCCTCATCTTCATCAAAGGCTTCACCTTGAAAAACAACAGAACATGAATGCATAAGAAATACAGAGCTTCAGAGACAAACTACCTTGGGGACTAGCAGTTCTGTTTTCCAGTTCACCACTAGTTGGCAGTGTCGAAGTTAGAATCATGGCCGGTCGCATCATCCCTCCACTTGCCATTATTAGGTCCAATAGGAAATCCATATATTACAGTGAAGCTTGGTCGTTTGGTCGTGTGGAGTAGTGGTTAGGGCTCTGGACTCTTAACCGGAGGGTCGTGGGTTCAATCCCAGGTGGGAGACACTGCTGTACCCTTGAGCAAGGTACTTTACCTAGATTGCTCCAGTAAAAACCCAACTGTATAAATGGGTAATTGTATGTAAAAATAATGTAATTGTATAATGTAATATCTTGTAACAATTGTAAGTCGCCCTGGATAAGGGCGTCTGCTAAGAAATAAATAATAATTGGTTCAGCTCTGCTGCTTAGTAAACAGGAAGGCTTGCCTGCTGCTGAGCTGATAGAGAGGATCTAATTGGCTAGGTGCTTCCCCGTGGAGCCTGGACACAGCTCAAAAAGCATCTGCGCCACAGCTGGGGGCGGCTGCAACACCATAGCTACACTGGCGGGGCACTGAGTGCAGGCTTGCCCACAATTGCCCTATTACAGTCCCACCACTACAATCCAATATTAGCCTAAAAGAGTATATTAGGACCTTTTTATTTTATTGTGTTGCTACAACTGTTTACATAAGGTGTGTGTATTGTTTTCATTTTTTTTTTTACATCTTGACCACTTTTTTTCATTTTTAAATTGCAGTGCTCTCTGGCTTTTTCTATTATCGCTCCAAGATGTATTTCTAAGAACTACATTTCCCATCATCCTCCTGCTCACTGGTAAATCCTTCTCAGTTACATATGTGAGCAGGAGGATGATGGGAAATGTTGTTTGAGTGGTCCATGCAGGTCCATGTGAAGCCATCTTGGGGGCAGTGGAATGCAATTTAAAAGTTTAAAAAAGTGGACAAAATGTAAAATAATAATAATAATAATAATAATAATAATAATAATAATAATAATAATAATAATAATAATAATAATAATAATAATTCAAACAATGCACACACCTTACTTAAACAGTTGTAGCAACACATGGGGACATGTGACACAATAAAATAAAAAGGCCCTTATGTACCCTTTAAAGATTAAGTAGTGGGGTTCCAAAAAATACAGCGTTACACGACCCCACGTGTTGCTACAACTGTTTAAATAATTCACCTGTCGTTCTCTTTTCATTGTTAACATCCTGACAACTTTTTACACATCGAAATTTAAAACCTGTTTTAAAGCTCTTTTCAAAATGTCTGCTCTAGTGCACTGATAGTGTCAGGATTATTGTCAAACCGGTAACACAGTGATAATGATGTGGTACGACACCGAGCACTGTTTGTTATTTTTATTTATTTATTTATTTATTTATTTATTTATTTATTTTAATTGCTCTTCCTGCAGTGATTTAGAGGACAGATCTCAAACCCCAGAGCACTAGAGCAGACATATTGAAAAGAGCTTTGAAACAGACTTTAAAGTTATAAGTGTAAACAGTTGTCAGGATGTTAACAATGAAAAGAAAAAATGACAGGTATGTTATTTAAACATTTGTAGCAAGACGTAGGGACGTAAAAGCCTTTGTGGAAACCCACTACTTACTCTTAAAGTAAATAATAGCTACTCTCATGTAGTAAAAATCGGTCAACTTTTCAGGTCACTGGTTGTACCTCCAGCAACAGGGAGCAGGGCTCAGTCTGCTAAAATGATGCCGTCTGTAAATATATCCTATACACTTCTCCATTGTATAGATGGCATTAACATCAGAACGGGAAAATCACCCATGATTTGAATTGGGTAGTTTTATAGAAGGATTTTTTTTTTTTCAGAAAGGGGTGTTCTTGACTTTCTTATGGGCAGTTCATAAGTATTGACCACCCATCCCCCCCTTCCCCGCCCCGTATTTCGAACCCAGCTTATAGGAACGTCCCTACGTTCAAAACCTGTTTCCTCTTTTCTCCTTACTTCGTGCTAGTACCAGCTGTTCAATGCGGGAATCCTTAGAGATCTTGCGAATTTCCACGCAGCAGTGCAGAAAGGCTTCGACACACTCCTTCCCTGCTGTGATGTACTGGGCCCTCTTCTCACAGCTGTAGTCCATGGGAATATCATTCATTCCGTCCTGGCAACACTTTCTCTGCTGTTCATCAGAGTACTTACCCCCTAGAACAGAGGGGAAAGGACAATTGACCGAGGCTTCGCTAATTAATGTGATAGCTTTCAATGCATTGTTACTGAAATAACCAAGCTCAAAACCAATGCTTCTGAAATAACGCCAATCTCTTGCTATTTGGATTACTCACTCAAACTGGTTTTGCCTTCCGACACGCTCACAAAGCGACGTCTTCTCTTTGCTGCTTTCGGGCACCGAACCTCTTTAAAAACAGGAAATACCACGGATTTTATTCATTGCGCGTTTTCACAAAATTATTCAAAATCTGAAACAGAAAGATCCGCTTAATACCACTTTAAAGAGACTGAACAAAAATGGTTCAGTCTGAAAGAAACTCGATTGATTATTTATTATTATAACAGGCTAGACAACACGACTACATTCTGCATATTTCACACTACAGTCTTTGGCCTTCCCTGCCATTGCTTTGCTTAATTGCAAAAGGCAGAACAGAGTAACAGGCTGTGGGCTGCACATTGCTTTGCTGCTGTAAGTAAACCGTGAATTGCAAGCCAGAAACATACACTTTTTTGTAATGGACTCAGCGTGGGTCACAAAGCATAACCTTATAATATTAAAATGCAATGCTATCGTTCTGTTCCTTGTTGAAAAAGCACATAGAGTGGATTTGATCCTGATAAGACTGACTGTGGTATCCTATTTCGTGGTAGGAAATACAGAAAGTAGTGAATCACATTGATCCTGTTCACGCTGGTGTTGGATCGATACTGGTAAAATAGTGTTGAGATATACCTGCCCACATTTAAGCTGGTTTATATCGATACACTTACAGGAAAGATATTCTGTCTGACACCAAGATGCTCAGCCTCTGATTCTCTATGGGGACCTCCGTCACGCTGCGTCAAAGGGTCGTGGGATATAGAGAGCTGGGGATAAGATTTTCTATTGACTGTCGGATTGAGCTGCTCTGAGCTTTTATCAATGTTTAAAAATATAAAAAACTTGTGAAGTCTATGTTACTCTTGCTCAGGGTGTTGAAAAATGCACTTTTCTTAACGCAGCACCAGATGTGGTGCATGTGCAGAAAACAGAGGTGAGCGTTTCACTCAGTACAGAGTAGACGGGCGCAATTATAAAACTTGGATGTATTGGCTGTCAGTTTTTATATGTTTTTACTACTGTAACTTCTGTAAATATAACAAAAACAGTACTGTAACAGGGTGAAGGGAGATGGAGGGTGAAAAACGTGTGTTGCATCGCAATCAGAGGCTTGGTCTATACTGATCACCATACCCCATCACAAGTGCATTCATGAAACAAGCATGATGGAAGTAAAGGCAGAGTGGAGAATCATTGTAATGAATGTCCTGGTGTAAGTGTGCACATGGCTCAGACTCGTTCGTTTCCTTGTCGTAGCGATCTACCTGTCCACACGATACTATTCCACAACGATACCAGGTGTTACGAAGAATTCTGTTCCCCCATGAAAATCAGTTTCTCCTGTCAGTAGTTTACCGTGTTTCATCTGGGGGAAAAAAAATTGTTGCGTCATCAGGCGAATATAGACTAACCCTCACCCTTAACCTTAGAAAAAAAGTGGTCACTTCTGGATTCGGCCAAAACAAACCATGGCGAAAGTGCGGAAGACGAATCGCCAGACCGCATAAGCTTTTACAATTTCAGCGTTTTCAAACAAACCAGTACCAGCGTGGACAGATCAGGCCCCCTGTATTTTTCAACATGCCAAGCAATACCACAGTTCAGAAATTGGGAGAAAAACAGGTGCGAGTAATCTCCATGTGCATATGTTATGTTCTGTTGGTATTGTACATACCGTTCTGACGGGTGTGTCAATGCTGTTGTGGTTGTTACATGTTGCCTGATGTTGTGGAATGTTGTGTCGTGCTTGCTGTTGCCGGGATGCGTGATGTTGTAAGTGCGTGACGGGTGTGTGTATGACAGAGACGCCATCTACCCACTACCCGTGCCTTACCCTGTCTTGGTTCTGTGCCGATTGTTACTGCCCCTGCAGACTGAAACAGCAGGCCGGCGTCAGTGAAGACACCCATGTTATTTGCCCCGCCTCCTGGGGTACATCCAGTGTCACTGTCCTCGATCAAATCCCAAACCTGTCGGGAGGGACATAGGAAAGCATCGCCAGGCAAAAAACGTTTTTAATTTTTCACACACAAATGCTGCTACTGAGCTGTCTCACAGACGTTTCAAAAATTCTTTAAAATACCCATTCACACAGCACGAAATTGCACAATCTATGAAGGTATAATACCGTCATAACCCTTTCACACAGCCAAAGGGATCCTGTGAGTAGTTTTAGAACAGCTAAAATTAGACAATGTGACATATAGAAGAATAAAAGAAAGTAAATGGATAAATAGACTGAACACGATTATGCCAGCGGGACTCAACAGAAAAGAATGAACTAATTAACTTCAATAGATATATAACATTTAAATAAATAAACAAAGTTTGTTCAAAAGTTGTGCATGCTGATGCGCTGGGGAGGCCAAATCTAGACTGATCCTCAGAGCCAGCATTGCATGATATAATAAAAATATAAATTTATATAAAGTAATGTTAATTAGAATTATTACAGATTCAAAGATAGAAGTAAAAATGATGTCACAATATATAGAACAGCATTACATCATGTAAGAATAAATCATAGATTTGAATGTAAACAATAACAAGTAGTTGTCATGCCGTCAAAACCTATAAATACCTCCAATGTTTTGATTCAAACACAGGCTCCCTTGAGAAAGATATGTACAACATATCGAAACGTTGAGCAGCTGGCTCTTTGAGCTAATATATATATATATATATATATATATATATATATATATATATATATATATATATATATATATATGTAACTGTTTAAATAGTGCATTTGTCATTTTTCTTTTCATTGTTAACATCCTGACACCTTTTTACACATATAACTTTAAAGTCTGTTTCAAAGCTCTTTTTGAAATATCCGCTCTAGTGCACTGGGGTTTGAGATCTGTCCTCGAAATCCCAAAAAAAAGTGCCCTGGCTTTTCTGTTCCATACCACATCATGGGTCGTTATTGCCTGTTATTGTGGGAAATAATCCTCACACTATCAGGGCACTAGAGCGGACATTGTAAAGATGCACATTGCAATGATGTGTAAGCGCACGTGTATTTACAAAGTAACTCCTATGTAAATAGACAGTAATTAGAGACACTTCATGCTTTCATTCAGTATCGTACCTTGCTCTGTGACATCTTGTTTTTATTGTTTAAGAGAAACACAGCCTTGTCTACAGCCACCAGCCCCACCGTCGCTCCTGGGTCTCCCTTCACTTTGATAGAAAGTGTACCTCCTGGTTTGATATCACCTCTTGTTAATTTGGTCACAGTGAGCTGTGTGGAGAAGCAATCAAAATGGAACCATCATTTCAACAATATGTGGAGTAACAACTCTTAATAACTATATATATATATATATATATATATATATATATATATATATATATATATATATATATATATATCTCAGGGCTTGAATTTCATTTTTGTGTGTTGGAGGATTTCCCCTATGCTGCAGCCAATGGGGGGGGATTCCAAAATTTTAGGGGGGGAATGGCAAAAAGAAAAGGCACTTTTGCATATAAAATATCTCTGCTGGATTATTTTAAGACACATTAAATGTCATTAAAAGTATATGTTTTTGCTTTTGTCTTTTTTTGTACGAAATGACTCTGGTGTCCCGTTTTTGGGAACCCTACTCCGCAGTGAAGTCAACTTTTTTGTCTTAATAAAAAACGCGCGCTGTTTATCTATGCCTCCGAAACAAAAATAATGTTATGTTGCAACAAAGCTGAAAACTGTATTGATCGTTTGAAAAAAGGAGTAACGCAGGCTCTGTCGTCAATATAGGTCATCAAAAACCTTTTTTTGGCCTGTTAAACAACCATGCAGCAAAGCAAATTTGATTAAAAGGAAAAAAAAATGAGGATCTGATTAACTTTTCATGTCAAACTTTTCATGTCTTGATTTGGAATAAAAGATCAGTTTGGGATTCTTGCATGTTGGATTAAGATTTGGTGCACTTTGAAACGATTCATGTCAGATTGATTTTGAATAAATGTTCAGCTTCAGTTCGGGATTTGTGCTTTCTGTACTGCCTTTTAATTTCTTTAACGAATAGGATAAAGCAAAGGCAGAATACTGCATACATGAGACGAACAGGTACATGCAATTCTACTTTTATTCACAATCTCATCTCATTAACTTACTCCAACAGTTTATCGTTCATTTTGATTGTCCTTTCGCTGTAATCCCTCGGTATAACAAACAAAAGGCTTGGACCCCAACAGGTTCGTTATAGCGAGTGTGTACTGTATGTATATAGTGTGTGTGTGTGTATATATATATATATACAGTACTGTGCAAAAGTTTTAGGCAGGTGTGAAAAAATGCTGTAAAGTAAGAATGCTTTCAAAAATAGACATGTTTATAGATTATATTTATCAATTAACTAAATGCAAAGTGAGTGAACAGAAGAAAAATCTAAATCAAATCCATATTTGGTGTGACCACCCTTTGCCTTCAAAACAGCATCAAGCATCAATTCTTCTAGGTACACTTGCACACAGTTTTTGAAGGAACTCGGCAGGTAGGTTGGCCCAAGCATCTTGGAGAACTAACCACAGTTCTTCTGTGGATTTAAGCAGCCTCAGTTGCTTCTCTCTCTTCATGTAATCCCAGACAGACTCGATGATGTTGAGATCAGGGCTCTGTGGGGCCATACCATCACTTCCAGGACTCCTTGTTCTTCTTTACGCTGAAGATAGTTCTTAATGACTTTCGCTGTATGTTTGGGGTCGTTGTCATGCTGCAGAATAAATTTGGGGCCAATCAGATGCCTCCCTGATGGTATTGCATGATGGATAAGTATCTGCCTGTACTTCTCAGCATTGAGGAGACCATTAATTCTGACCAAATCCCCAACTCCATTTGCAGAAATGTAGCCCCAAACTTGCAAGGAACCTCCACCATGCTTCACTGTTGCCTGCAGACACTCATTCGTGTACGCTCTCCAGCCCTTTGGCGAACAAACTGCCTTCTGCTACAGCCAAATATTTCAAATTTTGACTCATCAGTCCAGAGCACCTGCTGCCATTTTTCTGCACCCCAGTTCCTGTGTTTTCGTGCATAGTTGAGTCGCTTGGCCTTGTTTCCACGTCGGAGGTATGGCTTTTGGCGCAAGTCTTCCATGAAGGCCACTTCTGACCAGACTTCTCCGGACAGTAGATGGGTGTACCAGGGTCCCACTGTTTTCTGCCAGTTTTGAGCTGATGGCACTGCTGGACATCTTCCGATTGCGAAGGGAAGTAAGCATGATGTGTCTTTCATCTGCTGCAGTAAGTTTCCTTGGCCGACCACTGCGTCACGGTCCTCAACGTTGCCCGTTTCTTTTGTGCTTCTTCAAAGAGCTTGGACAGCACATCTGGAAACCCCTGTCTGCCTTGAAATTTCTGCCTGGGAGAGACCTTGCTGATGCAGTATAACTACCTTGTGTCTTGTTGCTGTGCTCAGTCTTGCCATGGTGTACGACTTTTGACAGTAAACTGTCTTCAGCAACCTCACCTAGTTAGCTGAGTTTGGCTGTTCCTCACCCAGTTTTATTCCTCCTACACAGCTGTTTCTGTTTCAGTTAATGATTGTGTTTCAACCTACATATTGAATTGATGATCATTCGCACCTGTTTGGTATAATTGTTTAATCAGACACCTGACTATATGCCTACAAAATCCCTGACTTTGTGCAAGTGTACCTAGAAGAATTGATGCTGTTTTGAAGGCAAAGGGTGGTCACACCAAATATGGATTTGATTTTGATTTTTCTTCTGTTCACTCACTTTGCATTTAGTTAATTGATAAATATAATCTATTAACATGTCTATTTTTGAAAGCATTCTTACTTTACAGCATTTTTTCACACCTGCCTAAAACTTTTGCACAGTACTGTATATATATATACACACACCTAGAATATTGTGTTCAGTTCTGGTCACCTCGTTACAAAAAGGATATTGCTGCTCTAGAAAGAGTGCAAAGAAGAGCAACCAGAATTATCCCGGGTTTAAAAGGCATGTCGTATGCAGACAGGCTAAAAGAATTGAATCTATTAAGTCAAAGAAGACTACACGGTTTCTCATGTTTCTTATATATATATATATATGGGTTGGAGGTTTTCAGCTATTAACTATTGAGGCTTGTTTCTTTACTTCAAACTCCACCCACTCGATAGATCGCGGGTGTCGAGGTCCAATATAAATCCACTATATATCGAGGGCAGCGACATAGCGAGAGACCCATAGAAAAACAAATAGGCCAATAACAAATACTGTACAACCACGCCCTCGTTTTATCTTGGGCGTCGGGGTCCAGGATAAATCCTCTACACAACCTGCTTTTTCTCATTTTTCATATAAAAAGCAGCACACTGTTTTAATTCGTACAGCGGAGGGTAATTGCTTCTCATCAACTTGAGTCTCCAATTAATTTCATGAGTCTTCCTCTCCTTTCTCAAATGCACAAACCCGCTGCATTGAAAGAATCCCATTCCCAACATAGGAGGCTTGTTGCTAGGGAGCTGACATCACTGCCTTGTGGCTTTTGCTAGTGCATTGCTGCCACACGTGAACACTTTGTTGGCTAAAATAAAAACCGCTTCAGCAAGTAGATATTTAATTAGCTTTGTGTTATTGTGCAATGCGTGTGTATACGATAACAGTATGATATTAATGCCTTGTTTTTAATTGTTTTGTATATTTTTGTTTGTGATGTGCAGTACGAAAAAAAACAAACAGTAATTCTAAGTGCCTGTGTATATTGCAGCTAAGGCATAGGCAGAATTAGTCATTTTAGAAGCAGATAATGAGCCCAGAAAATAATCTTTGTGTACAACGTATCTAGGTATACTGCAGATAAGCAGGTTCATGTAATGCTGTCTATGCAGTTTACAAACACACTTGGTGGTTCAGCGTTTAAAGAAAAGGGCTTGATACAAGGAGGTTCCTGGTTCAAAGAGACATAAAACCGAGGTCCTTTTGAAAGTGACTCTGCAGCAGCAGTTGTTGATGCATAATTCACCCACAAGTCTCAGTAAGTTGCTTTGGATAAAAGCGTCTGCTAAATGACTCATTAATAACAATATAAACGATTAGTCTAACAAGCAGTAGTGGACAAGAACATGTAAAACCACTCACTTCTCCCAAGCAGGCATCTGACAGGTGCACCCACACTGAATTGGCTACAATTTCTGTCGGGTATTGTGTTAAATAGTAAGCCACAATTCTGAAAGAGGGTTTCATTTCACTTGAGACGGTTATGACATGTGAAACGATGACAGAACTACTGGATTGCTTCACTGTGCCAGATTTCACAAGCTTGCCTTTGCTAAGAACCTGTTGAGGAATGAAACAGAAGGTCAGAACATATTATGCACATACACGTGAATGACGGTCCAGACTATTTGCTAAGGATGAAATTATTAAAATGACATTTTGAATCAATACAAGAAAAAGAAAACAACAGCACTGGTTCATTTAAAATGACACAATTTGCCACTTGAATTAAGAGCCCATCAATGAATGGAGTGGACATGCAATCATATGCTGACAATCACAAACTTTTTTCACATCCCCCACACTGTGATCTCACAGGTCAGTTTGATTTGGCAGGATGTGTAATGACTGTCGCATGTCTGCAGGTTTTAATGTCAATTTGCGGGTCTGACCTGTAAAATGCGGGTCACTTGGATGGTCTGTATTCATAGATACTATAGATAGGACTACATCTCCCGAGGTATTCTGGGGGATGTAGTCCTGAAGCCCATTTTAAATCCAAAGACTACCATACATTCTCTCTTATCCTTCCCCTCTATTCCAATACATACCTACTGCTCAATGATTCATTGATAAACAATGACAGATCCATGTATCAATCTCACTGAATCACAAAACGATGCTCTGTATACATGAAATCTGCTGACATGCAAATATTATGACATTTTGATTGATTCTACAAACTAACTTTGTATCTCAGTTTATCTAATTTTACAATTACAACCACATTTTTAAGTTTTGTTTAATCAAAAAATGAGATAATATACAAAACAGAAGAATAAAGGAAAATGAATTGATAGACTCAATACCATGATGCCTGAAGGGTTAAATAGAAATGTGATTAATAAAATCGACATGACTTTCTTTTTTCAGTCATATAAAACCCTAAAATCAGAACTCTTAAAATACATTTAATACACTTACCAGATATGAGATATAAGGTATGGAATTTTTATTTTCTGCCATGGCTTGAAAATTAATTGAAATCTCTGTTTTGTCTGGTTGTACGTCAATATATAGGAAGTTACTGGAACTGCCCTCTGGTTTGTAGGCAGAAATGACCATATCTGCTTTTGCCTGTTCATTTTCCTTACTGTTGAATTGGGTTGTTACCTGTAGGGAATTAAACCTTGCATTAGTCTTTCAAGCATGTACAGAAGTGTGCACATTTATCAGAACACCTCTGTATCCTTTCTAGAACCCACCTGCAATTTACAATCAGTAATCAGTAATATAGAAACAATACATGCGGTGTGTGTGAAACTACAAAGCCAGGTTATGCTTTAATTAGGCATCTTAAACAACTTCTAAATGCATTTGACCACGTGTGGCTCTGTGTTCCTTTTGTACTTTTTTAAAATGAATTGCATGGGTGGCCTATTAAAGTCATCAATTAAGTCAGACGATCATTCATTTGGCTGGTTTTGATTTTCAGTTCCAGTGGTGTTATTTAATGCGCTCAACAATTCAAAACTACAGAAGCAATGGGGTGCTCTAATACATGTGCACACTGCTGTATAAAAATAGAACAGCTTAATGGATCAGGCTTATGTTGTGTAATATACCATGCCTCTGGTGTGATGAGCCTTCTCTCCTCGCTCACCAGATTTTAACTGCATTTTAAGATACATATTAAACCAAATGTGTAGAAAATGGTTGATTTTAAAAAGGGATATTTTGATTTTTGGTATACACCCTTCTGTAAACTAAAACTTGGAACAATAAGCACTACAATGCTTTGAAAAGTGACATTTAATTAGACACTAACACTTTCCATGAAATGTCTCTAATTACTGTGTATTTAGATAGTAGTTACTTAGTAAATACATGTGCACTTATACATCATTATAATGTTATTATGCATAGTTACTGTGGATTTAATGTGTACATTTTTTTGCATGATATAACCCTAACCCTTTTCTGATACAATTGTCGACGTACATATTCGTGAAAAAAGATTTACACATTAAGTCCATTGTAACTGTGTGTAATAACATTGCAATGATGTGTAAGTGCACATGTGTTTACTAGGTAACTATTATCTAGAGACTCATGTAAAGTGTTACCAATTTTTGCTATATTAATTTGGAGATGCTCTTACATTTCGTGGCGAGGTTTCTTACATTTTGCATTAGCATTACATTTTATCACAAAGAATATTTTGGGTTGATGTTACAGTAGAAAGTATGACTGCAAAACTAAAAATAGACCATACAAACATTTCATTTGGAGTAACTTGACTAAATTGTGATGGTTTGATAAGGCTTGATCACTGTAAATCCCCTCTTCTTCCCATTACACTAAATGAATCTTACATACAGTTAAATGTCGTTTTTTATCAATGCTGTTTGTGTTGATGGATGCCTTAGCCACCCCGTATATGTCCGTTGTTTTCGCCTCGGTTTTCCCTTTATCAAATTTAACTGGAATCCCATATGCCGGGGAGCCATCTGGATTCGTCACTTTAACCTTAGAGGACAAACAGAAACAAATATATTCAGATGAATTATGCCATTAGCATTTACACTGTGATAACACTTTAAATGAAATGTCTCGTATTACTGTGCATCCACATGGTAACTACATAGTAAATACATGTGTACCTATACATAATTACAATTGGAGTACACACAGTTACCTTGCTTTAACACACCCTCTTAAAGACTGCAGTTGAGGCTTTGAAAGTGTGGCCCAGTAATAATCTCATTGTTTGACAGTTTCTAAAGAGTTTGTTGACAAATGCTCGATATATTAAATTTGAATTGAATGCATTTATTAATCCAAATACTAAACACTCCACGGATATCTGTTTTTTTTTGCAGATTTTCCCCACAGATTTAAGCCTCTAGTCAATGGTAATCGTACAGAAAACACAAAACGTGATACTGAACAGATAAGAAATAAAATATCATTTTGTGAATGTGTTGTTCTGGGGCCACGATGTTACCGTGGCACTGAAAGGCATTCCTGGAATGAAGTACTTGGAGGTCTTTATGAAGTTAATTGAATAAGGGGAGGTGACAATCCTTATGTCAGTCTTCTCAGCTACTTCCATATCACTGCCTGCAAAAAGAGGGGAGGCAGGGTTACCAAGGGTTCACTTGCAAACAGATCTGGGAAGAGGCATGTTTAGGAGTCTGAAATACCAAACGCTACAGCAAGTGTACTGTATTATAGCAAGTTATTTAGATTTTAAACACTGTTTAGACCAGAGCACAGAGTTGGAAATGAAATGGGGATAGCTCTTAGGACAGAGGAAAGGAGACTCTTCTTATTAATGAGTCATTTAGCAGACGCTTTTATCCAAAGCGACTTACAGAGACTAGGGGGTGAACTATGCGTCAACAACTGTGGGTTTTACGTCTCATCCGAAGGACGGAGCACAAGGGTATTAGTGTCTTACTCTATAGCAAGCCAAATTATCATTTAGAGATATCTGAAATTGAATCACAGATATATTTAATTGTGCAGTTTTTAAGCTATCTCAAATTAATTTTAAGATATATGTAAGATATATTTTAAGATAATTCATTTTAAGATATATGTAAATCAGTTAGAGATATCTAAAAATGAAAAAGATCTCAAATTGATTTTAAAGATATTTCTAAATCAGGGATCTCAATCCTGGTCCTGGGGGGGCGGTGTCCCTCCTGGTTTTTGTTCCAACTGTACTCTAAATTACTTTATTAGACCAATGAAGTGCTTATTAGAAGCTTAATTGGTCCAATTCATTCATTTATTGTACAGTTAGAACAAAAACCAGGAGGGACACAGCCCTCTGGGACCAGGATTGAGACCCCTGCTCTAAATCATTTAGGGATATCTCGAAATAACTTCCTGTTCATTTAGAGATATCTCTAAATCATTAGAAAATAAATAGTGGTCGTCCGTCACCCCCCCCGCGTAAGCAGCACTTTTGTTTTGTAGTTTTATTACTGTGTTTTATTTGCTCTTTTTCTTTTGCCTTTTGTTTTCATTATTATTTTTGAGCACTTGTATGTGCACTGGACTGTATACCAGCATTGGTAAACCCGTGGTCCTGTTTACTGTTGCCAGTATTCAGGCCACGGACAACAGCACCCTCTGCGGGTAAAAATAAATCAGTGCGCCTGAGCGGCATTACAAATAAAAACTTCTGTCTCCCGTGTGTGTCAGTGAATTGCCCACCACAGGCCTCAACTGATACATTTCAAGAGTATGTTCATATCACTTCCTCCTTTGTAGCACAGCTAAACTGGAAAGTGAATTCCATGCATACATGGCAATGTCTTCTCCAGACAATGGCACCATCACTCCATTTGAAATCTGGAAAATCCAGCGCACCAACTTTCCAAATTTGAGCCGCACTTCTTCTTTGACTACATCCAAGACTGCAGGAGAACGAGCCTTGGAAAAGACACTTTAAAAAAAAAACTGCTGGAATTTACATTGAAGCTCCCGTTATATATAAATATCAAGCATTTGGCAAGGCTTCATAAAGCTGGTAAATGTATTGATTTCCATTACACAAGAGTAGATGTTAAAACTTCATGCTGATTTGAACTCGGCTCTCGCCAAGATAAGCACCAACTAAGATGTAGCTTTACAGTAAACTAATGTGATCCATCTGCTTCTCCATCCATTTGTGTTTTCTTCCATGTGATGATGTAGATATCCTTCTGCCTGGTGCTGATGGCTGAAGTGTTATGCTGGCTCCAGGGATCAGCTTATTTGCCTTCCTAGCGCATCAGCACACACAACGGCTGCGATGCTGGCTCCGGGGATCAACCATAGTGCGGTCTCTCCAGCGCATCAGCATGACAACCGTCTGGATTGAGCTAAGTTGGGTACATCTCTGTATATATATATCATTGTAATGGATGTAGATTTTATAAAATAATTTGGCCCAGTTATTTAATGAAAATGTTTATAGGCTAATGATTTTAAGTCACCAACAGTAAACTGCTTATTAAAAGTTCGATTTTTATTGGTTGATTAGTGATAACGGTTTCATAAACTCAGTCCAGTTTCAGTTCTACAGCAAACCACATTCAAGTCTATTTATTAGCATTATATGCATTTTACTTTGAATACTTTTCTCTTTTTTATTTTTGCTGTCCTCCTATTTGCCAAAATGAACCCCGATATTTACCCAGAAAAATGTGGAGCTCATTTTTTGCACCGATTTTCACCTATATTTTGGTTGTTAAATTCCCAGGAAAAATACAAAGCAAAAACAAAGGACCCTAGCTATGGTTTAGACGCACATTTAAACAGACATATTGCTGCTTTGATCTTTCTTTTTTGTACTGCAGTTGCTTTTAATGAATTTTTCTGCACAAACTACTCCTTTGTATATGATGTGGAATACGTGCTGGTAAACTCCTAACACCAGTACATACAACACTCTTTCAAATAAACTTGTTATGATTTTGAATGTGTGCTTCTTAAGGTACTATTGTCATTGCTTGTGCCCCAGCACCACTGTCTAGGTGTATTTAAACTATTACCATCAACATAAGATATAATAAGCAAACACCTACCAGTAGATGTTATGACAACAGCTGTTACAAAGATTGAGGCACCAATAAGATTTATTCCTGGAAATTTCTTTGTTATGCTTCCCTTGGATAATTCGGCAATTGCACTCCCATCTTGTTCACTTATCTAAAAAACACAAACAATAAAAACTCATCTCCAGCAAAATAATACTAGTGTCATTTCTTTGCATCGTTAAGTGGCAACACTTTCCACAAAGTGTCTCTGATTACTATGTATTTACAAAGTAGTTACTTAGTAAATACATGGGTGCTGCTTACACATCATTACAATGTTGTTGTGCATCGTTATTATTATTATTATTATTGTTATTATTAGTATTATTATTATTTATTTATTAGCAGATGCCCTTATCCAGGGCAACTTACAATTGTTACAAGATCTCACTTTATTTTTTTTACATACAATTACATTATTTTTACATACAATTGCCCATTTATACAGTTGGGTTTTTACTGGAGCAATCTAGGTAAAGTACCTTGCTCAAGGGTACAGCAGCAGTGTCCCTACCTGGGATTGAACCCACGACCCTCCAGTCAAGAGGGTTGTGGCCTAACCACTACTCCACACTGCTGCCCAATGTAAATTTACAATGTAAATTGGAATATATCAGTTTAGGGTTAGGGGGTTTGAGTTTGGGTTATATCGTGCAACAAAATGAACTCTTAGTGGAAGTGTTACTCACTAACCCATTATGACTTTCATTAGGTCTGTTCAGTATTTCTTGGGTCATTTGCTAAAGCAGTTATGATTAGAAGGCTCCAAAAAGTTTCAAGAAAGGCTGAGTACCTACCTCTATTTTTGTACTGGTATCTTGGAGAATGTACTTCTTGTCATTATGCTTCACCCCAAAAACCACAAATGCATTCCCCTGAACAACTTTCCCATACAGATACCTAGAGGATCAAACACAGATTTAACACTTCTGAGGTCCTTTTACTTGGCTCTTATGAGCCCAAGCAACGTCTTTTTTGGCAACACATTTGCATTGTGTAACTATGTAAATACACAGTACTTAAAGACATTTAATGTAAAGTGTTACCAGTATGTTCGCTGTGTTCTTGTGCTGAAGATGATGATACTGTATTTAAGAAGTTTTTTTAATGAAAGCATTCCCCACCTGGCAGTAACTGTGACCTCTAGCTTTTCATCATCGATATGGTAAAATGGCTTTGCTGCTATCGTGACTTCAAAATTTGGCAGCACTGAAAGAACAACAAAGTTGTATTACTAGCAACCACAACCATTCACATTTCTATAGCACATTTCATCACACAGGGTGGCACGGTGGCGCGGTGGTTAGCGCTGCTGCCTCACAGCTCCAGGGTCCTGGGTTTGATTCCGGCTTCAGGGATCTGTCTGTGTGGAGTTTGCATGTTCTCCTCGTGTTTGCATGGGTTTCCTCTGGGTACTCTGGTTTCCGCCCACATTGGCCTCTCTAAATTGTCCCTTAGTTGCCCTGCGATGGACTGGCGTCCGGTCCAGGGTGTAGTCCCGCCTTGTGCCCCTGTGTCTGCCGGGTTAGGCTCCGGCTCACCGGAACCCTCTATAGGATTAAGTGGTTATAGATAATGAATGGATTTCATGACACACACACATATAAACAATTCAATTAAGCACAGACAACTGGAACTTTTTTATTTGCCATAAACATAACATTGAACATTGCCATTTATAGTAAAATTTTCGTGATGAAATGGCATTTGTCAATTGAAAGCGGACTGATTTCCCACATCTGAGGGAGGATTCATGGAACAGCCAAACACTGCACTGGCACTCCAGAGAGGGGCTTCTGATTGTAAACCAGCATTAGATGTTATGTGGACTAAACGAGTTCCGTGTCAGTTTTTGCGCAGTGCCCGAGTCCTTCCGGTCCGTGGCGAGCACAACAGAATTCTATGCCGAACCCGACCTTGTTTAAAAGTCCAACGGTTGTTTCAGCAGAGAGCAGGATAGATTTTAATTTTGGTTTAAATATGTTTTTGAAATCGGAGGGTAGTGGTAAGATGTATCTGTTGTGTCTAGTTTAAACATTACATACTCACTAGTCAGTTTTAAAAGGCGCTATTTAGTTTAATAAGTAGATGCCGCTGCTGCACATACAGTATAAAGATAAAAAATATATCTGCTGAAGATCGCTCTGTCCAGCACAAGAAAGGGACATTTCACGTGTCAGTTTTTGTGTGTGTGTGTGTGTGTGTGTGTGTGTGTGTGTGTGTGTGTGTGTGTGTGAGTTTTATCATGTATTTATGTTTTTATTTTGTTTTATAATTCACTAAAGGTGAAAACAGAATATATTTAAAAGGTGGACATAGAAAACAAAATATTCTACAATATAGCATGTACTGTTTTTCAGGTGAGCATTTTAATATTTAGGAACATTTGTTGTATAATAAAGAAAAAATGATCAATTTTGAATGTCACAACGCTATTCTTTGTCTCTGCTTTATTATGTTGAATCGTGAAATATCTTGAAATACCTGCTTTCAGACTGAAACAATAGAGCCCTAATTACAGTGCACTCCGTTTTTAAGAATCACATTCGTCCCAGGTGTTTTGATTCTTATAAGCGGTTGATTCTTATAAGCGGACCAATGAGATTACTGTGGTGCAGAATCAAACTTAGTAAGAGAATGATTCCCTGGCTGCAGTGTAATGGGTTCACCACTAGATGTCACGAGTTCCCGCATGTATGCACGCCCACGAAAAATCCACAGCTGCATTCCTTTACGAATTATGGATAATAGTCAATTGGTTAACTGCTTGTTAAAGTTAATGACACCTCGATAGAAATGGCTTAGCCGATAGCTTGTGATGGGGGTATAGAGGCGTAAGGAAGCAGAAGTAACAAAAAGAAACCAAAACTCGAGTAAGAGATCTAGTGTTTGTTCCACATGAAGTACTGTTAGTTAGTGCTCCAGCTGAGAGCTAGGTTTATTTTGTTTGTTTTATGAGCGGTTGTTTCGCCACCACAGTGTAAGAAAAATAAAACCAACACCGGTTTAAAACTGTAAATCAAGACACTGTCCTCGGCCACTATGTCGCATTACAATTAGCAAAAGCGTGCCATCAGCAGTTTAAATACAGTATGCAGATGTCAATGGTGCTCAATCACTGAGGAAAATACATCAAAACAAGTCCCCGTGGGTAAGCAGCTTGTTATATGATCATGATTATGTTTACTCAAGGCTGCAGAATCCTGTTTTACTACCACTGCATTCAAGCATCTGTGGCTTTCTTATTTTCTGTTGCAATGCAAAGCTCACAGTTTTTCATTAAGTGGAGATGCAAAGCTCTGCATCTCCTCCTCCTCCTCCTCACCGCACTGCAATCCCACTCCCTCTACATGCATATCACACAATAACACTGCTGTACTCAGTATGTATTCAATGAATGTGTTTTAACTTTATTGAAAAACATTTTCACTGACGGAGAACACAAAAAACATACCTACACAATGCAGTGGCGCAGTCATGTTTGATTACAAACAATGCAGTGTTTCCTGCATCACTGCACGATCCACACTGCGTACGTGCCTAATCACGTGAGATGTGATCAAACTCAAAAATAGCTTTTACTGGCTGTACACGTCATTGCGCTTGATACAGTACAGTATTACATGTAGTCAGTTTGCCCCGAAATGATTCCTGATTCTTACAAGCGGATTCTTTTACATTGGTTAGCATAGGAATGATTTGGTCCCAGTGGTTTTGATCACTATATGCAGTTGATTCTTATATCAGTGATTCTTAAATATGTTTGTGTTTTTGCTCAAAAGATCCAACTTCCCAACTTTTCAGTATGTGTAGGACACCTGTGTGAAGGGACAGTGGCGGTACTACTAGGCTTTTGATGCCATGGCAGCAGTGTGGAGCGGTGGTTAGGGCTCTGGACTCTTGACCGGAGTGTCGTGGGTTCAATCCCAGGTGGGGGACACTGCTGCTGTACCCTTGAGCAACGTACTTTACCTAGATTGCTCCAGTAAAAACCCAACTGTATAAATAGGAAATTATATGTAAAAATAATGTGATATCTTGTAACAATTGTAAGTCACCCTAGATAAGGGTGTCTGCTAAGAAATACATAATAATAAAATAATGGTAACCACACTTAGTGTTTTCTGTTTAAATATATGAATGTGTTTGTGATGTCATTTTAGATCCACTATTCCTTTCTGTTTAAACAAAGTGTAGGCCATTCATGTTATGTTCATTTTTTGTGCACATGTATTGGAACGCCCCATGGCTTCTATTTCAGAACATCCCATTGCTTCTATTTCAGAACACCCCATTGCTTCTGTATTAGAACACCCTATTGCGTCTGTTTCAGAACACCCCATTGCTTCTGTATTAGAACACCCCATTGCTTCTGTTTTAGAACACCCCATTGCTTCTATTGTCAACAGGCAAATTAATTTAATTGATGACACGTGCAATTAATTTAAAATAGTCAGAGAAAAGGAACACAGAGCCACACATGGTAAAATTTCACAAGTGAATTCCTATTGTTTCTATATCACTGATTACTGACTGGAAACTGAAATTCTCACACCCAGAGGTTTTCATGCAGTTAGGTATACAATTAAGAAAACTTGACAATAAATAAATCAAGAAATAAATACATCCACCTGTTGAAAGAGTAAATGCTTTTACAATAAATCAGCTCACCATATTCCTTAACTTCAAACTCTGTTGTGTATGTTTTATTAAGTTCACCCTGAACTCTTGTGACAATCTTCCATATACCCATGCTAAAGAGAATGAGAAGACATGGAGGAAAAATATAATATTGGTATGTCACAAATGCAGTAAAAGGCTTGTCATTCTTAGCACATAAATTGCTTAATTCTATCAAATATTATTGCTGTCTTGAAGAGTAAGTAGCAGGGTTCCCAAGTGCACTAGGCAGCCATTGTGAAAAGAGCTTTGAAACAGACTTTAAAGTTCTAAGTGTAAAAAGTTGTCAGGATGTTGACAATGAAAAGAGAAATGACAGGTACTTTATTTAAACAGTTGTAGCAACACGTGGGGTCGTGAAACGCTGTATTTTTTGGAACCCCGCTACTTAATCTTTAAAGGGCACATAAGGACCTTTTTATTTTATTGTGTCACATGTTTACTGTTTACGTAAGGTGTGTGTTGTTTTATTTATTTATTTTTTTTTACATTTTGACCTCTTTTTTAAACTTTTAAATTGCATTCCCTGCCTCAAGATGGCTTCCCATGTACCCGCATGGACCTCTCAGAACTACATTTTCCATCATTCTCCTGCTCACATATGTAACTGAGATGGATTTACCAGTGAGCAGGAGGATGATGGGACATGTAGTTCTGAGAGGTCTTAGCGGTACTATTTTGAACAGGAATTGGTACCAACCCTTACGGTACGGGCAGGGGCCAAGTACAGATCTGCAATCGCAACCATTTTCTACAGGTCTTCATCAGAAGATGTTGGAAATTGAAAGATTCTTATTCTAACTGAGGGGTCTACCATTACTGTAAGTCAGAAAAAAATGCTCTAAAATGGGAAAGTGCATCGCTGTGAAGTCAGCAGAATTAAGTGACATGAAGGTAACATCGTCTGCTAACCACACAGAAATGTGGCTTAATTCGTGTAAGTGGAAAAAAACAGCCTACTATATCTAGGTAATTGACTCCATGTACAAATAAACAATTGCTCCAGTGAGACACCCCTTTGCCTTACTTACTTTGTGATATCTGGCAGAGTGTAGGTCATGGACAAAGTCCCACCATTCAAATAAATGAAGTCTTCTTTGAAAAGGATGTCTTCAGGATTCTGAGAACATAAAAAACACAGAACTCAGAGCTTAGAGGGCTATCTGCTGCCTGTGCCAGACATTTTGAGCATTTATTTAACTGTGATGTACAGCGAAGGCCAAAAGTTTTGATTCATCTAGTATTTACATAGTAGGGGGAGGGGTTAGGGTTAGGTTTAGAGTTAGAGAGGGTTATATCATGCCAACAAGATGCTCGGATATATTGTGAAAAGTGTTGAATTTAAATCAAAGGAAGTAATGTTAAAACTTTACAATGCATTAGTAAGACCTCATCTACAATATTGTGTTCAGTTCTGGTCACCTCATTACAAAAAGGATATTGCTGCTCTAGAAAGAGTGCAAAGAAGAGCGACCAGAATTATCCCGGGTTTAAAAGGCATGTCGTATGCAGACAAGCTAAAAGAATTGAATCTATTCAGTCTTGAACAAAGAAGATTACGTGGTGATCTGATTCAAGCATTCGAAATCCTAAAAGGTATAGACAATGTCGACCCAGGGGAATTTTTTGACCTGAAAAAAGAAACCTGATAAAGGGGCATTCAGAACAGAAAATAGAAGGCACTTTTTTACACAGAGAATTGTGAGGGTCTGGAACCAACTTCCCAGTAATGTTGTTGAAGCCGACACCCTGGGATCCTTCAAGAAGCTGCTTGAGGAGATTCTGGGATCAATAAGCTACTAACAACCAAGCGAGCAAGATGGGCCGAATGGCCTCCTCTCGTTTGTAAACTTTCTTATGTTCTTATGTTCTTATGCGAATAAAATGTCACAATACATGCATTGTAACTATGCATAACAACATGTGTAAGTAACTACTATGTAAATACACAGTAATTACAGACGCAATGTAAAATGTTACCAAATATTGCATGTGGAAAATTCATTTAAAAAAATAAATATACAAAAAAAAACTACAATTTTGTGGTTGCAGGTTGTGAAGCAATCAGATCCATTTTATTCTGACCGAAGGTTATGTGTTTCTTAAAACCTTTTACCTTAATCTGAATAACAACAGTTCCAGTCACAGGTTTCATGTCGTGGGTCAGTGCAAATATTCTATACTTCACTGAAATATCAAAAGAGAAAAAAAGAATTATAAGTACTTGTAAGAATCAGTAGAGACCTGGCATTTGCTCTGTTTCCTGATCAGGAAACATTTGTTTCTTTATATCATAGTGGAAGCAGAGTTCACAAAGTTCAGCTTCACACATGCACACAGTTTGGTAATATATATATATGACAGCATATATATGCATATATATATATATATATATATATATATATATATATATATATATATATATATATATATATATATATATATATATGATAGGTATTTAACTGATCATTATCTGATAAAACTAGGTGCCACATTTATTGTGTCTAATGTGGGCAGCAGTGTGGGGTAGCGGTTAGGGCTCTGGACTCTTGACCGGAGGGTTGTGGGTTCAATCCCAGGTGGGGGACACTGCTGCTGTACCCTTGAGCAAGGTACTTTACCTAGATTGCTCCAGTAAAAACCCAACTGTATAAATGGATAATTGCATGTAAAAACAATATGATATCTTGTAACAATTGTAAGTCGCCATGGATAAGGGCGTCTGCTAAGAAATAAATAATAATGATAAATGTTTGACGCTATAGATGTGTTGAATATTGGAATTAGTAAATGGAAACACACTAACATAGCCATTGGTGTTGTGTGCACTCATTACAGACAATTTGTTTCCTTACACACTGAAGAAAACATGAGTTATAGCAAGGAATCTTTGTAAACCAACCATATAATGAGAATTCAAAATACTGAATCAGTGTATAATAAAGTGATTACATTTTATTGTGTTGCATTACTGTGCTGTATCCATGTATTATTCTTAGTGTTCCGCATTTTCAGTTTTTATCTTAAAAAAAAAAAAAAAAAAACGGGAATTTTTATTAGTTTATTTTACATATATTAAAATAGGGATAAATTCGGTAATAAAATCGGGGTGTGGGGGGGATCTCAGTATACACACTTTACATGTGGTATATGATGTGTAGCAGTTCTGGTTTCTGATTAAGTCTAATGTCCCTGGCATGCATGATGAAGAAGAATCTGCAAGTCGAGGCCACATGCATTTTTACATGTTAGCTGGTACTTTGCGAACGTTTGGGCAATCGTTGTGCTGACGGAAATAGTATCTACAGAAGGTATGAAAATGACATCAGCACAAAACAAGCCAGGTTTATTCATCTTGAAATCATAAAAAGAAAAGAAAATTGACAGAACATGGCGGTGCAAGCCATCGGGAGACCCGTCAAAAATCACACTGGACATTCCCATCAGTGTGTTCCACAAGTTTACCAAAGCATCACCATTTTCTCTCAAATATTTACGATTACGATTGGCAGTGTTTTAGCTGATGGACAGTACCGTCGCAAAAAAGTAACCAGCATGCGTTGTTAAATACTCATCGATTGTTCCCCCAAACAACAGCCTGTCCTGTGACCTCTATGACGTATTTACTTGATTTCACGCTCTATCCAACTCGTAATGTTGTGAGTTGTACTGGTAACTTTTTGAGTCGCAGTTGTAACTTTGTGATTTGTACCCGCAGCTTTTCTTGAGTCGTACTCGTATTTTTGATTTGTACCCATAACTTTTTGATTTGTACTCGTAATTTTCTTTTGAGTCGTACTCATATTTTTTTGATTTGTACTCGTAACTTTTTGATTTGTATCATAATTTTTTTTGAGTTGTACTCGTATTTTTGATTTGTACTGGTAATTTTGATTTGTACCTGTAATTACAAGTACAAATTATTTTTTATGCATACTATTATTTTTGACAGTGATCTCCCTCCATAAGCACAGCGCTTTGATAAACTCATTAACAGTCATTCTGTGCTTTCTTTTAATTAAAGCACGTGTAAAAGCAGGATACATACATTGCTTGCCTCTCGGTTCACTTTCTTGTTTTAGTTTAATGTGTCACTTATTTTTCAGTATGTTCTTTTATTGTCAGCGCGAACATGTACCTCAATGCAGCAGTATCTGCAGCACTATGCATCCTCTGCCTCATCTGACCCACTTCTGCTATTTTTGCTTTTTGCATGCTTCGAAACATTCATTTTCTTTCGAATATTCATAAACTGATTTACGTTTTCTCCTCATTCCTCATCCACTAAAATATTACATTTTCGTGTAAGTATTTCAATTTAGTTTTTGATCAAGCTAGTAGTTACTATGCCCAGCAATTGCCACAATAATCAGACTTTTATTGGGCAACATAATCAGGTAATAATGTGTTTGTGAAGTGACAGAGAAACACGTTTGAATGTTATTTGATCATCTGACGTCTAAATGTCTGCGGTATCCTAGGATGTACACCGTAGAGCTGCTTATTACAATGTCAGAGTCAAAATAAAACAGCATTTTAATCAAAATATTGTGCATTACCTAGAAAATAGCGTCTAAAATAGACAAAAATCGAGTATAAATCAGTTAAAACCGACGTCCTGTTAAAAAACAAAACAAACAAACAAAAAAAAATCCTGTAATTTTTCGGTAAAATTTGGTATAAACCGGAAACGTGGAACACTAATTATTATCCAGACTGAGGGTCCAGGTAGCTGGTGTGCACATTTATTAAAACCACTGAAAACGCATTCAGAGTTACAGACATTATTATTATTATTATTATTATTATTATTATTATTATTATTATTATTATTATTATTATTATTATTATTAATTAGTCATTTAGCAGACGCTTTTATCCAAAGCGACTTACAGAGACTAGGGGGTGAACTATGCATCTCAACTGCTGCTGCAGAGTCACTTCCAATAGGAGCTCGTTTGTTTTACGTCTCATCCGAAGGACGGAGCACAAGGAGGTTCAGTGACTTGTTCAGGGTCACACACACACACACACACACACACACACACACACACACACACACACACACACACAAGAAGTCAGTGGCTGAGCTTGGAACCTCCTGCTAACAAGCCCCTTTCTTTAACCACTGGACCACTTACTCCAAGATTCTACTGCATACACCTACAGTTACCTGGTGTTCTTGAGAACAGTGGGTTACCTGTTTCAGTGGGGTTGTAGAGGGGTTTGTCAGTCTGCACAAACACGTATCCGGAATCAAAAGCCACAATGACAGGTTTTTCCAAAATAAAATGTTCTGACGTCACTCGCAAGTAAACATATGAGTTTGAACGACTGTCTGTCTCAATCTTGCCAGCAGGGATCTGTCAGCAGGAAATTAACAAAGAGTTACACATTGTTTTTAATGAAGAAATACAAAACATGGGCGCGCATTTTAAATTTTACATTACAGATCTCTAATTACTGTGTCTTTACACAGTAGTTAAATAGTAAACAGGTGCGCCTGCACATAATTGCAATGCTATTATGCATAGGTGCAATGTACTTAATGTGCAAATCTTTGTGCACGGCATATGTAATTACACAGTTATTTCACAAAAGGGTTAGGTTGATAGTTAGGGTTAAGGGGGTTAGAGTTAGGGTTAGGGTTGTGTCATGCAAAAAAAGTCATGCAAACACCACAGCATCATATATATTTTACACTACAGTCTTTGGCCTTGCCTTTCGCGGTACCCCTGCCCATAAATTAGCTTACAGATAAGTAGAGGCTGACTGTAGGGATGCCATGGGCAGGGGGGCAGGATAGCTGCCCTCACCCGTTAGGAGAAGGAGGGGAAGTGTGGGAAAGCTGGGAGGTAAAGGATTGACGTAAGGGATATAAATCCCTCGCTTGCTTGAACAAAGTCTTAAGTTGTTTTGTAGTTATGTTAGAACTGAAACAGACTGCTAAAGCTATACCTGAATTATATAACATAGCTGTTTGGTTCTAGGTTTGTTGAATGAACAGGTGTTTTGTCTCCTTTAAAATGTGGGAGTTAATTAAAAACTGGGGTTAAGGTTTTGAAAATGTGAAAATGTTTTTGTTTGACAGTTTTTAAAGATTTTACTGACAAAAATGCTTGCTATATTAAAATGGAAGTACTTAACCCAGACATTGTTTGATATGATCATGTTTACTATTTCCATTTTTAGAAGCCATTATTAATACAAATACTAAACCCATACGATGCGCTGCAGAACACTGCACAGATATCTACTGGAAATGTCTGCATTTTTTTTTTTTGCATATTTTCTGGCAGATTTGGAGTGTCTCATCCAGCAGTGTGGAGTAGTGGTTAGGGCTCTGGACTCTTGACCGGAGGGTCATGGGTTCAATCCCAGGTGGGAGACACTGCTGCTGTACCCTTGAGCAATGTACTTTACCTAGATTGCTCCAGTAAAAACCCAACTGTATAAATGGGTAATCATATGTAAAAATAATGTAATTGTATGTAAAAAGTAAAGTGATATCTTGTAACAATTGTAAGTCGCCCTGGATAAGGGCGTCTGCTAAGAAATAAATAATAATAATAATAAGACACATGATTTGTTGATTGTTCACATATCCGGAAAAGCTGATTAAAAGAAAATAGCTTACCTTTACAGATGTAAATAAGAGACCACTTGCTGGATTTAGTTGAACACTGTCTTTATAGAAAACCTTTCTAGTAAAAAAGTCTTGCACTTCTATCGTAACTGTTGTGGCGGTTTCGAAACAATGAGATTCGACCACAACATTTTCCTTGTTTCCAACCCAAAAGACATTCGGAGCGATGAGGACAAACCTGGTAAAAGAAACACAAGGCATGCTGATTGCAACACCTCCCTTATCCTACACTGCCATTACATTTTGATCTAATCAGTAACTGATCAATAAAGCAATTGTAGTTTGTCCATTGCTGTGTATATACACAGTCCCTCGACCTGTGAAAATTCCCATTTCTGAAAGAAGTGTAAATATACATATTTTCTTCACTTAAAAATAAATACAGCAAACGTCTGCCTGATTGGTGCGCTGCATTTAGGAACCTGGCAGCCAGTTTAGTTTGCTTCCGGTAAATGATTGCATGCTCCATAGAGCTGCACAATTTCTTTAAAATGTCTTCAACGAAAGAGACAAAGATTGGAAATATTTCTGCTAAAGATCGCTCTGTCCAGCACAAGAAGGGGACATTTCGTGCGTCTGTTGTTATTTTTACATTAATTCACTATTGGTGAAACTAATTTAAAAGGTTTACATAATAGCTTTTTTTTTTTAGGTAAGTAATTACTTAGGAACATTTGTTGTATAATAACTCTAGAAAAAAATGATCAATTCCGAATGTCTTTCTACTTTAATAAATATAATTATTAAAGCAGAATTATTCTAGACTGCAACATGGCATATTTCACTGCATGTTGCAGTCTAGAAATAAATATTTCAAGATATATTTATTTCTAGACTGCAACATGCAGTGAAATATACCATTTTTTACAGACAAAAATACAGTCCTATCAATTGCTTTATCAGTAACTACTAGGGGTGCTCAAGGGCTGTGAAATGTTAATTTCCCACAGCGTTCGACGATATCTGCTCCGAGCTCCAAAATTGGAATTGGGAAGAGTCTGTTGGAGCTTTGGAGAAATTTGCATATTTCCCGATTAGTATTACAAGAGCCAATCAAATCGCATAGCTCATTTGCATACAAACTCTAAATGTTAAATCTTGTAACTAGATTTATAAATTATACCAGAATGTACATATTTAAAAAAAAATATATATATATATATATATATATATATATATATATATATATATATATATATATATATATATATATATATATTTATTTATTTTCACAACATTTATAAATCTGGGGAAAAAATACAAGATTTAAGTTAAATCTGGAAAAAATATTATTATTATTATTATTATTATTATTATTATTATTATTATTATTATTTATTTCTTAGCAGACGCCCTTATCCAGGGCGACTTAGAATTGTTACAAGATATCACATTAGTTTTACATACAATTACATTATGACTGGCCTTAATGGACAGTTGAACGTTCAGTTAACAACGAATTAAGAGAGCGAGTCAGAGGTTAACTGCATAACTTTGTTGTTTTAATTGGCCATGATTATTTCGCTGGCACTACAACAAGGGAAACTACAATGCTTATATTTACGTTTGCTTGGCTTAGGAAGTTGGCGGATGGCGGACAGAGGGGTGGCGATATAACGGGTAAAAATAGCCCTGTTTTTATATTGATGACATTCATAGAGAATAGCTGGCGGTATGCAAGGGTGGCGTTATAAAGGGGGGCGGTATAACGCGGAACAACTGTATCTGCAATGACATAGTAGAGTAATAGTGCCGCTTTTCTGCTGATTTGTTGATTGTTATATTTCTATTTTATTTTTTGTCGACGATCCACTTGTTAGATTGTGTAGATTAAGACTGGAGAAGGGGGGTTAGGGTCACAGTTGTAATATCTTTGTTTAATAATAAAAAGTAAAAAAAAGAATATTAAAATTAAAAAAAGAAAAAAGACCATTGTTAATCAGGAATGCACAATTCAGGTTTAATAAATACCATTTGAATTATCAGTCAAAGATTTGCACAGAGCTGTCTTCTTGCACTGCTATTAATCTGTTCTGCGCATAATGACACAACACAACAGCCAATAATGTAAATAGGGCTATGTGGCAATGTGCCCCGCCCCTGTGTGCAT
Organism: Acipenser oxyrinchus oxyrinchus; assembly: GCA_030684275.1. NCBI lineage: Eukaryota > Metazoa > Chordata > Actinopteri > Acipenseriformes > Acipenseridae > Acipenser > Acipenser oxyrinchus. The sequence goes on from CM060290.1 coordinate 1,428,881, forward strand.
TTCTGTGTTGTATGTTGCGTGTGTTAATGTTGGTGTATCGAGATGGCTGCACGGGATATAAATGGGTGTGTGCAGCACGAGTTATTTAAGATGTAGAATTGTATTTAGGCACGAGGATGGCACATCACTTCACGTGCATTTAAAGTATTAAATATGTGAGCACGAGGTTGCACATAATTAATTCACGTGCTGGGATTCAAGTGAATAATTAATTGGTAATTGAATCCCGGCACAACAGTATATATAGATGCATGTTTTACTCACTCGGGGTTGTGTGTTCGGTGAGTGGAGAACGGGTGTGGAGAGGAGGTTAAATAAACAAGAATAATAAGTGTTTAAACTCACCGTGTTTGTGTGTCTGTCCGTCCACCATTTGTTAATGTTAGTCTGTTTTGTTTGTCTATTTATTTTGGCCACAAGTGCCGTGTCCTGTGTTTTGTTAAAACCTTTTTATTTATAATAAACCGGCGCAAACAAGCGTCTTCATCATTTCATTTCATCTGTCCTGTGTGTTATTCATTTCCTGGATCTGACGGCACCACTCAGCCAGCCGTGTGACATATGGTGTCCTGCGTGGGATAACAGTGCCTCCAAGCGTCAGACCAGGAGAGGTGTTTTTGTGTAAAAAAAACAAAAAACAAAACCACAGGACTGTTTAAAAAAATGGGAAAAAACAGCCTGAAGAAGAAGCAACAGCAGAGCAAAGGGGGAAAGGAGGAAGCAGGGCTGTGGTGTTTTGCCTGTGGCAAAACCTGTCACATCACCATGCACTGCTCCGTCCATGTGGCTCTTCGGGCACTGTCCCGAAAGATGGGATGGGGGGAAGACACTTAGGAGTGGTTCCGCCAGAAGGCTAGGAAGCCAGGACCCGACCGACTGTCATTGCCATTGTGCCCCCTCTGTGAGGGTAAGCATTACTTTGCCTCCTGTCCCTTCCGCAGTTATGAGGAGGAACTAGCACCTGAGTGGGAGGAGCCCGTGCATCCAGCGCCCAGACGGGGGGACCGCGAGCGTCCAGCACCCAGACGGGGGGACCGCGAACGTCCAGTGCCCAGACGGGGGGACCGCGGGAATCCAAAGCCCGAGAGGCAGCTGTTCCCACCTCCACCAGCAGAGCAAGAATGCCTGCTGTTCCCACTTCCACCAGCAGAGGGAGAATGCCTGCTGTCCCCATCTCCACCAGCAGAGGGGAAATGCCTGCTGTCCCCATCTCCACCAGCAGAGGGAAAATGCCTGCTGTCCCCATCACAACCAGCAGAGGAAGAATGCCTGCTGGTTTCCCTATCACAGCCAGCAGAGGAAGAATGCCTGCTGGTTTCCCCATCACAACCAGCAGAGGAAGAATGCCTGCTGGTTTCCCCTTCCGAGGCAGAGGGAGAACCGCACCAGTCCCCTGCAAGAGAGGCAGAGCCGCACCAGTCCCCTGCAAGAGAGGCAGAGCCGCACCAGTCCCCTGCAAGAGAGGCAGAGCCGCACCATTCCCCTGCAAGAGAGGGAGAGCAGCACCAGTCCCCTGCAAGAGGGGGAGACTACACGCTGCTCTCACCTCCGTTGCCAGGAGACTACATGCTGCTCCCACCTCCGTCGCCAGGAGACTACACGCTGCTCCCACCTCCATCGCCAGGAGACTACACACTGCTCCCACCTCCACCGCTTCCACCACTAGGAGCAGAGCAGCAGGAGCTGCCTCTGCCTCCACCACCTCCACCAGGCACAGAGCAGCAGGAGCTGCCTCTGTTTCCATCACCTCCACCGGCAGGAGCAGAGCAGCAGGAGCTGCCTCTGCCTCCTCCACCAGCAGAGGGTGAATACCTGCTGGTTCCGCCTCCACCGTTGTGGAAGGACTGCTTACCCCTCCCACCTCCACCAGCAGAGGGTGAATACCTGCTGGTTCCACCTTCACCGCCTGGAGCAGAGCAGCAGGAGCTGCCTCTGCCTCCACCACCTCAAACGCTTCCACCAGGAGGAGAGCAGCAGGAGCTGCCTCTGCCTCTGCCACCTCCAGGAGCAGAGCAGCAGGAGCTGCCTCTGCCTCCACCACAAGGAGCAGAGCAGCAGGAGCTGCCTCTGCCTCCGCCACCTCCACCAGCAGAGGGTGAATACCTGCTGGTTCCGACTTCCCCAACAGGGGGGGAGCTGTTGGCTTTGAAGAAGGGGGAGGAGGTCCGGAGACCACCAACCCCAGCAGCAGTTTCGCTGCCGGAGATCGTGGGGGAGGTCAGGAGACCTGCTCCCACTGCAGCACTTTCGCTGCAGGAGATACTGTGGCCGGAGCCCCGGAAGAGGGAGCTGCCAACTACAAAGAAGGGGGAGGTCAGGAGACCACCCCCCAAGCAGCCTTTCCACTGCCAGGACTGCCCCAGCTGAAGGAGTCAGTCTGGGAGCTGTCAGCACATCTGCTGACAGCATGGCCAGTAGCAGCCTAGCTACTGGCAACATTGCCACCTGTGGGCCCCTTGAAGCCTCCGGTTCTGGCCCAGGACTTTGTGCTGGACTTTTGGGCTTTTAAGGGGGAGGTGGCCGTTGAGGCCATGTGTGCTGCGCACAAGGGGGGGTAAATGTGGCAATGTGCCCCGCCCCTGTGTGCATTTCTGTGTTGTATGTTGCGTGTGTTAATGTTGGTGTATAGAGATGGTTGCACGGGATATAAATGGGTGTGTGCAGCACGAGTTATTTAAGATGTAGAATTGTATTTTGGCACAAGGATGGCACATCACTTCACGTGCATTTAAAGTATTTAATATGTGAGCACGAGGTTGCACATAATTAATTCACGTGCTGGGATTCAAGTGAATAATTAATTGGTAATTGAATCCCGGCACAACAGTATATATAGATGCACGTTTTACTCACTCGGGGTTGTGTGTTCGGTGAGTGGAGAACGGGTGTGGAGAGGAGGTTAAATAAACAAGAATAATAAGTGTTTAAACTCACCGTGTTTGTGTGTCTGTCCGTCCACCATTTGTTAATGTAAGTCTATTTTGTTTGTCTATTTATTTTGGCCACAAGTGCTGTGTCCTGTGTTTTGTTAAAACCTTTTTATTTATAATAAACCGGCGCAAACAAGCGTCTTCATCATTTCATTTCATCTGTCCTGTGTGTTATTCATTTCCTGGATCTGACGGCACCACTCAGCCAGCTGTGTGACAGGCTACCAGACGTCCTGGGAAAGCTGAGGATTATCCCAGTTTTCAGATTTAATTTGTCCCAGTCAGAAACAGAAAAATTGTTAAATCGTCCCAGTTCTGCTATTTTGTATTCACATTATTTTTTTCTTAACTAAAAACTGTAGCAGTGTGCTCAGCAAGTTAGCAGCAGAATAATGTAATGAAATGAGGCTTGGTGGTCCAGTGGCTAGAGAAAGGAGCTTAACCTCCTTGTGCTCTGTCCTTCGGATGAGACGTAAAACCGAGGTCCTGTTGTAAGTGACTCTGCAACAGCAGCAGTTGTGATGCATAGTTCACCCCCTTCTCTGTAAGTCGCTTCGGATAAAAGCATCTGCTAAGTGGCTCATTAATTAATAATGAGGTTGTCTATCCATTTTACTTATTTATAGAAAAAAATAACTATATTATGCATGGGATAAGCAAGTGACTGAGAGATTACAGGTGAATGCATCTGACGCTGAAAGCATGCATTTCACTGTTACCCAGTTTGCAATCCACAATCCCACAAAACAAGAGATAAATACAGAATACTTACAGTGGCTTACACCCTGCAACCCCATTGAAGGACAGGGCTAGTAGAATGAAATGCAAAATCGTCACACCCATAGTGCTGCAGTTTCTGTCTGGATCACAATCTAGGGTCTAATATACTCAACGACTCTATCAATAACACATTAATCTGTAACCAGCCAGGGCTGCCTGATTTCAACACTAACATTTTTGGCACGCACTCCAGTCATTCTGCTCGCCAGTGCAGGCGAACTATGTGGGATGTGTTACATATTACTTAACTCTTTGAAAGTTTTTGAACAGAGGGTGATTGTCTATTAGGGGAAACCAAGAAGAGTGATTTTTCATACTTATAGAATGCATTTTGGGGTACTAATGTTCTTATTTATATGTTGTGTGTGTGTTATATACAGTGGTTTGCAGAAGTATTCACCCCCACCAATAATGTCACATTTTGTTGAATTACAAATAATTTATGCACAGTTTTTCAAATGAACTTTTTTTATTCAAAGCTGTAGTAGTTCAATTGTTCTGATAAGTTCTGATAAGTTTGTTGGGGATTGTCGATGGACTGCAATCTTCAAGTCTCGCCATAAATTTTCGATTGGATTCAAGTCAGGACTTTGACTGGGCCACTCAGGAACATTAATTCTCTTCTTGTTCAACCACTCCAGTGTGGCTTTGGCTTTGTGCTTCGGGTCATTGTCCTGCTGAAATGTGAATTTCCTCCCCAGTTTCAGTGTCTTGGCTGACTCAAACAGGTTTTCCTCAAGGATTTGCCTGTACTTTGTATCATCCATTCTCCCCTCTATCACGACAAGCTTCCCAGTCCCTGCTGAAGAGAAGCATCCCCATAACATGATGCTGCCACCACCATGCTTGACAGTTGGGATGGTGTTGACTGGGTGATGTGCAGTGTTGGGCTTGCGCCAGATGTAACGCTTAGAATTTAGACAGAAAAGTTCAATTTTTGTCTCGTCTGACCACAAAACCTTTTTCCACATGTCTGCAGTATCATCTACATGCTTTTTCGCAAACTCCATACGTGTTTTAAGATGAGGCTTTTTGAGTAATGGCTTCTTTCTTGCCATCCGTCCATACAGGCCAGCTTTGTGTAGGGACCGGCTTATTGTTGATGTGTGAACACTGACTCCCATCTCAGACACAGAACTTAGATCTCTCAAGGTCATTCTTGGCTTCAGAGTGACATCCCAAACCAGTTTCCTGCTTGCCCGGCTGCTCAGTTTGGGAAGGCAACCTGATCTGGGTAGTGTCTGGGTGGTATAATGCATCTTCCACTTCTTAATGATGGACTTCACTGTGCTGAGAGGGATAATCAGCACCTTTGAAATTTTCTTGTACCCTTCTCCTGCTCTGTGCCTCTCTACCACTTTATCCCTGACTTGTTTCGAAAGCTCCTTGGTCTTCACGGTTGCTTTGTTGGATCACCATGTGAGTTGCAGCTTAAAAGTCTTTATATACCGGAGGGAAATTATCTACAAGTTAAACCACTTTGAGTACACACAGGCTGAAACCATTTCACTAATTTTGTGATCTTTCAAACAAATCATTTGCACCTGAGATGATTTAGGGCTGCAGTAGCAAAGGGGTTGAATACTTATGCAACTGAGATTAATCAGTTTTTCTCTGTAAATCTTACTTATTTATATTCTATATGCATTTTTTAACTTTATCAATGTGGAGTAGTTTATGTAGATTTTACATGTAAAGTCTAATTTGAAAGCGTCGTGGAGTACGCTCAGGTGCCAACAAAATGTGAAAACTTTGCAGGGGGGTGAATACTTCTGCAAACCACTGAAAATATATATAATCATTTAAAATAGTAAGAGAAAAGGAACACATAGCCACAAATGGTAAAACAGATGTGTGGAAGGGTGTGGGTATTCACTGACATGGGAGACAGAAGGATGTACTTGAAACACCGCACAGGTGCCCAGTTTTATTTATTACTTTTATTTTTTTATTTTTTTATTTGCAAGTGCTTGTTTTAGCCCGCAGAGGGCGCTGTTGTCCGTGGCCTGAGTACCAGCGATGGTAGACATGACCACAGAAATACCCACAGGTAAACAGTCCCGCTGACGCACTCGCAGGTGCTCTCAAATAATAATAGTAACAAAAGGCGCAATCAAAAAGAGACAATAAAACACAGTAATCAAAACTACAAAGAAAAGGTGCTGCACTCGGCAGCGTTACCCCGACTGTCGCTACCCGCACGGCCCGGGTCCCCGTCCTACACTTTCTCGGCTCCCTCAGCCTGCTTTTTATGCACTTTATGGGGTCTGCCCAAGGCTTCCCCGCTACCAATATTTTTCTAGTTTCTTCTCTTTGGGTTTCTTTTCATTTTTTTGTTGTTTTTCCAGCCGGGCTCAGTCCTGGAGCAGAGCTCTCGCTGGCTCGTTGTGTCGTCTTATAGGGGCAGAGCTGAGGGAACAACAGAACGTGATTTATAGGGCCAGCAATCCCCCCAAGGCCCGCCTCTTAGCCACTCAGAGAGAGGGAAAGCCCCCACACCCTCTCTCCCACCTCTCTGTGTCACTGCCATGACTGATCGGCAGATATTGCAAGGCTGCTGCCCTCTTCCTGCAGCACTATGAATGCACCAGAAGAGTCAGCACAGATCTCTCCCCGTTACAGCATGACTTTTTAAAAGTAGTTTAAGATGTTTTATTAAAGCATAAAGTGGTCGAACATTTTCACACAGTGCCTATTGTTTCTATGTTACTGACAAAAATTATATATATATATATATATATATATATATATATATATATATATATATATATACACACCCGCGTTAACATTCCCAAGGTAACATTCCCATTCGTGGATCATTTTATTAAGCAGTTTTTAAACTATAAATAGCCTGGCTAAACGGCGGTCGGAAGTTCAGTCCACTTATCTGTGAGCTAATTTATGGGCAGGGGTACTGCGAAAGGCAAGGCCAAAGACTGCAGTGTAAAATATGTATTGTTCTTTACTGCTTGGGACTGAAGCTGGTTTTTCTGTCTGTGATCCATATCGCATCATTTTGTGTTCTACGTTCCCACAGATGTTTGAATGTAAAATAGAATTCTCATTGACAGCCATGAGATTGAATTGTTATCACTGGCATGTGATTTCTGTCATATGGTGTAAAAGAGTAGCTTTTAACATTTGCCAATTTAAAAGGGCCCCAGATAAACACCCAAATTACTGTCCTGTATTTACAATTGAAGAAATATTTTAAACAGAAACGCTGCCTGACAGCATAAAACACCAAGGTCCAATCTTTAAAGTTTTAGCTTAATATGCGCACAGATGGCAGTACCTATATAACATGAATAGGAACTTAATTGACCTAATTGAATAACAAGCAGAAACAAGCAAAGTCAGATTTGCACATACTCTTTTTATTTATATATATACAGTACTGTGCAAAAGTTTTAGGAAGGTGTGAAAAAATGCTGTAAAGTAAGAATGCTTTCAAAAATAGACATGTTAATAGATTATATTTATCAATTAACTAAATGCAAAGTGAGTGAACAGAAGAAAAATCTAAATCAAATCCATATTTGGTGTGACAACCCTTTGCCTTCAAAACAGCATCAATTCTTCTAGGTACACTTGCACAAAGTCAGGGATTTTGTAGGCATATAGTCAGGTGTATGATTAAACAATTATACCAAACAGGTGCTAATGATCATCAATTCAATATGTAGGTTGAAACACAATCATTAACTGAAACAGAAACAGCCGTGTAGGAGGAATAAAACTGGATGAGGAACAGCCAAACTCAGCTAACAAGGTGAGGTTGCTGAAGACAGTTTACTGTCAAAAGTCATACACCATGGCAAGACTGAGCACAGCAACAAGACACAAGGTAGTTATATTGCATCAGCAAGGTCTCTCCCAGGCAGAAATTTCAAGGCAGACAGGGGTTTCCAGATGTGCTGTCCAAGCTCTTTTGAAGAAGCACAAAGAAACGGGCAACGTTGAGGACCGTGAGCGCAGTGGTCGGCCAAGGAAACTTACTGCAGCAGATGAAAGACACATCATGCTTACTTCCCTTTGCAATCGGAAGATGTCCAGCAGTGCCATCAGCTCAGAATTGGCAGAAAACAGTGGGACCCTGGTACACCCATCTAATGTCCGGAGAAGTCTGGTCAGAAGTGGCCTTCATGGAAGACTTGCGGCCAAAAAGCCATACCTCCGACGTGGAAACAAGGCCAAGTGACTCAACTATGCACGAAAACACAGGAACTGGGGTGCAGAAAAATGGCAGCAGGTGCTCTGGACTGATGAGTCAAAATTTGAAATATTTGGCTGTAGCAGAAGGCAGTTTGTTCGCCGAAGGGCTGGAGAGCGGTACACGAATGAGTGTCTGCAGGCAGACAGTGAAGCATGGTGGAGGTTCCTTGCAAGTTTGGGGCTGCATTTCTGCAAATGGAGTTGGGGATTTGGTCAGAATTAATGGTCTCCTCAATGCTGAGAAGTACAGGCAGATACTTATCCATCATGCAATACCATCAGGGAGGCATTTGATTGGCCCCAAATTTATTCTGCAGCATGACAACAACCCCAAACATACAGCGAAAGTCATTAAGAACTATCTTCAGAGTAAAGAAGAATAAGGAGTCCTGGAAGTGATGGTATGGCCCCCACAGAGCCCTGATCTCAACATCATCGAGTCTGTCTGGGATTACATGAAGAGAGAGAAGCAACTGAGGCTGCCGAGTTCCTTCAAACACTGTGTGCAAGTGTACCTAGAAGAATTGATGCTGTTTTGAAGGCAAAGGGTGGTCACACCAAATATTGATTTGATGTAGATTTTTCTTCTGTTCACTCACTTTGCATTTTGTTAATTGATAAATATAATCTATTAACATGTCTATTTTTGAAAGCATTCTTACTTTACAGCATTTTTTCACACCTGCCTAAAACTTTTGCACAGTACTGTATATATATATATATATATATATATATATATATATATATATATATATATATATATATATATATATATATATATATATATATATATATATATACTCTAAGCACACTCTTAAACTCAGGGGAGACGTTCAGGAGGACATAAAGATGTTTCGGACTCCTGTAAGTGGATCGTTCGTGCACCGGGCTTGCAACGTATCCAGATGACTTTTAATAATCAAGAAATTCACACAGACTATTTTGATTTGAAGTTTTAACGAATCAGAGTAGTATTAGTACCTCTTCGGTTTATTAAATGCTTAAAATGGATTGAGTAGTTACAGACTACGTCGAATCCCAGCTGACAGGCAACCTGGGTGGTCCAGTGCCATAACAGATATAATAGCATTAATACTGCAATACATTTATGGTTACAACATGTTTTGCCCTAAGGCTACGCATGCATAAAACTAAAAACGCCCACTGCTAAATCCTAAAACATCCAATATATCATTCTCATAGACTAAAACATAAGTCATATACCTTATAGCAATGCATCAATATAAGAGTGATATAGATTCCAAATAGTTCTTACCTCCCAAAAAAATATATGGAAGTGTAGAATATACTGTAAGGACAGGAACTGTCTTCAAAGGCAAAGGCTTCTAAATACGACACCAACAGCAATCAGCTCGATCAGAGATCTTCAGAGCATGGATCACATCAGCTTGTAGTTAACAAGTTGAGTGACACTTGACTAGGATTTTACCTCGGTTTTAATAGAGTTTTTTGCCTCGCTTCTTACATCAAAAGTCTCAATTAAGTCTTAAACATTAATCAGCCTTAACAGCTCCCGTCCCTCAAGTCAACAACATTCTCAAAACACCCGGCAACTCCCTCCATAAAATTAATTAGCCGTCATTAATAGAAGAGTCTTCTGTAAGCATTTTCTCAGAAGTATGGCATAACATGGTCCTATGCTATGGCTCCCCCTCAATTATTTTTACCAGGTCTTCATTAATTTCTGTGATTTAATGAAGTCATATATAGTTCACCACTGACTCCCCTTTCCTGTACCAGGAGGTATTTCTTATATGTAAAAAAATCACTCATTATAGAAACCTTGGATTTCAAACCCCCCAAACATTACCCTCCGCCTGGTACTGCAAACAAGCAAAGGTTACGAAGATTAATTGCCTTCTCTTTGGCAAGCCTGCTATATGCCTGACACAGACTGGTACCATTCTGCTTTGACTGAAGTTTTTTATTGTAAGTTAATTTCTACACTATATTCGCTTATTTTCAAACTTAACAGTTATTCTGTTAAAATAAAACATTTACACTTATATTCTGTTTGAATTATTGTAGAATACCTGTGTTTAGCTTAAACACTACTTTCAGATCAAGCTAAATAAGAAACTTGACTGTGAACATTTGAGTTAATTAAATGAAATTCTCTTTTCTGCCTTTCTCCTCAAGGTTATAAACCTTGGCACCAGTAGCTCAGACAAAGACAAGCTTAGCTCATTTCACAGGTGTTTTTTGGTCAGTTTGACCCCAACCTAGCTCCCTTTTTACTCAGACTTACAAAGACACAATAATATTTTTACTGTTATAACAGAATAAACAGGAATATAGAATGCTCTTGCATAAGTATAGGTTAATACAGAGCATATTGTAACTTTTTGTATGAACAGTGAGTTTTAACAATGTCTTTAGTATTTCTTCTGGCTTTATATTCTTTAAAACACAGTACAGTTATTACAACATTTTAACACACATGCAGTTTCACAGATGTTCAATTTGTATCCCAAAGACCAGCCTGCTTCCAGTAGCTGTCACAGTCTTGGGTCAGTTTCTGCTCTCAGTGAGTTTGTCAAAGCCACTACAGGTGTGCCTTTAAAACCCTGATACCTGCAAAAACTTAAAACTTGTTAGCACAGCTTCCATCTCTATGTTCTCATTCCCATCATCAGTGGGAAGACTTCAAATAAATTAAACTGTTTCCTGTTTCTATCAAAGAGACATCTATCTCTGCCGCATACACCTTTCACTCAATAAAGGTGATCGTGCCTTGTACAAGGGAAGTCGGCTTTTAGATTTATTCATGACAGCACACATATGCTGTCTAGTAACCATTCAATAAAAGCAAACCAGCAATTCTCACAATGACTATACCCACCAGCAACTGATATATATATTGTACTAACAACACAGAGACGACCCAATAGGTCAAAACAAAAAGAGCGCCCTTTATATCCAATCGTAGAAAAAACCCACAGCGAGTAATCAAAAAAATCTCGAATGACAAAATAAAATTACCCCCTCCCCAAAAAAACATTCCAAGAAAAAAAACATTCCTTTTAAAAACCAGCCAGCGTTAATCGAACCAGTAACTATGAATAAAAAATAAATCCGTCGGATCTCACCCACTGTGGAAGAGACGATTGGTTTTAATCCCCAGAGCAGGAAAAGGAAGTTCCTGAATCTCCATATCCGGACAAGCTGCTCACTGTAGCGTTAACTGCAGTACTGCAGAACTTGATTAGAAAAAAAAGAAACGCAGTTGCATATGTAAAGCAAACTGGCTAAAAAACTTGAAGCAACTTCCACATGACAAACACTGCGGTCAAGCAACAACACTGAGCTGGAAGATGACGCCACATGGGAACAGCCAACAGATAGAGGAAGCAAGCCAGTCCCAAAAAAGGCACAGAAAAGGCCACCAAACTGAACATGATGGCATAACTATCAAACTTCCACCGTTTTTTTTTTTTATAACACTGGGCATAGAGCACTGAACTTAACACCTGGCCAGGCTTTCTGTTGTACAATTAAGTACAGCAGGTGACACGTTTATTGTGCCACTTGACTTCTTTATGTGGGCATGGCCACAGTATAATGCAGTAGTGTTGTCTATTCTGTTTTATCACATGAGTTTCCTGGCTGAACATGAGTAATTTACGTTTAAATAAAGATTTTACGGATTGTGGGTGAGGGGCTGTGTGACAGGCTGACCAAGGCAAGGAGACTCAGAGTCAGGATGAGCAGGGAAAATAAAAAGACTTTTGATTAAACAAAATACACAAAACAAAAGGCACAATGGCCAACCAAAAAGACAAACACAAAAACAGTCTTTAAACAAACTATACCAAAACAAACCTCTCACACAGGTCTTCTCCCTCTAACAAACGCTCACCAACTAACATACCCAACCACTCCCTTTTATACAGGTGCCTGGGCTAATTGGGCAATTCGCACCTCATTAGCCCAGGCACATTCCACACATTCCTCACACAAACTCACTGAACCACACCCCAAACTCACTCATATCCACTCTAAACAATACAAAAAACACAAAACCACCACAAAATAGGTTGCACCCCATCACAGGCTGTTTCTCCTCATCACACAACAGCAGACCGTACTGGTCAGATGCTTGATGACACCACTAGACTCTTGACCGGAGGGTCGTGGGTTCAATCCCAGGTGGGGGACACTGCTGCTGTACCCTTGAGCAAGGTACTTTATCTAGATTGCTCCAGTAAAAACCAAACTGTATAAATGGGTAATTGTATGTAAAAAATAATGTGATATCTTGTAACAATTGTAAGTCGCCCTGGATTAGGGTGTCTGCTAAGAAGAAACAAATAAATAAATAACGGATATAGTCTGTCTGTCTTTTCAGGTCTGTTTGTCTTTCTATCCCTGTTTGTCTGCAATACAGTTATTATACACTTTTGCCATACTTTTGTTTTTGCTATTGTTTATAACCACTTATAACGGATCCCCAAAATAAAATGTCACTAAAGCATTTGGCACTCTGAAGTTATATAAATGACCATAGCCATGTGGATTGCCTTCAGTAGCATTCTGTTTCGCTTGCCAGTGAAAATGTTAAAGATTTGAATGGAACGATGCTAAGTTCCAAATGTGACACACAGAGGGGGTGGGGAGGATCTGTCTATTTACTTTTGCACTGAAAAGGATAAACACATTGTCAAATCTGACCTTGGATATATCAGCTGGCACAACGGTCATTATCGCCAAAGTTTATTTTTCAACATCATTTACGGGATGAAAGTATTCCTATTTACAGAAGTGCTCCAGTGTACTATGAACTTTGAGATCTGTGAGTCTGTCTTTGATTCAACGTATCTTTAACGCCTGCATAGATTTTTTTTTGTGATTCTTTAGCAAAATGTGTTCAAGTCATTGATAAACCATCACTTTAAATACAAAAGCTTTTAAAGGTTTTAAACAAAAAATTTGCTCCCCCCTCTCCTCTTTTCTCTCTGCCCAACTGCCTATCTAACAGCCTCAGGTGGAGCCAAATGGTGGCCCTCTCTGAGAATTCTAATTGCCGAATGGGGAGTGGGGCAATTTAAGGCCGATAATTATGGGTAATGTAGTTTTTTTAATGAAAACTACAGACCCTTCTTAAAGGGACAGTTGAGGAAATTATTTTATTACCCTATGTAGCCAAGTAGGTGCTGCAACCTTGCAAAGGCTCTGTATGCAAAGTTTCGCTTTAATCGGCATGATGGTTTCAGAGAAGAAGATGTTAAATTATTTTTGACAAATCAAATATAGCCGCCAAACCATGTGACCAATCAACTTCTCTTGAATAAATCTAAATCTAGGGCATAAAGATAGTCTGTGCCCCAAGTTTCACATCTCTACCATATGCGGTTTCGGAGAAGATTATTTTAAATTGTCAAAAATTCTTGGAAAATCCAATATGGCTGCCAAACCATGTGACCTATGACCTTCATTTTTGGGCTTGCACAACTTCCCACAGGCCCCTACCATTGTGTGTTGATTTTACAGACATTTCAAAGTTATGTAATAATAATAACTAGAACTCACAGGCAGTTTTATGGCTTCCAAGTTCAGAACCACTTGGAAATTTTGGCAAGCTGTAGCATTGCAGCACAAGTGTCAGCAACAGATCAGTTTTATGGAGCAGTTTCAATTCAAAATACTGCATTAGTTCATTATCTCATGATGCTTTATAACTTTAAACACCATAGTAACCATGACCCTATCTACACACTGAAAGGAGTTATAAGCTCATTTTACATTTAACATTAAGGAGAGGTCAAAGATCACGATCAAGGTCATTTTTGATTAGAGAATATATGGGTTCTTATATGTGTTCCATAGTAACTATGACCCTATCTGCACTTTGTAAGAAGTTATAAGCAAGTTTTACATTTGACCGAAGAGTTAGAAAGGTTTTTAAAGAAATGCATCAATGCGGCCATATTGGTTCCAGACATAAGAACATAAGAAAGTTTACAAACGAGAGGAGGCCATTCAGCCCACCTTGCTCGTTTGGTTGTTAGTAGCTTATTGATCCCATAATCTCATCAAGCAGCTTCTTGAAGGATCCCAGGATGTCAGCTTCAACAACATTACTGGGGAGTTGGTTCCAGGCCCTCACAATTCTCTGCGTAAAAAAGTGCCTCCCATTTTCTGTTCTGAATGCCCCTTTATCTAATCTCCATTTGTGACCCCTGGTCCTTGTTTCTTTTTTCAGGTCAAAAAAAGTCTCCTGGGTCGACATTGTCTATACCTTTTAGGATTTTGAATGTTTAAATCAGATCGCCGCGTAGTCTTCTTTGTTCAAGACTGAATAGATTCAATTCTTTTAGCCTGTCTGCATACAACATGCCTTTTAAACCCGGGATAATTCTGGTTGCTCTTCTTTGCACTCTTTCTAGAGCAGCAATATCCTTTTTGTAACGAGGTGACCAGAACTGAACACAATATTCTAGGTGACTTATTGAATGTTTTTCAACTTAAGCGGTTTTAAATTTAAGAAGAATATGTAGGTCTGGCTGCCTTTTTGTTTTCCAAAAGAACACCATTTTGCCATATTTGAATTCCATTGTTCCCAGGATGACGCCTACCAGATTAGGAGTTAGTTGGTTAAACGGTTTGCAGACAGAAGCAGTTTGATGGTTGGGGTGCGTTTTGGTGAATTTGGTGGCAGCCATTTTGATATTAAAATTTAATAGAGCAACTTCTGCTTTGCAAACTTGAAGCAGTTTTGGTTGCTGATGATGTCTGCGAAGTTTCAGATCAATCGGTTCACAGCTTCCCAAGAAGAAGATTTTGAAAGGTTTTTCAAAAAAATGCATCAGGCCGCCATCTTGGTTGACGCAGGAGTGTAATTTTTTAGCATCTGAACTGTAATTTACATGGGATGATACCTGCCAAGTTTCATGTTGATTGGTTTCACCGCGTGCGAACAGGAGCAATTTAAAGTTTTGGGAATAAAAAAAAAATAAAATGATGTTAACCTAATACATGTGGTTCGGGGGTGGAACTAGACCTCCTGTGTCCTATCATCTTCTTCCATCAATTAAATATACTCGAATGAACCCTTAGCCACCTACACGTAGTTGTCTTGCATTTTTTCTTTTCAGGTATCAATACAGACCCACATCAAAATCGATTATTTGGAATACAGAAGAAAAACTGACCCACAGCAATTTTCTTTCTAAAATCAGGAAATCTCTGATGATGGCGTCCCCTTTATCCAAAGCCCTGTGTCCTGTTTTATTCTACCAACATAGCAACTCTTCGACTCCACACAACGCTGACCTTCCACATCAGCTCTGTTACAACAGTGTGTGTGTGAGTGTGTGTGTGGAGGGAGGGGGAGAATGTGTGTCTGTGTGTATGTGGGGGGGGGGTGTATGTGTGTGTCTGAGTGTGTTTATGTGTGTGTGTGTGTGTGGAGGGAGGGTAGGTGTGTGTATGTGGGACGGGGTGTGTGTGTGTGTGGGGGGGGGGTGTATGTATGTGTGTGTGTGTGTGTGTGTGTGTATCAAGGGAGGGTAGATCTCTCGATCTACCCCTCCTACTATGCACTGGTATCCAAGGCGACTCAAGGCAGTAAATGGTTACAATGCAAGCTTAATATTTCAAAACAACAAGCTAGATCTACAGTGACAGATTAGCAGTGCAATAGTGCAAGGTTAGTGCATCAGCTGAGGATCCAATAACGTAGTGCTGAGGTCAGGTGAGTCCAGTGCAGAGCAGGAGGGGCGGATCAGGAGATCTACAAGTGCAGTCTAAACAGTAGGGGTGCAACTATGAATTGATGCATCGATTATTGATCATCTGTCCTTAAATTTCCTGAGCTTCGATTACATATTGGTGAATCGATGCATCAAATTAGAACCCAGTTTGAAGGCAATACAAAAAGTTTGCTCTGCAATGTTTTATCGTGGCAAGTCTTCCGATTACCTTATTATTAAAGTCAAGAATGTCAGCCATCATGTCTTTTTCAATTGATATCATGGCTAAAGCATTTAATCGTTCAGTTTTCATGCCGTTTCTCAAGAAGGTTTTTATCCGCTTCAGTGTTGAGAAACACCCTTCTGCCTCTGCTGTAGTCATTGTGGTAATAACTATCTTCAGTAGTTTTGTAATCTCGGAAGTGTTCTGTCCAGGTTGTTATGATCATCAGTTCATGCAGACTTAATGCAATTTGAGCATTTTTAAAATCTTCTGTTTCATACACTGTTTGTAAGCCAGTGCATAAGGAAGTCTTAGTAGAAGATGTTGATGATTCGTGAGGTCAATTCAAAAGCTCCACAGAACGTTATGCATTCAATGATGTGTGTAAGTATGTGTTGGTTTTTAGACCCGTCTTCATCGTGCTTCTTTATGGTATTTCAGTAAGCAGTGCCAAGCTGCACAGCAGTATTCACTCTCCCTAACATACCTAGACGCATTTCACATGTCTCATGAACTCTTGAGTTCTCATGGTTTTTTGATTTAGAGGAGAGATATTGCAGGTCTGTAATACGGTTCTTGACCGTGCTGCATCAGTGTCACCTGAGCCTTCACAGAAAGGAGGCAAGGAAAGCAAAACAGTGCATTGTTGTTTTCACTTGCACAGCCCCATGGCCTAAGCTTATAGCAGGACTGGTTACAGGTTTGAGTGTGTGCCCGTCCTCTGTCACTACTCACTGGCACTCATTCAACTGGAGGGCTACTGGGTCCCAACCTTTTGATCTGCAGTTTCTGCACTTTCTCCACTATTGCAAAATTATTAGCGAGAAAAAATTGTACTGTATTTATGTCTTCTTTTTATGGTTAACTTAGAATGTTAAAATCTGGCAGTATACTACTACTACTACTACAAAAAAAGATGAATCTAAAACACACCGAATGTACTCAGTGTGAATCTAAATCAATCCCAAATTCAAAGAGCAAGAACAGGAAAAAATAAGACCTTAAATGGAAATCACAATTCAGGCCAAAGAAGAAAAAAATAAACCAAAACACTGTAATTAACAATGAAGTTGATTTATATTTTTATTTTCAGGAACCAGCAGATTACAGACTGATCCATAAAAAATAAAAAAAATAAAATTAGTAATTTAAAAAACACCTAGAACAAAAAATGTCTGACTCGGCTATCAGCAAGAAAAAAAATCATATAAAATATGATATAAATAATATTCAAATAATACAAATTTACTTTACGGTATATTTAATAACCGATTACCACTAGCAGGCCCATGGGTTGGTAAATTAACAAAGAAAATATATATTTTTTTTTTTTAAATGCCAAACACAGCAAGATATTACTGAGCTTCAGTTAAAGCACTGCTGAAGAACAGCAGCCTCAGGGGAAAAAGAGACAGACGCAGCAAAATAAAGGCAGATTAAAACTGTGAAAAGAACAAAGTTGAACAAATGAGACAAATAACATTAATTTAAAGTTAGACAAAGATAATTAGACTTGTGCCTTTTATTTTAATATTTAAACAGCTTAAACGTTTTCTGGCTTTCCACAAAGTAACACAACATGCAAGACTAAGAACAAACCTGCGTTTGTACTTAGAGTCTGGAACATGTGAGGAGTTACCCAGTGAATCACGAAACTCTGCTGACTGGCTAGCTCTCCTCCTGCTCCTATCTGCACTGCAGCAGAGTTAAATAGGAAGTGAAGCCCTGGACATTTGCATACGTTTCTCTGCATTATTTAAAGCAGCTTGTTTATATTGCTGACTCCCAGAAACACTGCACACTGGAATCCCTCGACTATGATAGAGGGGCTGGGGAAATCCACAACCTTGGAACAGTGTTGATCAGTGGCATTTTAAACACAAACATTATGTTCATATTTTAGAGAAAGAAAATAGAGCGAAAGAGAGGGGGAGACAGTTGGGTTTTTTGTTTGCTGTATTATTAACAGTATCCATCTGTAAACTGTTTCCAATAAACCCTAAATGCTTCTTGACTTCTCTGTGTCCTATGAAGCTGCTGAGGTGGTGAAGTGTGACTGTGTTTTGCAGGCAGAACAGCAGACTGATCTCACTGTTCCTGTGAAGCTCAGTAATGCACATGTGTCAGATCTTTATACTGTTACAGTGCTGCCATTCTGTTGGAGACACTGCCCTCTACTGTCAGGAAATGAGAACTGCTGCATGTAAAGCAATAGCACACAATGAGAAGGAAAGAGACAATGCACTGGTACAGCAGTCTTCAGATTGCAGGCTGTTCATTTGCAGCTACTCTGCAGTTGTTGGCCCTGAATTGTTGTTTCCTTGTTTACTGGATGCTGGACTCTTGCTTTCCTCTTGTCAGGACCTTCTACACATTGTCTGTCTCACTGTGATCAATAAAGACATTGGATTGGGTTGAATAAGAACATAAGAAAGTTTACAAATGAGAGGAGGCTATTCGGCTCATCTTGCTCATTTGTTGTTAGTAGCTTATTGATCCCAGAATCTCATCAAGCAGCTTCTTGAAGGATCCCAGGCTGTCAGCTTCAACAACATTACTGTGGAGTTGGTTCCAGACCCTCACATTTCTCTGTGTTAAAAAGTGCCTCCTATTTTCTGTTCTGAATGCCCCTTTATCTAATCTGAATGCTGTCTAGATCATTTTGAATGACCTTTGTTGCTGCAGCAGTGTTTGCCACTCCTCCTATTTTTGTGTCATCTGCAAATTTAACAAGTTTGCTTACTATACCAGAATCTAAATCATTAATGTAGATTAGGAATAGCAGAGGACCTAATACTGATCCCTGTGATACTCCACTGGTTACCTCGCTCCATTTTGAGTTTTTTCCTCTAATCAGTACTTTCTGTTTTCTACATGTTAACCACTCCCTAATCCATGTGCATGCATTTCCTTGAATCCCTACTGCATTCAGTTTGAGAATTAATCTTTCATGCAGGACTTTGTCAAAAGCTTTCTGGAAATCTAAAAAAAACATGTTGTATGCTTTGCAATTTGTTGTATGCTTTGCAATTATCCATTGTCAATGTTGCATCCTCAAAAGAATCAAGCAGGTTAGTTAGACACGATCTCCCTTTCCTAAAACCATGCTGACTGTCTCCCAGGATACTGTTACCATATAGGTAATTTTCCATTTTAGATGTTATTAAAGTTTCTATATAATAGAAGGCTTATTGGTCCGTAGTTACCTGGTTCGGTTTTGTCTCCCTTCCCTTACTTGGTTTGAAAAACGTCTTGAAAGATACAAGCAAATTCCTACACTACTTGGTTTGCTTGAATGAGTCGGACACAACACGCTTCAATATGAAAGCTGAACATTCATTTCAATAAACAAGACGTTTTTAATGGAAAAAAAATGTAGCCTACTTCACTAAAGTGAAAACTGGCTTCTGTTATTTTTAAATACTACTGCTTGATTACAGGAACAACATTTTATTTAGGTTGGTGTTGAACGCGTTCGTGCCTGCCTGTACCCCTACCCCCACACAGGAACATTGCCTGCTAACTTCCCCTATTCAAACAATGCATAAAACAGTAATAACGGACTGGTTCTCTCTGTCCTTTTTAACATTAACATAATTTAATTAATAAAGAAGAGAAACAAACCAAGCTAACAACAATGTAGCCTAAATATAATCTTTTTTTGCAATCAAGTGCGGGTTCTGTTGCATTCACTGATAGCGTTTTAAAACGCGCTCTAAATTATTACAACAGCGCGGACCATGGGTCAAACCAATGTTTGTGTAGGGTGTGGTGTATCTTACTTTGCTCTCTTTTTTATTATCAGTGTCGGCCTTCTGGAGTCGTCTGAATGCCTTTCCACTTTTTATTTCGTTTTAAACCATTTAAATGCCAAACCATAACAAAACATAAAATAAAAAAGTGGATGGCCAAAAACACATCGTCCCGCCCCATCCCATCCCCCACCAAAGAGTGGGTGGTACTGTCCTCTCTGCCCTACTGGTTACGTGGCTATGCATACAGGCGTATTTGTGTTTTTTTTGGTCCCGTGGTTGCCTTTAATTTATTATTTATTTATTTGTTGGATACTATATTGTAACGTAAAACTTAAATTAAACAGAAGATGCATCTATATATTTAATTTACTGCAGTATTTTGAGGTGTTAAATTGCCTTTTTAACGAATCAAGCTTTCTCTTCAGTCACTTCAAACAGGTTCCTCTGAAGTTCAGACAGGCTACTTGTGGTTTGTATGCTTTTTATTAATCCACTTTAAAACTGTGTTTTAATATTTTTTTTTTTTTCGTTTTAGAGGATGTTCTAAGCTTTTTTTCCAGTCTGAAAACATTTTGTTCCCTAAGATTTATTCATAATGTGCAAGTCCTTCCTTTACCAAGATGGTGGATGTACTGTGACATCATGCCAATTGGCAGCCATGACCTCTGACCTCCGAGCTCTGAGCTCTAGTATTATGTTAGATTTACTTTGATCACTTCATGTGCAGCAGGTATTGGGCACAGGTGGAGGCCTAATGCATATGGCAGAGGAAACTAATTCAGTTGTAAGAGCCTTGTTTAAGTGTAGTGCCAGCAGTGAATATATATTCTGGAAAATGAAGACAAAACTACATTTACAGATTTGTGTTTTACAATCTAGCCACAGTGTGCCAATATCATATGACTATAGGCTTATTTTAGAGGTTTAAGAATTATACAAGTATAGTGCATTCCAATTAATTGCATATATGCTTACATATTCCTGTTAACTGTTACAGAAGAAATACACACAGTAGATGCCTGTGAATTACATATCCCCGTGTGCCTCACAGTTCAATGCATTTACCTACAATAAGGAACATACATTTTCAAATCTACTTCTATGCTGGTTTTTCCTAGAGGTATTAGAGGAAATTGTAAATGTTTTTTTTGGGGGGGTGGGATCTGTCACTGTCACTGTCATGTCCTGAGAAGCTGACAGAGCTGTGGACTGTGGTCAACTGTGTTTTGTGTTTAATTAACATACGTCTTTGTTGGTTAAAGGCAATCAGCTTCGCTTCCTGCCTCTAACCTAACTACAGCCCTGTGTTAATGCGACAATAGAGAATGCCTGCAATACTACTTAAACTGTATTGTTTGCTAGAGCTCTATTAAAATGAATCTGATATTTTAATGCATTTCACTATGGCCAGCTTGTAATTTACAAAAAGTGAGAGGGGGGAGGGGTCCAGCTGATTACACTGTGCTTGCAGGGGGCTGTAGAAACGAAAGCTCTCGTTCAGCGTAACTCCCTTTTGCCTCCAGGAATGCTCACAGATTCTCCCCTGCGGCAATGATGAAGCTTCTGCTGATAACAGCACTGGGCTCAATAAAGTCATTTTTCAGCACCACTGGTTGCAAGAATAGATTTCAGCATCTTCTGTAGCCAATCAAGAGCACAGATCCACACAACTCTTCCTAGAATGTACTTCCCTGCTTGCAGCCTTGATCGCCTTCTCTTCCAATCTCCGTGCTCCTCTCTCGCACTCCTGGTGTTTAAGGCCCTGTCCACACTACATAACCGATCTCGAGAACCATACTCGAAACCGCTCAAATTAATCCAGCTCAAAGTGTCCACACTGAAGTACCGTTTCATGTTTAGTCAGGCTTATTGTGTCCACACACCATTAGAATAGATCAGTTACAATTCCCAGCAGCGCAACGAACCGTGGAAATTAATACAATAGTATCCCACCATGCACTGTATTTTATTTTAAAATAATGTGTTATGCCCCATATTAACAGAGGTCCATATTGCATAAAAGAAATATAACAAGTATTGTGGAAAAAGTAAATCCGAACACACACACACACAAGTAGGGCTTGAAGTTTTCAGGTTTTATTTGTAATCAGGTGAAATTCCTTTAAACAAATTGAGCTGATTCTGTTTTATAATTAAACTCAGAAAAAGCTATTCATTACAAAACAATCTTTGTTTTTACCTTCATATCTTGCCTGAGCCTAATTCTGGTCCTCTTAATTTTATTTCAAACAGAGCTGACAAATTACGTAATTTGTTCATCCCTGATCCGTTGTGTTTTTTTGGTATTTTCCCCACTAGTTTAACAGAGATGTCCTGACAGATTTTTTGAAGCATAAAAATGAATACCTAGTGCGGAGTGTACACTGATAGCAAGTCCTTCATGAGTATTTCGCCAAACATACCACAAAGCATTTTGGGATATTGGAGAATACACAAAAAATGTAGTTTGGTATTACAGCATCCACACTTCTGATAAACCGCATTACCTGATGTGATCTAATTAGAACCAGACTCAAGACTACCTCCTGAGGTGGTCTCGAGTAGGGTATTAAATGCTGCGTAGTGTGAACGCAAACCATATTTAGCACTTTTAAGCCTGCTTAAATGCAACTAATATGGTTTAAAGGCATTGTGTGGACAGGGCCTAAAGGTGTATAGATTCGCTTGCTTCTTTCACCAGCTCCGCTCACATGCTCTTGTCCACCTGCGCACCTACTTGATCCACTAGTATGCGAGTCGATCTTGTTGGTCTGTATTCATCTTCCCTGGGCACTGCTTGTCTTTCTTTTTTTCATGCTTGCGAGTCAAAGCCCTCTATTGTCTGTGAAGAGCAGATTAAGGCAGGTGAAAACACCTGTGAGAGTCAGAAGGCCGACATTGATAAAAAAAAAATAATGCACCACACCCGACACAAACATTGGTTTGTATCGCTTCTCTATTAATTAAATTCTGTTCATTGAAAAAAGACGAGAGAACCAGACAGTTGTTGATTTTTATATATTTTTGGAATAGCGGAAGTTAGCAGGGTAATATTATGCCCTAAATAAAATGTTGTTCCTGTTATTAAGCAGTAGTATTTAAAAATGACAGAAGCCAGTTTTCACTTTAGTGAAGTAGGCTACAATATTTTTTCAATTGAAATTAATGTTCAGTTTTCATATTGAAGCTTGTTGTCTACGACTCTTTCAGTCAAACCAAGTAGTGTAGGAATTTGCTTGTTTCGTTCAAGACTTTTTCAAACCAAGTAAGCTTATTTGTGTATTAAAAAAACCCGACAATAGTCACAATCCTTCTTGAGAATGGATAAAACTGTGATGAGAATTGTAAGAAAACGCATTGGACAGCAAAATGTTTTATGACATTTTTAACTTTCACAGCTGAAGAGATGCCAGGGCTATGCCTCGTCAAGCCCAGAGGTGCTGGCACAAATTAAGCAATGGATCTAATTAATGGTACATTTTAATTAGTTTTAAATAACACTTTATCAAATTACTTTAGTGAGGAAACATGGCTTAAAACGCCATAAAAAGCTCAGTAGCTCAGCCTGTATGCATAATTTAATATTTATTCTATTTGACTGCGTTTCCAGAGACCCCTAGTGGTCAAAATGCGACATGGCAGGGAATATCTACCTTGAATGATTTTACTACAGTATTTAAATATACATATATTTTCTAGCTGCAATAAAAAAAAATATATACTGGAGATCCATAAAAATAAGGGGAAAATAAGCAAACTTGGAGTAGAAGACAGCTGGAAGAGGAGAAAGCGAGATTTGCAAGTGGTTTTACTGTTAAACAGCTGCAATGAGGGAAGATGTTTAACACAATCTGATGGGCATACAAATATTTAACCTGTATTATGATTTTTTTTAAATTAGGAAAATGTAAGTATTGTGCATTTTATATACATGATTCTTTTACATACTTTTTTTTAAAAGAAAATTATTGTATTAACACAAATGTAATACAATTGTATTAAATGTCGGGTAACATAGACGAATCAGTTTAAGAATTAGGAATATGTTGTCTTGTTATAGAGCTTTATGATGTCAAAGTTTCGCTGACTATTACTAGTGTTTCAGTAATTCAAATGCTATGATTGTATGCAAATGATAATAATAATTAAATCTCTTTGTGCTTTTTCTTTTTTTAAACTACAATGTCACCTGCATGCCCTCACTACCAGCAATCTAACCGGTGGTCTCTCTCTATATATATATCTATCTCTCTCTCTATCTATCTCTCTCTCTATCTCTCTATCTATCTCTATCTAATGTTCAGTGTGAAAAGAGTAAAACAAGTATAATTTACTGCTTGGTGGCTTAGTAGGACATGTTTTGTTAATTTGCAAGGGTTCAACATTAAAAAGGACACAGAAAAGAATGAATTTCCTGAACAAAGCTGTATGAATAGAAGTTCTTCAAATCAATATACTATTTTTTTCTTTTTCTTAAAAGGCTTACAGAACTAAAATCCTAACCCTTAACATTACTACAAAAAGCTGAATTAACCTTCAGCGCTGATGGTTCGAGAATCAAAACGTCAATTTATAGTATTTAGGTTTGTACAATAGAAAATGAGCTTGCTGGCCATATTCAAAAGTTCAGGTATATGAAGGTTTGCAGAAAAAAGTGTAGAAAGACCAGAAAATGGCATTTTACAGCTGTAGTCCAAACATTGTGAAAACTTGAAGTAAAAAGGCTTTTTATAAGAGAATAGCAAGTGTTAGTCGGAAAAAAACTGACAATGTATAGAAAAGATAGATAAAATGACTTCACACAATAGATGCACACCGGTATTTTGTAGATGTATTGATATATAATATGTGTCAATTATACTGCAGTGTGTTTCGTATGCATGTCATTCTGAGTTCTTCAAAGCGCACATTCAGTCAAACTATTTTAAATGTTTTATTTATAAATCTAAGTAGTCCCTGTTGTATTGCATCAAAAGGAGCTTTGGTTACTGAAGCACAGAGTAGAAAGCGAGGGTGCATCTGTAAAGAATATCAACAGCAGTTTATCATTGCAGCTGAAAAGACCACTATTGTAATTGTACCACAGAGAAAAGGTAACTTTGTTTTGTGGAAGGTAATAAATATTATTACTCCCATTACAAATCTAATGCAATATTAGCAATATGATTACAGTAATGCGTTGTGTTACCCCCAACTCTGCATATCAGACAAAAAACATTTACACAGAAAAAAAGAGGTCTGATTTAACAATGATAGTGTCAGAAAAATATTGTTTATTGTACGAGACATGATACATGAACAACATATTCTGAAACACAAGCTAGACTAACTACTGCAGAGTACAAGTCCTATAAGAAATCCCAAAGCCTAGAATTAAAGAAACTCCTCTCTGTGGCCTTGCATTAGCTGGAGCAGCATTATCACAGGCCCCCCTTTTCTAGTGTTTCTCATCATTTGGTTCTGGTTTTGGTTCTATTTTTTTTTTTTTTTTTAATTCATGTCAGGAAGTGTCCTAAATATAAATCCTCAATTAAATTACAGACAAACAAATGATTTCCACCACAACGAAAGAGCGGCTTAGTGACCAGACTGCGTACACTGAAGCACAGAAAACTAAGCCTTGGTGCCACTTACTACCGTTGCAACCCACCTACATAATTCTTTACAAAGTTACCTTCCTTCCCTTTAAACTAAACTATAGCTACCACATAACACCTGAGTGAATACTATGTAATATGTGCCCTGGTACTAAATACCTAAGTAATTGTTTTTAATGTATATCTTTCACAACCTGAATGACTCATTGTATTGTCAACCAATTCATTGCATTCAGAGTTTTTGGTGGTAGAATCCTCTCATGCTGATTTGAACGTGGAGAGCAGGATTATCGACATGGCCAGCAGGAGGGAGCTGGCTTGGGTGGACGGGGACGCACCTGTAGCCCTTTCTTGGTATTTGTTACACTGGCTGGCCTGGCAGCACTCTACAGTTTGGAAGACTGTGCTCGATGCTGTGCAAGTGGCCTCACAGGTCTTCGTGACAGCAGTCGTTTTTCCTGAGAGGAAGAATTTACAAAGAAGGTTAGCCTCCCCTCAGACTAAATGCCTTCTCCAATCAGAAAGCAAAGATTGAAACATCCCAACTGCTTCAGAGTCAGGAGCTCCAGTCAACCTGTGAGGTCTCTTCAAGGGTAACATACCATCTGTCCAAAAACATAACCTGTCCAGAAAGTTAGAGCGACCAGCCATACAGAGATGTGATTTCTACAAACACGGCCAGGTTAGGTATAAAAAAAGGAGTCTGCCCTTTTTATTTTTTGACTGCCTACCTCTCCTGATCTCTCCACAGATAATCCATCTCTGGTCCATGTTTGTGCTCAGGATCTTTGTTATGAATTCTGCATGTTTATATTCTGGACCGCACGTGGATCACTCATTTCAATCCCTGGTGCTGGGGTTAAGAGGATGCTTACCTGTGTTGCGAACGGTCTTGCAGAACTTGCTTTCATCACTGCATGCTGTGACTGTGGTACACTGCTTTTCATCTGCCAGTCCATTACAGGTGTAGCAACTCAGTTTAGGCTCTGCATGACAAGCACAAGAAACACAGTGAGCACAAGATGTAAAACTATTAGAAGCAGCTTACCTTTGATCCATGGCTTTTCAGGATCATTGGACACTTTGTGATTCTGATTTGGCAAATTAAGTAGGATTGAGGATCACTGAACTTTTGAGATCTGCCAGGGAAACCCAGGGTGGGTACTAGTGTAACAGGCAGTGCTGTGAGATGCACTGCCGTTACGGACTCTGTCCCCTGTCAGTGAGATGAGATTAAAAGCTCTAAAACCACGAGCACAGACGAGCCCAGCTGTTTTAGCATTGTGGTTAAGACGCTCGCGTGCGATGCCCGGGTGTCGCCGGTTCACGCCCAGCCTACGCCCTGTTACACTAGCACCTACTCATCTAAACAGAAACAGAATCATCTCTTTTTTGTGGAAGTTTTTTTGAAAAACTGTAGGGTCTGTCTTACCATTGCACAGGTCTGTAGTGCAGCAAGTTCTCCTCCTTGACAGATCTTCAAGACTGGCACATGTTCTGTCACAGCCCTTTCTGACGGTCATTCCTAAGAGCGGGATCAAAGAATATGATTAGCCTTCACCTGCTCAAGAATATCAGTGTTTCTGAAATGCAGTCAGCAGTGTGAATGTGTGCAGCCACAGCAGCCTCTAGTATCCTTTCTTTAAACCACCCCTACAGTGGTGCTGAAAACAGTCACTGCTCTGCAGGTTGCATTAAACACACGGCACTGTGAGAGTTTGGTTAGTTTGCAGTCTTCTGTATAGGCCTTTATCACCTATATAAATCAAGAACTATCTTGTCTCAATCAAGAATGACAACGTTATAGCGTTACCCGTCCCTGCATGCTGCTACAACTGTTTAAATAATGTACCTGTCAGTTCTTTTCATCCTGACAACTTTTTTACACTTCTAACTTTAAAGTTTGTTTCAAAGCTCTTTTCAAAATGTCTGCTCTAGTGCCCTGGGGTTTGAGACCTGTCCTCTAAATCACTGCAGGAAGAGCAATAAAACAAAAAAATTAATAAACCCGAACAAGTGCTCTGGCTTTTCTGTTCCGTACCACATCATGGCTTGTTATTGCTGTGTTACTGGTTTGACAATGTGGGCAATAATCCTGACACTATCAGTGCACTAGAGCGGACATTGTGAAAAGAGCTTTGAAACAGACTTTAAAGTTAGAAGTGTAAGAAATATGTCAGGATGTTCACAATGAAAAGATAAATGACAGGTAAGTTGTTTAAACAGTTGTAGCAACACGTGGGGACGTGCAAATCTCTATTTTTCAGAACCCCGCAACTTACTCTTTAGAATCTGATGTTATGCAAGACCATTGGACTGACCAGCAGCACAGAAAAAAAAAAAAAAACGATGGAGCAGTGATGTTGTTTCTAGTGTGTGCTAAAGCAAATAATAAAGCATGGCTTAGCAGCCATTCAGTGTGTGTTGAGGTCCCCCTTTAGTTAATAAGAAAGTGGTGCAGACAGACTATACCTTTCTTTAACCCAGTAGTGTCTGTGTGGGGGGTTGGGTGTAACGAGAAGTTCCTTTTCATGGGTAAGATATTAACTTTACTATGATTGCACATGTGATATCATGTACTGGGCAACATATTCGTATGCTTTTTAACAATGGTGTTTATTTCTATAAATGCCTAAAAGCTCGATAACTCTGCAGGATATAAGTAATAGTTTTGTAAATGCTGTCTAAACAAAATAGTCAAAATGGTAACTTTCCATGAAGTGACTCTAATTACTGTGCATTTACATAGTAAATACATGTGCACTCACACATAATGGCTCACCTGTTGGAGTTGTATCGTAATGGCTCACCTGTTGGAGTTGTATCGTAATGGCTCACCTGTTGGAGTTGTATCGTAATGGCTCACCTGTTGGAGTTGTATCGTAATGGCTCACCTGTTGGAGTTGTATCGTAATGGCTCACCTGTTGGAGTTGTATCGTAATGGCTCACCTGTTGGAGTTGTATCGTAATGGCTCACCTGTTGGAGTTGTATCGTAATGGCTCACCTGTTGGAGTTGTATTGTAATGACTCACCTACTGGAGTTGTATCATAATAGGCAAAACAGAACCCGACACTGAAGTCGCAGGCAGTTAAGGTAGTGCAGTCAGTTTCAGACTTAATTTTGTTGCAAGTGTAGCATTTCAAGACTGGCACTGAAAAACAACCATGAGAGAGATAATGAATATGCAGGAGGGTTTGTGTAATAACTGCACATTGAGGAGGGACAGGCGACGGTTATTTTTCAGTTAAGAACATAAGAAAGTTTACAAACAAGAGGAGGCCATTTGGCCCATCTTGCTCGGTTGGTTGTTAGTAGCTTATTGATCCCAGAATCTCATCAAGCAGCTTCTTGAAGGATCCCAGGGTGTCAGCTTCAACAACATTACTGGGGAGTTGGTTCCAGACCCTCACAATTCTTTGTAAAAAAGTTCATCATTAGCAAACATTTCAATTACAACGCAAAAGACACACAGATACAACCTGGTACCTTGACTGTACCACAGACTGATTGCTGTTAGGGGACTGGCTAAAAAGTAGCAACAGTGCAGTTCCAATTGTCTTTGAAACGTCTGCGCATTCCAAACTCAGCTATAAAATGCATGCAAATAAGGGAGTCTTGGCATTAAATCACTTGTGCTAATTAGGCACGTTAGAATTCATTCCATTTCCTAAGTGTTTGAACTTAAACACGTTTAAGGCTGGTTTCACAGACCCTGATTAGCACAAGTCTTTAGACTAGCTAATGTTAATTTAGGTAAGGCAGTCCAAGAGTACTGCGAAACTGGCTCTGTGAAACGGGGCCATTGAATTAGCTGGAAAACAAAAGCACTTGTTTGATTTAAAAAGGGGGAAGCAATTAAATACTCCTGAGTTAAAAACAATTTAAATAAGGCCCACACGGTATTGAGTGTATCAGAGACGAGGATTACTTGGAGCCCAAACATACGTCAAACTTTCAATTTTTACATGTAAATAGGTGGATGCACAGTACATCATGGTGCAGTAACATGAACTCGTGAAATATCTTTAAATATCTATTTTTAGACAGTGAAATGCTGTCAAATAAGCCGCTTTTTACCATGACAAATACAGCCCTAATTTTTTTAGGATATTTCCAATATGCTGTAACAATTTCAGAACTGTTCACATGGGAGCTACATAGAGAATGGAAGTGTACAACAGGTAAGAACAATGTGATTTGTTATATATATATATAAAGTGCAGTTTATGGAAAAGAAACGTTTAAAATGAAACAGCCGAGTATGGATTGCTTAAACCAAGCACTTGCATCTGTTTAACAATGCAGCTTTTCATCTGGAATCAGTGCTATACACCCGGTCAGGCTGTTGCTGGGTTTGAATGATTACAAATTGTGTAATGTTAATAATGAAAAAGCTATTCAGTGCAAAAACATTATGAAAGAATTTACTAAGGGGGATAAGGCAAGGCCACATCGAGGGCATGGCATGCATTCACAAGGTTGCTAGTTCAAATCCTGTTTGTGCTGAGGTGCTAAGCGTGGCTGCCCATTGCTGTTTGCGTCCCTGTGGGTTGGGGATGAAAATCCTCTGGTTTTGTCCACCTCTATAGCGATCTCTACTGACACGAGCCAGGCTGTGCCCGAACCTCCAGGTTTCAGCTGATTAACAAGCCGCTAGGTTCAGAGGGTAAAAAGAGGCAATTGTCTTAACAGTGGGAATAGAGGTTAAGTAAATACAGTGAAATTAGCAGTATTGGTATTACCATTACAGAGGTCCGTATCGCAGCATGTTGTCTGCTTGTTGCCCACTCTCCCGGGTACACAGGCACCACGAGATGCCTCACAGCCCTTTGTCACAGTGATTTTACCTAACAGAGAGGTCAAAATAAAACATTCATCAGTCCACTCACTCACTGCTCAGGCACAAAAAAAACATGTTAAGCTTCATCAATCAATCTTATGAATTCCATGACTTTTTCTGAGCTCAATTGTAAGTGTGTTTTGTTCATATTTAAAGTAATAAAAAGAACGAGTTCCATTAAATGTCTAGGCAGTGCACATCAATGCGTCTCAAACAGCCAGTTGTGACAGAAACAGATGTTGTAGCACATGTGTATTTTCATTTCACAGCGTGATCTCTGGTGCTACACTTGGTTAAAGAAAACTATTTGGGAGCCATGCTTTCTGACTGTCTTCTACTTCCTGGGTCATTTCACCGGGAGAGTGAAATTGTTCCCACCCCTTCACTGGCTTCTTTCAATTCAATAACCAATCAGCTGCTTCCGCTATTGACTGACACACTTTCAGCAGTAATATGCTTTCAACCAGAAGACACTGCTGAGTTGAAATGACCCAGTGAGTACAAGTGCAAACATCGAACCAAGAAAAAGGAATAGAAACGAAGTCTCCTTTAACCTAAAGTAGAACCAGATATCAGGTTTTCAAATTTAAATACATGTGTGCTATAACATGTGCACTGTTTAAAACTGCATATAGCTAATGGAGGTGCAAAATGGCTTCATGGAATGATTGTGTTACTTACAATTAATTTAACTGCATGATTTGGAGGTTAAACTTTTACTACAGTTCAGTTCTTCATTAATCATATGGCACTCTTTTATCCAAAGCGACTTACAGAGACTAGAGGGTGAACCATGCATTTCATCCAAAGGACGGAGCACAAGGAGGTTAAGTGGCTTGTTCAGAGTCACACACACACACAGTGAGTCAGTGGCTGAGCTGGGATTGAACCTGGAACTTCCTGGTTACAAGTCCCTTTCTCTAACCACTGGACCACCAAGCCTGCAATTGTTCACACCGAGTAAAACAGAAAAGAAACCGTACATTGAAAGGGAAAGGACAGGATTTACATAAGAGGCAGAGAGAGAAGGACAGGGTACAGTATTATATCCAGAGCTGCCCATATCAGTCATTGCTTACCATCTACACCTGTTTCATAAACAGATGAACATTTTCCCGAAGTTGATCCACAGGCTTTTACAGTTGTACACAGCGTTTCATCACTCTGTTTGTCACAGGTATAACAGAACAAGGCTTTCACTGCAAAACAAGCAAAGGAGACACAATGAATAATGCAGAAAGGGTTGTTGGGTGATACCTGAGAGACTATGAAACTAGAAAGACCGGAGTTAGTTCCGTGATTAAGAGTAATGTCAGCATTACCATTGCAGTTGGATGTTTGGCAACAGTTCACTGTGTTGGACGCTGTGCAAGCGGACTCACATGTCTTTGTGACTTTGATGCTGGCTGTGATAGAGATACAAGAGAGAATGTTAGAGCCCACACATCCACGAGGTTCTGCATACTCTGTACAGATAGCTAGGGTTATATTTTTCAAAGATTCACATGCCATGTGTTTCTAGTGACTGCTGGGCATACAATCAGTGTGCAGTACATTTCCTGAAAGGGATCCCAGCTCGTTTAGAGAGTATGTCATGCATCAGACATCATTTGCTTTGTAGATAATTCAGGGATGGGAGGGTAAAGTAAGGCTTTGATAACCTATTCTTCTGGCCTATTTATTTTTAACTTTAATACCATTTTAAATATGATGACTTTGACAATGTTTTGTAAATGAACGAATATCCAAGTAGCTGTCTGAATTTTGAACAGATATTTGAACATGAGAATACCAAGTTTATCCCAGTACTACTGTATGTACTATTTCTAGATACATCTGTCAGTATTGACAAGAAGGAGGCTTATACAGCAGCAATAAGGCAAGAGATAGGCTTGTAACATGGACTGCAGGAAGCCATAGTGACAGAGGAAACGGCTTTGCACAGTTAACCCTGCTGTTTACTGCTTACCAAGGTCAGTGAAGCTGTAGCTGTTCTGACAGAAAGTGCCTACAGTGCACACGTCTGCCTTGCACTGAGTTTCATCAGTCTGAGCATTACACTGCAGGCAACTCAAGGTGTTTACTGCAAAGCAAGCACAGGGGACACAATCAATAAGGCGGCAGGTGTGCAGTAGTTTTACCCAGTATGAGTTGTGCATGGAGGGTCTGTGTCGTACCGAATCATCAGTTTTGAAACAAGTCTACCAAAGACACCCCCACCAGAAATGTACTTTTGCAAAACTATGTCTGTAAAGTAACATAAAGTGGTAAAAAACAGAAAATACTGTATCCCTACTTCAAGTTTAAAAAAAGCCAAGCTAAGCCAAGTGTGCAAAGCACTTTGGCTATAACATGATTTATAACACAATTTCTTGTTCTTAGAACAGAAACACTTAAGAAAAGTTTGGGAACAAGAATGGGACATTTGGCCCATCATTCTCCCCTACTGGGGGGGAACCAATATGAAAAATTAATATAAAATGTTCCCAGTGTTTTAGAGCCTACTATTTCACCTGGTTAGCTATTCCAAGCATTTCTAACTCTCTGTGTAAAAAGTGCTTCCTACTAGTAGTGTCTTGGGCTAACTTTATCTATACCATTTATGGTTTTAAAGACTTCAGTCAAGTCCACTCTGATGCACTGATGTATACATTAATGCACACTCTTTTGTAATTGCTGTACTCTGAATAACAAGAGATAATACTAATATCAATGAATAAGAAAATGTGCATTACCTCTGCAGTTCGATACCTGACAACACGACGCTGTGTCACTTGCAGTGCATTGTGCTGCACATCCCTTTGTAACAGGGAATCCTGTAATCGAGATACAAAAAGGAGATTTAGACTCCAGCTGGTTTGGGAAAAGATATCCCCTGGAATAAAGAAACAGGATTCTGTGGGAAAAAGAACATTTGATAATCCAACACACATAATAGCTGAAATAGTGGGAGAATGACTTGGGTCACATGGTGAGAAATTATCAAGCTATGTTAAGGATACAACATCATTTTTAAAAAGACCTGAATCACTAAAGCACAACCTTCCAGAGGATACAATTTTATTTTGCATGGATGTAAAATCTTGTACCCAAGTGTCCCTCGTAAAGAAACTTTAGAAGCTTGTCAAAAAGCACTAGATGATAGAAAACAGTTATTTTTACATTTGTTGATAAGAATTACAAACAAAACGATGGTACAGCAATAGGATCTAAATTAGGAATGCATTTTGCCAGTACATACATGGGGAAATGGGAAGAACAATTACTTAAACTGGAAAGAGAACCTTTAGAATACACTCGGTTTGTAGATGATATTTTTAGGGTTTGGACACATGGAGAAGAATCTCTTTTCCAGTTTCATAAAATGGCAAATGAAATACATAGTAATATTAAGCTGGAACCTTCGATGGACAAGAAAATAAATAGAATTTTTAGGTACCATAGTAAAGCTTGTAGGTTCAATTGAGACTGACCTCTTCTGTAAACCTACCGACATGCACCAGTATTTACACATGTCCTCTGCACATCCAATACACACTAAAAGGGCAACCCTAAAGGGTCTAGGAATAAGAATACGAAGAATATGCTCAAAAGAAAGTGACTATGTAAAACAAAGCAATGTATTAAAAATAAATCTTAAAAAAGAGGATACAAAGAAATAATTAGAGACGGAGTTAAGAAAAGTGGATAAACTAAAAAGAGATGATCTACTAGATTATAAAAATAGAGATACAAAGGTCAAAAGAGTCCCATTAGTAATGACTTACTCCAAACTTTTGCTTAATATTTCTAAGATAGTTTGGAAACACTTGCGGATTCTACATAATTCAGAAAAACTGAAAAAAGTATTTCTTAAGGCCCCAGTTGTAGCATTCAAAGAGAAGCTAATTTAGGTGATATTTTAGTTCACAGTAACATAAAAGAATAATTGACAGAATAGGTTCAAATAGCTTGGAGCTTTTAACCTCATCTCACCGACAGGGGACAGAATCCGAAACGGCAGTGCATCTCACAGCACTGCCCGTTACAACAGCACAGACACTTTTTTTCAGGTAATGCATTTACAGCACCATGAAGACTAAACTATGATACTGTGTCTTAAAAGGGAACATCTGAAAAATAGAATTGGAACAGAGATGTATTTTAATCACATGGGTGTGCAGGCAACTGGTGGTAATTTTGATTTCAAGAAGAATTGCAAACTTTGCTCAGCTGTAACTCAGAGCTGGAGGAGCCGAGAGATGGCATGAATGTCAGGATGAAATGGAGAAAGACAAACTGATGGCAGAAATGTCGAGAGTTTCATTGCTTACCATCTTTAGTGAAGTCGATTTTTCTTTGGCAGAAGGAGCTAGGGGTTGCGCAATCTTTCTCCGCACAGTTGCTTTCAACCTTCTCATTATCACATGTCTGACAAGACTTGATGAGAGGTGCTGCAAAATAAGCCCAGAGAACACAGTGGATAATGTGGGAAGTAAAAAGATATACCATTTATAAATGTTTAAATATATTGTATAGATTATATAAAGCAAATCTAATTGGGATTTTTAAGGACAAACATCTCTGAAGGGCCTGCTTTCAAACCAGACTGTGTGTCTCTGTAGAATCCAGAGTCTTACATGTTACTGAAAAAAGTAACTTATTACTCATTATTAATTTCTTCAGAAAAAAAAGTAATATAATGTCCTTACTTATAACTTAATAAAAAAGTAGCTTGTTATATTTCTTTCTCTTGTCTTGTCCTGCGAAACAGTTGTGACTATTGCTTACTTTTTAACTATACGTCTAGTAAATCATTCATTAACTGTGTCACACAGGTTTTTAAAATGTTTCTAGTATAAAGACATTTCATTTTTGGCATAATTAAACATAATGTACTGTATATTTCCTGACTTTGAATAATTTTGCAGTATGAACAGAAAATCATAGAAA
Organism: Acipenser oxyrinchus oxyrinchus; assembly: GCA_030684275.1. Taxonomy (NCBI): domain Eukaryota; kingdom Metazoa; phylum Chordata; class Actinopteri; order Acipenseriformes; family Acipenseridae; genus Acipenser; species Acipenser oxyrinchus. Next base: position 1,463,868 of record CM060290.1, read on the forward strand.
AATCAGAATTCAATAAAACCACAAATAGCAAATCAACAAAAATTCAATGATGTTTTTGAAGTCTATCATTGGAATGTAGGGATACAATTTATTTTGTTCCTAGTGCTTAGCCTTATTCAAATACAAGGCTCAGAATGACTGATTTGATGGCCCCCTGGCTAATTATTGCTGTGTGACATCCCGGAAGAGAGTTTCAAGCCACATCACTTTGTGTTCCCTCAAGTTTAGTGGTCAATTCTAAATCATCTTTATCTTTTTCAGGACTGAAAATTGACATCATCTTGGTAAACCGGCTAAGCAGAAATGGGAAGGAATGTGGATTTCAATGTTTGTATTATTTATCCTTGAACTGAGATATATCTTCTCTTATTGTTCCTGGTCATAGTAGCGACCAGAAAAAATAAAAAAAAACCAAAGTGTGGATTCTCAGGCAACAAAGGGACAGATTGACATGCTGTGATATACTGTGTTGCTTGTGCTAAGCAAAACAAATCTGGTGGTAAAGCAGACTGCAAGTGTAAGGTTGTGGATTTAATTTCTTACATTCATAATACTGATTAATTTGACAAAGTATAATTCCGATGCACTTATGCATCAGAAGAGAACAATATTAAACATGTTAAAATGGTCACTAGGCTCTAAACCATAGTTAGGTAGTCGGCCAGATTACCTTCCCATTGGGAGTCACGTTGGGCACACCTCAGCACGATGCTCGGGGAGGAGAATGGAAGCTGTCTCAGAAGTCTGTCTCTCTGAACGCTTGTGTGCACTCCCAATTTATACAGATAGATAAACAGGCTTGTGTGCTGTGCTAAAATGACCTCTTATATCTACATTCTAGTTGCCCTTTTCTCAGCATAGTTGTTTCCACAGAACATTACTTTAATCACACTCTAACCACGTGCTGTTCCATTTCCTGCTCCGTCTCATGATTTTGCACAGTTTGCTGACAGCATGCTTTTGCTCTGAGTTTTGCAGCAGCTGAGCTCGTACACCAGCGCTGACCTTTAACCCCCCTCTCCCTCTTTGACACTCTTAAACACTTTAGCACTTAGTTATTTTCCACCCACAGGTTACTGAGCATAAGTTATAGGTCACATTGCAAAGACACTCTCTTATACAGTCCAGTTGGTGTAGATGTGTGTTGGGGGGCAGGTTTCAGTGAGGTGAATATTGTGTGTTGGGGGCCAGGTTTCAGATGTACAGTGAGAAGGCCGACTGGTACTGACAGCAGGAGGTAGCTGTTAGTGATTGTATTAATAATATTACAATAGTATCTGTTTTACCATTACACAGTTCTCCCTGACAGCACTCATCTCGCGGGAAAGCTGTTGATACAGTACAAGCTGATGCACATCCCTTGCTGACGGTGACACCTATCAATGAATCCAAAAAGAAAGTTAGTCATAATTCTATAACTATTATCTCATCAATTGACACAGTGCTTTGTTACTCTTGCCATTTCAAACATTGTATTAGAGAATAAAGACAGTGGGAAGCATATAATAAAAAGTATTTTAGCTTGGATTTGTAGGTGGAGGTACATTTACAAAACAGCCCTGATTGCAGAGATACATTTATCTGGCTTGAATACTATTGTTAGCTGATTGAATGGTGACTTGCATGTGGGAAACATTAGTGCAATGTAAACTTGGCTCTTGTGATGACTGCAAAAATGTTCTTGTCTTTATTTAAAATGAAGCTGCTGGAAAAATCTATGTTAATCCCAACACTAAGTAGGAATGGACGAGAGAAAGAGAAGCCAGGTAAACTTGTTATAGTCAGAGAAACCCGGCTCATAGGGATCATTACTTACCAGTTCCAGTTAGTTTGTAAGTGGTTTTACAGAACTTGTCACCGTACCCACAGACTGTTATATCTTTACACTTAGTTTCGTCTGTCAAGTCGGTGCAGGTGTAGCATTTCAAGAGGTCCACTGCAAAACAAGCCAGGGAGAGACAATGAATAAGGAAGGAGAGGCTGGGCTACGGCTGGCTCAAATAGACACATACCTGATAGTGTTTCAACACGTTTATCAATCTCTTCAGAATGAAACATTGATAAAGACCTATTGATAAAACATTACTGTCTACTTGACATTTGTAAATGTGAACATTTCAGTGCTCCCCTTATCATTGACTGTTACCCAGCCCATCTCATCTCAGTATCTCTGCTAAAAGCCTAACCTGGATGCAGCTGACTTATACCTATTAACTTGAACGATAACTATTTTTTAGCAATCTCTTTCTGCAATGAGATCCCATTTACCAGGGTGAAGTTGTGTGACTACACAAAGAGACGGTGTAGTGCAAGTATTCAATAAGGTTTCAAGTTTGAGCGAGAGCAGCTACACTGGTGGATGATTACAGCCCTTTTATTTTTTATTTTATTTCTGTTTCCCATTGTTTTGTTTGTTTGCCTCCAGGTGGTGTTTTGTTAAAGTTCACCAGTTAGAACATGTGAACATGTGACCAATCAGTGTGCCGCCTCAGTGACTGCCGTTGTATAATTAACAATAAGGTTAGCATTACCGTTACACTGAGATGTACCGCAGCACTTCACAGTAGCGGATGGTGTACAAACCCCAGCACATGCCTTTGATACTGGAACATCTATAAAAGGGATACAACAAACAAGGTTAGGCACCAGACACCCTTAGCAATCAATTGACATTGAATGTATTCTCGTTGTCATGGGGGTCCTGCAAGGCACAACACCATTGCATATAATGGATGTAAATATAGATCTCAATACCACCATCGTATGAACTCTTCATTAATCTCACAGGTGATTCCCACAGCCTGGGTAATATATCAACCCCTTATTAAAATACAATGCAAAAAGGTCTGTGATTAAGTGCCAAAGAGCAAATTACAGATCTGGAAAACCACAGTTATCTATTGTATTAATTTTGTTGTTTATAAATCACTTTGCTTAACATTATCTATCATACATCACAATGTGTGACTTTTTAAAAAAACTGCAAAGTTAAAAGCACCCCCTGTAGCCTCTATTGAGCTCTGAAACAGGTCCTCTCTCTCAGTACTCAGAGTGTAATCATGAACCTGCAACCTTCAAGACTCTCAGTGTACTTCACAAATACCACAACATACATTTACTATGGAGTGGACCCACTGGCCCTTGTCCTTTAAATGTACAGAGGAGGAACGTGCTTTTGACAGAGACACAGGTATCAGTCACCTTTCCCCTTGTGATCACAGCTTACCTGGTGCAGTGAGGGTGTAAATACTCTGACATCGTCTGTCAGTTGCTGCGCATCCTGTTACTGCACATTTAGGTTCGTCAGCTTCATTAGTACAAGTGTTGCAACTCAAGGTGTTTTCTGAAAGACAAACACAGGGGTTTAATGAATAGGTCTCCAGCAGCTCATTGCACTGCCATCCAGAATCAAAGGCATGGAGGGCTATTCAACTGAGCTAAACTGTGGTTGATCTATAAAGGATCATTAAACTAGGAGCCTAATGCTTTGTGTGGCAAGATTAAGAAAGCCAAACCTCTTCCTGTAGAAATAACTATGTGAGCAGGGAGAAGGGCTGTCTTCATGATACAAACAAAGAGAGGATTAAGGGATTAGATCACTTGAATATTAATTTTAAACCCTAAAAAGGGGTTTTATAACACCTTAGTAATATTGTGTCTTGTTTCTTACTTTGTAACATAAACCTACATTGTCTCTCTTCAAGAATGTAATACAAATATAATTAATAAAACATCCCATTATAAGGAAATTTGATAGTCCATATTAATATTTGGGATATATGGTACTTTCAATGGACAGATATTGAGAACAGAGTTTATGTGGGGTATTTTGGATGCAGTCTGACTAGATTGAGAGCAAATATGACCATTTATGGGTATTTGTGTAGAAGGTTTTACAGCTCTGCTCTGCTTGCTAGTGTGGGGGGATCTACAGATGCAAAGCATTGTGGGAGAGGCTTGGCGACTAGCACTTACACAGGTTTGGGCAGGGTCTCAAATAATGTCATTATAGGGGAGTGTTCAATGTTATTAAAAAGTGATTGTAGCCATTGTTTGTTGCACAGATTCCACCTGCTGTGACCCAGAGCATTTGTCTCTGCTTTCTTCAAATACTTCTATTCTTGTATTACACCAATAAACATATTTTTGACTTTCACTAATATTGTTTTTCAGTTTTCATCAATTTTTCCCTACACCATGGTGCTTTTAAACTATATACATATCCAAGATTAAAGTGAAAAGAAAACATACACAAGCAAACCAAAAATGTATCAAGTTGGCGGATTTTAAAGCTGGGATGGAACTATTTTAACTGTTAATAGCAGCCTTACCATTACAATATCCTGTTTTGCAGCAAGTTGTCCTAACGTTTTTGTCTGCTGTATTGTCAACAGCTTTGCAATCAGCTGCACAGGACTTAGTGACAACAGGCACTCCTGTAAGGTGGAGAAAAGCAAGGTTAGTGGTGACAGAACTTGCTAGTGCCAAATCAGTGATTCTGACAAATCAATTAGCAGGGCATTTATACAGAATCAAATCCTCGGTGACTCTACAGTACCATGTACATATTATGGTACCACTATACTGCTTTTATTTTTTCATGTGGGACAATATTGCATGCTCTGGAGAAAAGAAAGTGTCCACTGAAAGTTAATATGTGAGGCATAAGTTACTGTACAAAATTATGGTTTACATTATTCTAAAACAGGGTTCTACCATGCTTAATAATAGTCAGTTACTGATAAGAAAGTTATGTATTTTAAATCTCTAAACATGGGAAATGTGGCTGCAAAGTAGCAATGAAGCAGTGAGGTGTATGCAATGTTAGATTTGAGGATTACGAAAAGGATTGCAAGGAATGGACTCCTTAGACATGAACACAACTGCTCTCAACGGCCTCCTTTCACCAGCCGAATTCACAAGCACCAAACTGGAAACACAAAGAATAGAAACCCCAAATGAAGGAGAAGCGCTTACCTGCCCCGTTGAGTTTGTATTCACTCTTGCAGAATGCTGCACCCTCACATGGACTTGGAGTACAGGAACTTTCATCGGTTGTTTCAGCACATTGGAAGCAAGTGAATTTATCTGTAAAACAATCAAGACCTAGTTTAAACAATACGTTAGGTGGCTTGGTGGTCCAGTGGTTAAAGATTCAATCCCAGCTCAGCCATCGAGTCACTCTGAGTGTGTGAGACCCTGAGCAAGTCTCTTAACCTCCTTGTGCTCCATCCTTTGGATTAGAAGTCAAACAAACGAGGTCCTATTGGAAGTGTCTCTGCAGCAGCAGTTGTTGAGTCGCTTCGGATAAAATCATCTGTCAAATGACTAATTAATAATAATAATATAGAGCTTTACAGTTGTTTATAAAGATGAAAGTCTTAACACGCACACATGGTTGCTTTCCTCTTATAAAGAACATCTTCAATCTCTATATCAGTTTAAAAATAGAACTACTTAATACATAAAACTTATAGACCCAACAAGCGAATTCATTTCACTACAACACTCAGTGGTGTGAAATTTATAAACAATCAAATAAATATCTTAAGTACAAATGGCTTCAAATCCCATTTACTAAGAAGCAATTGTAAGTGCTCCCCATCAGGTAAGAGAATAAATAATGGTACAGTTTATTAATAACTATGTATTAATCTGACATTCTAGGGCATGCATTTCATAGGGGATTATCTGTGGTAACGGTACTTGAGAAATAACTCATGAATAACAGAGGTTTTAGAAATGAGTTTGTCAGGTAACCAGCTGAATCTCTTAACCACTGCTAACAGCTAATATGACAGGTCCTTTTGTAAACTATTGAAATCAATAATGTGTTGGGCATTTTACAGGAAACCCTACAGAGCTGATATTTTCAATGTGAGCTATATATATATATATATATATATATATATATATATATATATATATATATATATATATATATATATATATATATATATACATATACACACACATCCTACCCCAGAACTTCAAAGTGAAAAAATATTCTAGAAATTTGTAGAAAATTAATTAAAAAATAAAAACTGAAATAGCTTGGTTGGAAAAGGGTCCACCCCCTTGTCATAGCAATCCTAAATTAGCTCAGGTGTAACCAATCACCTTCAAAATCACACACCAAGTTAAGTGGCCTCCACCTGTGTTAAATTGTAGTGATTCACATGATTTCAGGATCAATTCAGCAGTTCCTGTAAGTTCCTCTGCTGGGTAGTGCATTTCAAAGCAAAGACTCAATCATGAGCACCAAGGCTTTCAAAAGAACTCCAGGACAAAGTTGTTGAAAGGCACAGATCAGGGATGGGTATAAAAAATATCAAAGGCCTTGAATATCCCTTGGAGCACGGTCAAGACGATTATTAAGAAGTGGAAGGTGTATGGCACCACCAAGACCCTGCCTAGATCAGACCGTCCCTCCAAACTGGATGACCGAGCAAGAAGGAGACTGATCAGAGAGGCTACCAAGAGGCCAATGGCAACTTTGCAAGAGCTACAGTCTTTTATGACCAAGACTGGTCAAAGTGTGCATGTGACAACAATATCACAAGCACTCCACAAATCTGGCATGTATGGTAGGGTAGCAAGAAGGAAGCCATTACTCAAGAAAGCCCACCTTGAATCCCGTTTGAAGTATGCAAAAAAACACGCAAGAGATTCTGTAGCCATGTGGCAAAAAGTTTTGTTGTCTGACAAAACTAAAATGGAACCTTTTGGCCTAAATGCAAAGCGTTATGTTTGGCACAAACCCAACACAGCACATCACCCAAAGAACACCATCCCTACTGTGAAGCATGGTGGTGGCAGCATCATGTTATAGGGATGTTTCTCATCGGCAGGGACTGGGGCCCTTGTCAGGATAGAAGGGAAAATGAATGGAGCAAAGTACAGAGAAGTCCTTAAGGAAAACCTGCTGCCCTCTGCAAGAAAGCTTAAACTGGGACGGAAGTTCCCCTTTCAGCATGACAACGACCCAAAGCACACAGCCAAAGCTACACTGGAGTGGCTAAGGAACAAAAAGGTAAATGTCCTTGAGTGGCCCAGTCAGAGCCCCGACCTAAATCCGATCGAAAATGTGTGGCATGACTTGAAGATTGCTGTCCATCAATGCTCCCCAAGGAATTTGACAGAGATTGAACAGTTTTGTAAAGAAGAATGGTCAAATATTGCCAAATCTAGGTGTGCAAAGTTGGTAGAGACCTATCCCAAGAGACTCACAGCTGTAATTGCTGCCAAAGGTGCTTCCACCAAGTATTAAATCAGGGGGGTGGAGACTTATCCAATTATGATCGTTCAGTTTTGTATTTTTAATATACAATTTTTATTTCTCAATAAAAACTTTTTTCCCCTTAATAGTGTGGAGTATGGTGTGCAGATAAGTGGAACAAAATCCTAATTTAAATGCATGAAACTCTGAGACACTGACACAACAAAATGTGAAAAAAGTTCAAGGGGGTGTAGACTTTCTATAGGCACTGTATATATATATATATATATATATATATATATATACAGTACTGTGCAAAAGTTTTAGGCAGGTGTGAAAAAATGCGGAAAAGTAAGAATGCTTTCAAAAATTGACATGTTAATAGTTTATATTTATCAATTAAAAAATGCAAAGTGAGTGAACAGAAGAAAAATCTACATCAAATCAATATTTGGTGTGACCACCCTTTGCCTTCAAAACAGCATCAATTCTTCTAGGTACACTTGCACACAGTTTTTGAAGGAACTCGGCAGGTAGGTTGGCCCAAACATCTTGGAGAACTAACCACAGTTCTTCTGTGGATTTAGGCAGCCTCAGTTGCTTTTCTCTCTTCATGTAATCCCAGACAGACTCGATGATGTTGAGATCAGGGCTCTGTGGGGCCATACCATCACTTCCAGGACTCCTTGTTCTTCTTTACGCTGAAGATCGTTCTTAATGACTTTCGCTGTATGTTTGGGGTCGTTGTCATGCTACAGAATAAATTGGGGCCAATCAGATGCCTCCCTGATGGTATTGCATGATGGATAAGTATCTGCCTGTACTTCTCAGCATTGAGGAGACCATTAATTCTGACCAAATCCCCAACACCATTTGCAGAAATGCAGCCCCAAACTTGCAAGGAACCTCCACCATGCTTCACTGTTGCCTGCAGACACTCATTCGTGTACCGCTCTCCAGCCCTTCGGCGAACAAACTGCCTTCTGCTACAGCCAAATATTTCAAGTTTTGACTCATCAGTCCAGAGCACCTGCTGCCATTTTTCTGCACCCCAGTTCCTGTGTTTTCGTGCATAGTTGAGTCGTTTGGCCTTGTTTCCACGTCGGAGGTATGGCTTTTGGCCGCAAGTCTTCCATGAAGGCCACTTCTGACCAGACTTCTCCGGACAGTAGATGGGTGTACCAGGGTCCCACTGTTTTCTGCCAGTTCTGAGCTGATGGCACTGCTGGACATCTTCCGATTGTGAAGGGAAGAAAGCATGATGTGTCTTTCATCTGCTGCAGTAAGTTTCCTTGGCCGACCACTGCGTCTACGGTCCTCAACGTTGCCCGTTTCTTTGTGCTTCTTCAAAAGAGCTTGGACAGCACATCTGGAAACCCCTGTCTGCCTTGAAATTTCTGCCTGGGAGAGACCTTGCTGATGCAGTATAACTACCTTGTGTCTTGTTGCTGTGCTCAGTCTTGCCATGGTGTATGACTTATGACAGTAAACTGTCTTCAGCAACCTCACCTTGTTAGCTGAGTTTGGCTGTTCCTCACCCAGTTTTATTCCTCCTACACAGCTGTTTCTGTTTCAGTTAATGATTGTGTTTCAACCTACATATTGAATTGATGATCATTAGCACCTGTTTGGTATAATTGTTTAATCATACACCTGACTATATGCCTACAAAATCCCGGACTTTGTGCAAGTGTACCTAGAAGAATTGATGCTGTTTTGAAGGCAAAGGGTTGTCACACCAAATATGGATTTGATTTATATTTTTCTTCTGTTCACTCACTTTGCATTTAGTTAATTGATAAATATAATCTATTAACATGTCTATTTTTGAAAGCATTCTTACTTTACAGCATTTTTTCACATCTGCCTAAAACTTTTGCACAGTACTGTATATATATATATATATATATATATATATATATATATATATATATATATATATATATATATATATGTTTTCAAACCTGTCGCATCGCCTCTGTGTCGCTTCTGGTGTGTATGGTCATGTTGTTCCAAAAGTGTCTCATTGGCAATTTAAAAATCACATCGCGTCTGTGTGTAGTGCTCGCGAGACTTCAACAGTGAGCTTTCTACTATAACTATAGGCTGTACCAAGCAATCATTTATTAACAGCTGGGTTCTGCTGGAAGTTACCCTGTCGAGCTAGTTTGACCAAATAGATACAAAATAAAATTATGAGGGGTTTAGAGACCTCTTCTTTCAGTTGTTTTTTTTACAGCATTCAATCAACCTTTAAAATGATTGCCATTTGACTCATAAAAGTGCTTTCATAGTTCTTTTAAGCAAGGTGTGAAAAAACTACTGACTGCTCTGTTTATATATGTACGTTTCATCATAAATATATATGCAGTCAAAAAAAATGTATTAGAACACCCCGTTGCTTCTGTAGTTTTGATTTGTTGGTAGCTGTTACTGATTTTATTAACAATATTACAATAGTATCTGTATTACCGTTACACAGTTCTCCCTGACAGCACTCATCTCGCGGGAAAGCTGTTGTTACAGTACAAGTTGATGCACATCCCTTGCTGACGGTGACACCTATCAATGAATCCAAAAAGAAAGTTAGTCATAATTCTATGACTATTATCTCATGAATTGACACACTGCTTTGTTTCTCTTGCCATTTCAAACATTGTATTAGAAAATAAAGACAGTGGGAAGCATGTAATAAAAAGTATTTTAGCTTGGATTTGTAGGTGGAGGTACATTTACAAAACAGCCCTGATTGTAGAGATCCATTTATCTGGCTTGAATACTATTGTTAGCTGATTGAATGGTGACTTGCATGTGGGAAACATTAGTGCAATGTAAACTTGACTCTTGTGATGGCTGCAAAGATGTTCTTGTGTTTATTTAGAAAGAAGCTACTGGAAAAATCCATGTTAATCCCAACACTAAGTAGGAATGGATGAGAGAAAGAGAAGCGAGGTAAACTTGTTATATTCAGAGAAACCCGGCTCATAGGGATCATTACTTACCACTTCCAGTTAGTTTGTAAGTGGTTTTACAGAACTTGTCACCGAACCCACAGACTGTTATATCTTTACACTTAGTTTCGTCTGTCAAGTCGGTGCAGGTGTAGCATTTCAAGAGGTCCACTGCAAAACAAGCCAGGGAGAGACAATGAATAAGGAAGGAGAGGCTGGGCTACAGCTGGCTCAAATAGACACATACCTGACAGTGTTTCAACATATTTATCAATCTCTTCATAATGAAACATTATTGTCTACTTCACATGTGTAAGTTTAACTATTTGTAACCATAACTATTTTTAACAATCTTTTTTCTGTAATGAGCTACCGTTTACAGTGTGCCGCCTCAGTGACTGTCGTTGTATAATTAACAATAAGGTTAGTATTACCGTTACACTGAGATGTACCGCAGCACTTCACAGTAGCGGATGGTGTGCAAACCTGGGTACATGCCTTTGATACTGGAACATCTATAAAAGGAATACAACAAACAAGGTTAGGCACAAGACACCCTTAGCAATCAATTGACATTGAATGTATTCTCATTGTCAAGGGGTCCTGGAAGGCACAACACCATTACATATAATTAGGAGTCTACTTATATCGCAGTAAATTTATGTATTTTTCATGGATATGTTGCGGAATAAAATTAGGATTTCGCTGACATTTCGCGGACCTGTTTAAACATTAAATAAACCTAAGTAGACAGTATTTCAGAGCACTATAAAGCCTAAAGGTAGTGGTACTTGCTTCCTCACTAAAACAGAGTGCTGGCATTTGTTAAAGGCGAGCATGCAGCATCCCCCTGCAGTTGAATTGCCCATACATTAAGACTGTACGTTTGCATCCACTGAATTGGTTGGAAGTTAAGGCAAAGCTTTGCCAAGTTATACAGATGTGGAAATCGAATAGAAACAGCCCAAAAACTTGGTTACACAAGAGCATCTGGCATACTTTAATAAAGGCAATGTTTGCAGCACGTTCGTTGTCATGTTATTCGTCCCATCCAATAATTTATTTTATTAGTACCGAGTCAAAACAAAGGAAGCGTGGCTATTCGAGTCTAAAATTCCAACTGCAAAAATGTAAGCAGCAGGTTGAAGCGAGGTGGCTGTGCTGGATCGTTTTAGTACTGATTTATCTTGCAGACAGGAATACTTTTTGTCTGCGCTGACTTTCCAGTTTGGTTTCTGAAAGTTGTTTATTTTACATTCTGTTCAGCAACCTCTGTAGTAGCCTTTTGTTTAATGTGTGATTCTGAAGCTACATAACTATCGATCGTATTTTCACCAAAGACACATTAAGATATGCAAAACAATTACCTCAGTCTGCATGTAAAGTTTCTTTGGGAAATATCTTGAAATATCATCAGCCGAAATATACTTTGCTTTTTTTGTCATCCCTTTTCTACTATTTTACCTCCAATGCTGAAAACTAGATTTTAGCAACCTAAATCAAAACAATGCAGCAACAACTTTGTCCCACCCCCTACTACACAGTACAGGTCACATAAAAGCAGTAAAGACACACTGATAGGCTGATTAAAGCTTTGTCATTTGAATAGTAAACAAGAACGTTAACCGCTTTTGAGAATTTTTTTTGTAAATGTTATTTGTAGACTTTTTTGTTTGTTTGTTTTTTGCTTAAGTGCAATGCACACAGGACTGTGAAGGAATAAAAAAGGGCTATCTACAGAAGGAAGACACGTAGTTTGCGTCGCTTGCGTTGTGCAATAGTTCATTTAAACTAGGTTTCTTTTTTTCCTCTCTGTACTTGTTTGTATGCATTGGCCCCTAAGGTGAATTTCGCGTTGACCCCTCAATTTCACGATTTCCGCGAAATCGCGATTTAGGTAGACCCCTACATATAATGGATGTAAATATAGATCTCAATACCATCATCGTATTAACTCTTTATCAATCTCACAGGTGTTTCCCACAGGATGATATATCAACTCCTTATTAAAATACAGTACAAAAAGGTCTGTGTAACAGGGATGAAGTCTGTGCTGACTGTCTGGCGCATGCATGGTTCTGCAGGAAGAGGGCAGCAGCCTCGTAAGATCCGCCTGTCAGTCATGGCAGTGACACGGAGAGGTTGGAAGAGGGTGTGTGCTCTCTCCCTCTCTCTGAATGGCTGGGAGGCAGGCCTTAGGGGATGCTGGGCCTATAAAATAATGCTCTGTTGTTCCCTCAGATCTGCCCCTTTAGGACGAAAAACAAACAAGCAGAAGTTCTGCTCTCAGACCGAGAACGGCCGGAGACCAACAACCAGAGAACACAACAGAAAAGACCAATAGTAGTAGCAGGGAAATCTTGGGCAGACCCCCAAAAAATATATATATAAACAGTGGAGTGTAGGACGGAGGCCCGGGCCATGCGGGTAGCGACGATTGGAGAAACGCTGCAGAGTACAGCACATTTATTTTGTAGATTTCTTAATAATGTTTTTTATTTTCTCTTTTTCTTTGTACCTTCTGTTATTATTATTGCCACCTTGTGGGAAAAAATAAATTGTGCACCTGAGTGATGTTTAAAACTCCAACATTGTCTCCTGTGTCAATGAATTCCTTAGCCTTCCACAGTGTGTGATAAAGTGCTGAAGAGCAAATTACAGGTCTGGAAAACCACAGTTAACTACTGTATTCGTTTTGTTGTTCAGAATCACTTTGTATATCATCTGTCATGCATCACAATGTGTGACTTTTTAAAACTCAAGTTAGAAGCACACTAGTGAACAGGAGAGGGTGCAAATCTACTTCCCGACCTGGAAGGGCGATAAGCACGCCTTCGCAGGGATCGGACGGCTCGATGGTAGGACGGAACGGGAAGTCTGCCATCTTGGGGAAAGGGTGTAGCTGTAAGACTGCTGCTCTCTTGTGATCAGCTGTGCTGTGCGCGGCGATTGGATAGAGCGCAACGCTGCACTGATCACAGGGAGGAGTTTAGCAGTGCAAAGGGGACGCAGCTACATGAGTACGGCTCCCTGCGCTGAAACATTAACCAGCCGGAGCTCTGCTTCTTCTTGTTTTGCTTTGAATTGGCAGAGCTATAAGAAGCTGGGAGCAGAAGCTATGGAGCCAGTATTTTCATCTGGAGCACCTGCACTTCCCTCCAGCTCAACCTGTGCGTGCACCTGGATTGGGAATTGTGATTGTGTGTTTGTTATTTTTGGACACCTTTGTTCAGGACTGCAAACCCACTGTTTTGATTGGATTGCTTTGAAATAAATGGGACGTTTTTAGGACACTGGGTCACTCTCCACCACTCACATCCTATCACCCCCTGTAGCCTCTACTGAGCTCTGAAACAGATCCTCTCTCTCAGTACTCCGAGTGTAATCATGAACCTGCAACCTTCAAGACTCTCAGTGTACTTCACAAATACCACAGCATACATTTACTATGGAGTGGACCTACAGGCCCTTGTCCTTTAAATGTACAGAGGAGGAACGAGCTTTTGACAGAGACACAGGTATCAGTCACCTTTCCCCTTGTGATCACAGCTTACCTGGTGCAGTGAGGGTGTAAATACTCTGACATCGTCTGTCAGTTGCTGCGCATCCTGTTACTGCACATTTAGGTTCGTCAGCTTCATTAGTACAAGTGTTGCAACTCAAGGTGTTTTCTGAAAGACAAACACAGGGGTTTAATGAATAGGTCTCCAGCAGCTCATTGCACTGCCATCCAGAATCAAAGGCATGGAGGGCTATTCAACTGAGCTAAACTGTGGTTGATCTATAAAGGATAATTAAACTAGGAGCCTGATGCTTTGTGTGGCAAGATTAAAAAAAGTCAAACCTCTTCCTGTAGAAATAACTATGTGAGCAGGGAGAAGGGCTGTCTTCATGATACAAACAAAGAGAGGATTAAGGGATTAGATCACTTGAATATTAATTTTAAACCCTAAAAAGGTTTTTTATAACACCTTAGTAATATTGTGTCTTGTTTCTTACTTTGTAACATAAAACTACATTGTCTCTTCAAAAATGTAATAAAAATATAATTAATAAAAAATCCCATTGTAAGGAAATTTGATAGTCCATATTAATATTTGGGATATATTGTACTTTCAATGGACAGATATTGAGCACAGAGTTTAGGTGGGGTATTTTGGAATGCAGTCTGACTAGATTGAGAGCAAATATGACCATTTATGGGTATTTGTGTAGAAGGTTTTACAGCTCTGCTCTGCTTGCTAGTGTGGGGGGGATGGGAGAATCTACAGGTGCAAAGCATTGTGGGAGAGGCTTGGCGACTGGCACTTACACAGGTTTGGGCAGGGTCTCAAATAATGTCATTATAGGGGAGTGTTCAATGTTATTAAAAAGTGATTGTAGCCATTGTTTGTTGCACAGATTCCACCTGCTGTGACCCAGAGCATTTGTCTCTGCTTTCTTCAAATACTTCTATTCTTGTATTACACCAATAAACATATTTTTGACTTTCACTAATATTGTTTTTCAGTTTTCATCAATTTTTCCCTACACCATGGTGCTTTTAAACTATATACATATCTGAGATTAAAGTGAAAAGAAAACATACACAAGCAAACCAAAAATGTATCAAGTTGGCGGATTTTAAAGCTGGGATGGAACTATTTTAACAGTTAATAGCAGCCTTACCATTACAATATTCTGTTTTGCAGCAAGTTGTCCTAACGTTTTTGTCTGCTGTATTATCAACAGCTTTGCAATCAACTGCACAGGACTTAGTGACAACAGGCACTCCTGTAAGGTGGAGAAAAGCAAGGTTAGTGGTGACAGAACCAGCTAGTGCCAAATCGGTGATTCTGACAAATCAATAAGCAGTGGATTTATACAGAATCAAATCCTCGGTGACTTTATAGTAACATGTACATATTATGGTACCAGCATTCTGCTTTTATTTTTCCATGTGGGACAATATTGCATGCTCTGGAGAAAAGAAAGTGTCCACTGAAAGTTACTTTGTGAGGCATAAGTTATGGTACAAAATTATGTGTTACGTTATTCTAAAACAGGGTTCTACCATGCTTAATAATAGTCAGTTAATGATAAGAAAGTTATGTATTTTAAATCTCTAAACATGGGAACATGTGGCTGCAAAGTAGCAATGAAGCAGTGAGGTGTATGTAATGTTAGATTTGAGGTTTACGAAAAGGATTGCTAGGAATGGACTCCTTACACATGAACACAACTGCTCTCAACGGTCTCCTTTCACCAGCCGGAATTCACAAGCACCAAACTGGAAACACAAAGAATAGAATCCCCAAATGAAGGAGGAGCGTTTACCTGCCCCATTGAGTTTGTAGTCACTCTGGCAGATTGTTCCAGACACACATGAACCTGGAGTACAGGAACTTTCATCGGTTGTTTCAGCACATTGGAAGCAAGTGAATTTATCTGTAAAACAAGCAAGACCTAGTTTAAACAATACGTTTGAGTTAGTAGGTGGCTTGGTGGTCCAGTAGTTAAAGATTCATTACCAGCTCAGCCATCGAGTCACTCTGAGTGTGTGTGACCCTGAGCAAGTCTCTTATCCTCCTTGTGCTCTGTCCTTTGGATGAGACGTAAAACAAACAAGGTCCTATTGGAAATGACTCTGCAGCAGCAGTTGTTGAGTCGCTTTGGATAAAGTCATCTGTCAAATGACTAATTAATAATAATAATATAGAGCTTTACAGATGTTTATAAAGATGAAAGTCTTAACACGCACACATGGTTCCTTTCCTCTTATAAAGAACATCTTTAAGCTCTATATCAGTTTAAAAATAGAACAACTTAATACATAATACTTACAGACCCTACAACCGAATCCATTACACTACAACACTCGATGGTGTGAAATTTAGAAACAATCAAACAAATATCTTAAGTAAAAATGGCTTCAAATCACATTTACTAAGAAACAATTGTAAGTGCTCCCCATCAGGTAAGAGAATAAATAATGGTACCGTTTATTAATAACTATGTATTAATCTGACATTCCAGTGCATGCATTTCATTGGGGATTATCTGTGGTAACGGTACTTGAGAGATAAGACACATGAATAACAGAGGTTTTAGAAATGACTAGTTACTCAGGTAACCAGCTGAATCCCTTAACCACTGCTAACAGCTAATTTGACAGGTCCTTTTGTAAACTATTGAAATCAATAATGTGTTGTGCATTTTACAGGAAACCCTACAGAGCTGATATTTTCAATGTGAGCATATATATATATATATATATATATATATATATATATATATATATATATATATATATATATATATATACATTAAAATATATATATTTTTCATTTATCTACACATCCTACCCCACATCTTACAAGTGAAAAAAATATTCTAGAAATCTGTAGAAAATTAATTAAAACTAAAACCTGAAATAGCTTGGTTGGTTAAGGGTCCACCCCTTGTAATAGCAATCCTAAATTAGCTCATGAGTAACCAATCACCTTCAAAATCACACACCAAGTTAAGTGGCCTCCACCTGTGTTAAATTGTAGTGATTCACATGATTTCAGGATAAATTCAGCAGTTCCTGTAAGTTCCCACTACTGGGTAGTGCATTTCAAGGCAAAGACTCAACCATGAGCACCAAGGCGCTTTCAAAAGAACTCCAGGACAAAGTTGTTGAAAGGCACAGATCAGGAGATGGGTATAAAAAAATATCAAAGGCCTTGAATATCCCTTGGAGCATGGTCAGGGCAATTATTAAGAAGTGGAAGGTGTATGGCATCACCAAGACCCTGCCTAGATCAGGCCGTCCCTCCAAACTGGATGACCAAGCAAGAACGAGACTGATCAGAGAGGCTACCAAGAAGCCAATGGCAACTTTGCAAGAGCTACAGGCTTTTATGACCAAGACTGGTCAAAGTGTGCATGTGACAACAATGTCCCAAGCACTCCACAAATCTGGCCTGTATGGTAGGGTAGCAAGAAGGAAGCCATTACTCAAGAAAGCCCACCTTGAATCTCATTTGAAGTATGCAAAAACAACCAAAAAACAATCAAGATTCTGCAACCATGTGGCAAAAAGTTTTGTGGTCTGACAAAACTAAAATCGAACCTTTTGGCCTAAATGCAAAGCGTTATGTTTGGCACAAACCCAACACAGCACATCACCCAAAGAACACCATCCCTACTGTGAAGCATGGTGGTGGCAGCATCATGTTATGGGGATGTTTCTCATCGGCAGGGACTGGGGCACTTGTCAGGATAGAAGGGAAAATGAATGGAGCAAAGTACAGAGAAGTCCTTAAGGAAAACATGCTGCCCTCTGCAAGAAAGCTTAAACTGGGACAGAAGTTCCACTTTCAGCATGACAACAACCCAAAGCACACAGCCAAAGCTACACTGGAGTGGCTAAGGAACAAAAAGGTAAATGTCCTTGAGTGGCCCAGTCAGAGCCCCGACCTAAATCCGATCGAAAATGTGTGGCATGACTTGAAGATTGCTGTCCATCAATGCTCCCCAAGGAACTTGACAGAGCTTGAACAGTTTTGTAAAGAAGAATGTTCAAATATTGCCAAATCTAGGTGTGCAAAGTTGGTAGAGACCTATCCCAACAGACTCACAGCTGTAATTGCTGCCAAAGGTGCTTCCACCAAGTATTAAATTCGGGGTTGAGACTTATCCAATTATGATCTTTCTGTTTTGTATTTTAATATATAATTATTTTTCTCAATAAATACTTTTTTCCCCTTAACAGTGTGGAGTATGGTGTGTAGGCACTGACACAACAAAATGTGAAAAAGTTCAAGGGGTGTAGACTTTCTAAAGGCACTGTATACATATACATAAACCTGTCGCATCGCCTCTGTGTCGCTTCTGGTGTGTATGGTCATGTCGTTTCAAAAGTGTCTCATTGGCAATTTAAAAATCACATCGCGTCTATGATGTGGTGCTCGCTAGACTTCACCAGTGAGCTTTCTACTATAACTAAAGACTGTACCAAGCGATCATTTATTAACAGCTGGGTTCTGCTGGAAGTTACCCTGTCAAGCTAGTTTGACCAAATAGATACAAAATAAAATTATGAGGGGTTTAGAGACCTCTTCATTCAGTTGGTTTTTTTACAGCATTTAATCAACATTTAAAATTATTGCCATTTGACTCATAAAAGTGCTTTCATAGTTGTTTTAAGCAAGGTGTAAAAAAAGTACTGACTGCTCTGTTTATATATGTACGTTTCATCATAAATATACACTACCGTTCAAAAGTCTGGGGTCACTTAGAAATTTCCTTGTTTTCGAAAGAAAAGCTAATTTTTGTCCATTAAAATAACATCAAAATGATCAGAAATACAGTGTAGACATTGTTAATGTTGTAAATGACTATTGTAGCTGGAAACGGCTGATTTGTAATGGAATATCTACATAGGTGTACAGAGGCCCATTATCAGCAACCATCAGTCCTGTGTTCCAATGGCACGTTGTGTTTGCTAATCCAAGTTTATCATTTTAAAAGGCTAATTGATCATTAGAAAACCCTTTTGCAATTATGTTAGCACAGCTGAAAACTGTTGTGCTGATTAAAGAAGCAATAAAACTGGCCTTCTTTAGACTAGTTGAGTATCTGGAGCATCAGCAATTGTGGGTTCGATTACAGGCTCAAAATGGCCAGAAACAAAGAGCTTTCTTCTGAAACTCGTCAGTCTATTCTTGTTCTGAGAAATGAAGGCTATTCCATGCGAGAAATTGCCAAGAAACTGAAGATCTCGTACAACGCTGTGTACTACTCCCTTCACAGAACAGCGCAAACTGGCTCTAACCAGAATAGAAAGAGGAGTGGGAGGCCCCAGTGCACAACTGAGCAAGAGGACAAATACATTAGAGTGTCTAGTTTGAGAAACAGACGCCTCACAGGTCCTCAACTGGCAGCTTCATTAAATAGTACCCGTAAAACACCAGTCTCAACGTCAACAGTGAAGAGGCGACTCCGGGATGCTGGCCTTCTAGGCAGAGTTGCAAAAGAAAAAGCCATATCTCAGACTGGCCAATAAAAAGAAAAGATTAAGATGGACAAAAGAACACAGACACTGGACAGAGGAAGATTGGAAAAAGTGTTATGGACAGACGAATCTAAGTTTGAGGTGTTCGGATCACAAAGAAGAACATTCGTGAGACGCAGACCAAATGAAAAGATGCTGGAGGAGTGCTTGACGCCATCTGTCAAGCATGGTGGAGGCAATGTGATGGTCTGGGGTGCTTTGGTGGTGGTAAAGTGAGAGATTTGTACAGGGTAAAAGGGATCTTGAAGAAGGAAGGCTATCACTCCATTTTGCAACGCCATGCCATACCCTGTGGACGGCGCTTGATTGGAGCCAATTTCCTCCTACAACAGGACAATGACCCAAAGCACAGCTCCAAACTATGCAAGAACTATTTAGGGAAGAAGCAGTCAGCTGGTATTCTGTCTATAATGGAGTGGCCAGCACAGTCACCGGATCTCAACCCTATTGAGCTGTTGTGGGAGCAGCTTGACCGTATGGTGCGTAAGAAGTGCCCATCAAGCCAATCCAACTTGTGGGAGGTGCTTCAGGAAGCATGGAGTGAAATCTTTTCAGATTACCTCAACAAATTGACAACTAGAATGACAAAAGGTCTGCAAGGCTGTAATTGCTGCAAATGGAGGATTCTTTGACGAAAGCAAAAGTTTGAAGGACACAATTATTATTTCAATTAAAAATCATTATTTCTAACCTTGTCAATGACTATATTTCCTATTCATTTTGCTATATTTCCTATTCAAACTCATTTTATGTATGTTTTCATGGAAAACAAGGAAATTTCTAAGTGACCCCAAACTTTTGAACGGTAGTGTATATGCAGTCAAAAAAATGTATTAGAGCACCCGTTGCTTCTGTAGTTTTGATTTGTTGGTAACTGTTAGTGATTTTATTAACAATATTACAATAGTATCTGTATTACCGTTACACAGTTCTCCCTGACAGCACTCATCTCGCGGGAAAGCTGTTGTTACAGTACAAGTTGATGCACATCCCTTGCTGACGGTGACACCTATCAACGAATCCAAAAAGAAAGTTAGTCATAATTCTATAACTATTATCTCATCAATTGACACAGTGCTTTGTTACTCTTGCCATTTCAAACATTGTATTAGAGAATAAAGACAGTGGGAAGCATGTAATAAAAAGTATTTTAGCTTGGATTTGTAGGTGGAGGTACATTTACAAAACAGCCCTGATTGTAGAGTTCCATTTATCTGGTTTGAATACTATTGTTAGCTGATTGAATGGCGACTTGCATGTGGGAAACATTAGCGCAATGTAAACTTGACTCTTGTGATGGCTGCAAAGATGTTCTTGTGTTTATTTAGAAAAAGCTACTGGAAAAATACATGTTAATCCCAACACTAAGTAGGAATGGACGAGAGAAAGAGAAGTGAGGTAAACTTGTTATAGTCAGAGAAAC
Source organism: Acipenser oxyrinchus oxyrinchus (assembly GCA_030684275.1). Classification (NCBI taxonomy): domain Eukaryota; kingdom Metazoa; phylum Chordata; class Actinopteri; order Acipenseriformes; family Acipenseridae; genus Acipenser; species Acipenser oxyrinchus. The sequence continues at coordinate 1,484,501 of CM060290.1, forward strand.
CCGGCCCAGAGGGATCATTACTTACCATTTCCAGTTAGTTTGTAAGTGGTTTTACAGAACTTGTCACCGAACCCACAGACTGTTATATCTTTACAGTTAGTTTTGTCTGTCAAGTCGGTGCAGGTGTAGCATTTCAAGAGGTCCACTGCAAAACAAGCCAGGGAGAGACAATGAATAAGGAAGGAGAGGCTGGGCTACGGCTGGCTCAAATAGACACATACCTGATAGTGTTTCAACATGTTTATCAATCTCTTCAAATGAAACATTGATAAAGTCTTATTAATAACATTATTGTCTATTTGACATTTTTAAATTTAAACATTTCAGTGCTCCCCTTATCATTGACTGTTACCCAGCCCATCTCATCAAAGTATCTCTGCTAAAAGTCTAACCTGGATGCAGCTGAGTTATAACTATTAACTTGAACGATAACTATTTTTCAGCAATCTCTTATTGCAATGAGATACCATTTACCAGGGTGAAGTTGTGTGACTACACAAAGAGACAGTGTAGTGCAAGTATTCAATAAGGTTTCAAGTTTGAGCGAGAGCAGCTACACTGGTGGATGATTACAGCCCTTTTATTTTTTATTTTATTTCTGTTTCCCATTGTTTTGTTTGTTTGCCTCCAGGTGGTGTTTTGTTAAAGTTCACCAGTTAGAACATGTGACTGACCAATCAGTGTGCCGCCTCAGTGACTGCCGTTGTATAATTAACAATAAGGTTAGCATTACCGTTACACTGAGATGTACCGCAGCACTTCACAGTTGCGGATGGTGTGCAAACCCCAGCACATGCCTTTGATACTGGAACATCTATAAAAGGAATACAACAAACAAGGTTAGGCACCAGACACCCTTAGCAATCAATTGACATTGAATGTATTCTCATTGTCAAGGGGTCCTGGAAGGCACAACACCATTGCATATAATGGATATAAATATAGATCTCAATACCACCATTGTATGAACTCTTTATCAATCTCACAGGTGATTCCCACAGCCTGGGTGATATATCAACCCCTTATTAAAATACAGTGCAAAAGGTCTGTGATTAAGTGCCAAAGAGCAAATTACAGGTCTGGAAAACCACAGTTAACTATTGTATTAATTTTGTTGTTTATAAATCACTTTGCTTATCATTATCTGTCATACATCACAATGTGTGACTTTTAAAAAACTGCAAAGTTAAAAGCACCCCTGTAGCCTCTATTGAGCTCTGAAACAGGTCCTCTCTCTCAGTGCTCAGAGTGTAATCATGAACCTGCAACCTTCAAGACTCTTAGTGTACTTCACAAATACCACAATATACATTTACTATGGAGTGGACACACAGGCCCTTGTCCTTTAAATGTGCAGAGGAGGAACGAGCTGGTGACAGAGACACAGGTATCAGTCACCTTTCCCTTATGATCACAGCTTACCTGGTGCAGTGAGGGTATAAGTGCTCTGACATAGTTTGTCAGCTGGAGCGGCGCAGGCTGTTGCTGCACATTTAGGTTCATCAGCTTCATTAGTACAAGTGTTGCAACTCAAGGCGTTTCCTGAAAGACAAACACAGGGGTTTAATGAATAGGTCTCCAGCAGCTCATTGCACTGCCATCCAGAATCAAAGGCATGGAGGGCCATTCAACTGAGCTAAACTTGGTTGATCTATAATGGATAATTAAACTAGGAGCCTGATGCTTTGTGTAAAAAGATTAAGAAAGTCAAACCTCTTCCTGTAGAAACAACTATGTGAGCGGGGAGAAGGGCTGTCTTCATGATATAAACGAAGAGAGGATTTAGGGATTAGATCACTTGAATATTAATTTAAACCCCAAAAAGGGGTTTTATAACACCTTAGTAATATTGTGTCCTTGTTTCTCATTTTGTAACATAAACCTACATTGTCTCTCTTCAAGAATGTAATAAAAATATAATTAATAAAACATCCCATTGTAAGGAAATTTGATAGTCCATATTAATATTTAGGATGTATGGTACTTTCAATGGACAGATATTGAGCACAGAGTTTAGGTGGGGTATTTTGGAATGCAGTCTGACTAGATTGAGAGCAAATATGACCATTTATGGGTATTTGTGTGTCACAGAATGACAATTTAGCGTTTCCAGCCCAGTCTCTAATTTTATATTGTTTGTATTTTAAATAACACTTTTTATTATTATTGCTTCATCACGTATTTAACTTTTGTTTTTGTTGTGAGAACACTTTTATTACTTTGTTATGATGCACATTTATTTATTTTATGTAAGTTAAGTTACTCACCTTGTTTTTGTTTGTATTGCACGGAGCACTGTGATTGAGGAGAAGCAGGAGTGTGACGTCATCAACCCGCTTATATAGACATTTCCTGTTAGATTTTGGGAAATGTAGTTTTTGGGCCAGTGCTAGTGCCAATTAGATATTGGGGGTGTCTGATTGGTTTTGAGCAGGAATAGGAGTGGCCAACTGGGTTTATAAAGCAGCACAGCATGAACTGGGAGGATATACACACCAGGATACAGAAGGCGACGTACCAGGGTACAGAAGGCGACGTACCAGGGTACAGAAGGCGACGTACCAGGGTACAGAAGGCGACGTACCAGGGTACAGAAGGCGACGAACCAGGGTACAGAGGCGACGTACCAGGATACAGAAGGCGACGTACCAGGATACAGAAGGCGACGTACCAGGATACAGAAGGCGACGTACCAGGAGACAGATGTCAGGATACAGAGGATTAGAACTGGGGAGGGGAATTATGGTGCACCTTGTGATTGCTGATTGAAGTACTGGAATACTGGAGTACCGGAACTGGAACTAGAACTGGGATTATTGTTTGTGGCTGCATTGGATTGTGGCTGCTACCTAGATAACTGGGTGTATTAAGCAAATCGCTGGGTAATGGAAATTGCTTTCTGATTTTATAATTGTCAGCAACCCTAGTTGTTACAGTGGACCCTGGTGCACTCTTTCTTCCTATTTGTATTGATTCTGATTGGAAGTGCTTCTATTCGTTGGCGGGATTTTACATATGTTTTTAATTGACTTCCTTTATATTGCCATTGTTTTAGTCTATCTGGCAAGGTGTGATTATGAAGAACTAAGTGCTGTTGGAACAGATCATTGCTGCTGTGTTTTCTTTCCTTCCCTTTTCTCCAGGAGAGGGCACATGTTAATGGGGGACTGTCCTGGTTGTGGTACGGAAGACAGGGATTTTGTGGAGCTGGGAAGATGCTGTTTACCTGCCCCTGGAGACTCGAGTGGAGATCGAGTGAATTGAAGCGATAGCTCTTTAACTACTACCGGAGGGTTTCATTAATTTATTTTGTTACTTTGCTCCCTAGTCACTGTAGTGGGTTTTTTTATTTTGTTACTTTACGCCCTAGCCATTGATGTGGGTGTTATGTTTTGGGTTTTTATTTTGTGATTTTTACTTATTGGTTTATTGTGCTGTTTTAATAAACCATTTTATACCGTGCAATTTGTGTCTGCCTCTTGGTGTGGTTAGCGTTTGTGGTGGTTCTCAACTAGTCACATTTTAAAACGAACCTGTGTTAGCTTGTTTAAAATTCAGGTCCTGGTGCCTGACCATCACCAGTTGGCGTAGTTGGCTACTGGTAAACCAAAAGTTTACTATAAATAACATATTAGATTAAGCAGCCTCGTGCTTTGACGACTGGTGACATGTGTAGGGGGTTTTACAGCTCTGCTCTGCTTGCTAGCATGGGGGGATGGGAGAATCTACAGATGCAAAGGAATGTGGGAGAGGCTTGGCGACTGGCACTTACAGAGGTTTGGGCAGGGTCTCAAATGATGTCATTATAGGGGAGTGTTCAATGTTATTAAAAAGTGATTGTAGCCATTGTTTGTTGCACAGATTCCACCTGCTGTGACCCAGAGCATTTGTCTCTGCTTTCTTCAAATACTTCTATTCTTGTATTACACCAATAAACATATTTTTGACTTTCACTAATGTTGTTTTTCAGTTTTCATCAATTTTTCCCTACACCATGGTGCTTTTAAACTATATACATATCCAAGATTAAAGTGAAAAGAAAACATACACAAGCAAACCAAAAATGTATCAAGTTGGCGGATTTTAAAGCTGGGATGGAACTATTTTAACTGTAAATAGCAGCCTTACCATTACAATATCCTGTTTTGCAGCAAGTTGTCCTAACGTTTTTGTCTGCTGTATTGTCAACAGCTTTGCAATCAGCTGCACAGGACTTAGTGACAACAGGCACTCCTGTAAGGTGGAGAAAAGCTAGGTTAGTGGTGACAGAACCAGCTAGTGCCAAATCAGTGATTCTGACAAATCAATAAGCAGGGCATTTATACAGAATCAAATCCTCGGTGACTCTACAGTACCATGTACATATTATGGTACCACTATACTGCTTTTATTTTTCCATGTGGGACAATATTGCATGCTCTGGAGAAAAGAAAGTGTCCACTGAAAGTTAATATGTGAGGCATAAGTTACTGTACAAAATTATGGTTTACATTATTCTACCATGCTTAATAATAGTCATTTAATGATAAGAAAGTTATGTATTTTAAATCTCTAAACATGGGAAATGTGGCTGCAAAGTAGTAATGAAGCAGTGAGGTGTATGCAATGTTAGATTTGAGGATTACAAAAAGGATTGCAAGGAATGGACTCCTTAGACATGAACACAACTGCTCTCAACGGCCTCCTTTCACCAGCCGGAATTCACAAGCACCAAACTGGAAACACAAAGAATAGAAACCCCAAATGAAGGAGAAGCGCTTACCTGCCCCGTTGAGTTTGTATTCACTCTTGCAGAATGTTCCAGCTTCACATGGACTTGGAGTACAGGTACTTTCAATGGTTGTTTCAACACATTGGAAGCAAGTCAATTTATCTGTAAAACAAGCAAGATCCAGTTTAAACAATACATTTGTGTTAGTAGGTGGCTTGGTGGTCCAGTGGTTAAAGATTCAATCCCAGCTCAGCCATCAAGTCACTCTGAGTGTGTGTGACCCTGAGCAAGTCTCTTAACCTCCTTGTGCTCTGTCCTTCGGATGAGACATCAAACAAACGAGGTCCTATTGGAAGTGACTCTGCAGCAGCAGTTGAGTCGCTTTGAATAAAATCATCTGTTAAATAACTAATTCATAATAATATAGAGCTTTACAGTTGTTTATAAAGATGAAAGTCTTAACAGGCACACATGGTTCCTTTCCTCTTATAAAGAACATCTTCAAGCTCTATATCAGTTTAAAAATAGAACTACTTAATACATAAAACTTACAGACCCTACAACCGAATCCATTACACTACCACACTCAGTGGTGTGAAATTTATAAACAATCAAATAAATATCTTAAGTACAAATGGCTTCAAATCCCATTTACTAAGAAGCAATTGTAAGTGCTCCCCATCAGGTAAGAGAATAAATAATGGTACAGTTTATTAATAACTATGTATTAATCTGACATTCTAGGGCATGCATTTCATAGGGGATTATCTGTGGTAACGGTACTTGAGAAATAACTCATGAATAACAGAGGTTTTAGAAATGACTAGTTTGTCAGGTAACCAGCTGAATCTCTTAACCACTGCTAACAGCTAATATGACAGGTCCTTTTGTAAACTATTGAAATCAATAATGTGTTGGGCATTTTACAGGAAACCCTACAGAGCTGATATTTTCAACGTGAGCATATATATATATATATATATATATATATATATATATATATATATATATATATATATATATATATATATATATACACATACACACACATCCTACCCCAGAACTTCAAAGTGAAAAAATATTCTAGAAATTTGTAGAAAATTAATTAAAAATAAAAACTGAAATAGCTTGGTTGGAAAAGGGTCCACCCCCCTTGTCATAGCAATCCTAAATTAGCTCAGGTGTAACCAATCACCTTCAAAATCACACACCAAGTTAAGTGGCCTCCACCTGTGTTAAATTGTAGTGATTCACATGATTTCAGGATCAATTCAGCAGTTCCTGTAAGTTCCCTCTGCTGGGTAGTGCATTTCAAATCAAAGACTCAATCATGAGCACCAAGGCGCTTTCAAAAGAACTCCAGGACAAAGTTGTTGAAAGGCACAGATCAGGGGATGGGTATAAAAAAATATCAAAGGCCTTGAATATCCCTTGGAGCACGGTCAAGACGATTATTAAGAAGTGGAAGGTGTATGGCACCACCAAGACCCTGCCTAGATCAGACCGTCCCTCCAAACTGGATGACCGAGCAAGAAGGAGACTGATCAGAGAGGCTACCAAGAGGCCAATGGCAACTTTGCAAGAGCTACAGTCTTTTATGACCAAGACTGGTCAAAGTGTGCATGTGACAACAATATCACAAGCACTCCACAAATCTGGCATGTATGGTAGGGTAGCAAGAAGGAAGCCATTACTCAAGAAAGCCCACCTTGAATCCCGTTTGAAGTATGCAAAAAAACACGCAAGAGATTCTGTAGCCATGTGGCAAAAAGTTTTGTTGTCTGACAAAACTAAAATGGAACCTTTTGGCCTAAATGCAAAGCGTTATGTTTGGCACAAACCCAACACAGCACATCATGCAAAGAACACCATCCCTACTGTGAAGCATGGTGGTGGCAGCATCATGTTATGGGGATGTTTCTCATCGGCAGGGACTGGGGCCCTTGTCAGGATAGAAGGGAAAATGAATGGAGCAAAGTACAGAGAAGTCCTTAAGGAAAACCTGCTGCCCTCTGCAAGAAAGCTTAAACTGGGACGGAAGTTCCCCTTTCAGCATGACAACGACCCAAAGCACACAGCCAAAGCTACACTGGAGTGGCTAAGGAACAAAAAGGTAAATGTCCTTGAGTGGCCCAGTCAGAGCCCCGACCTAAATCCGATCGAAAATGTGTGGCATGACTTGAAGATTGCTGTCCATCAATGCTCCCAAGGAATTTGACAGAGATTGAACAGTTTTGTAAAGAAGAATGGTCAAATATTGCCAAATCTAGGTGTGCAAAGTTGGTAGAGACCTATCCCAAGAGACTCACAGCTGTAATTGCTGCCAAAGGTGCTTCCACCAAGTATTAAATCAGGGGTGGAGACTTATCCAATTATGATCTTTCAGTTTTGTATTTTTAATACATAATTTTATTTCTCAATAAAAACTTTTTCCCCTTAACAGTGTGGAGTATGGTGTGCAGATAAGTGGAACAAAATCCTAATTTAAACGCATGAAACTCTGAGACACTGACACAACAAAATGTGAAAAAGTTCAAGGGGTGTAGACTTTCTATAGGCACTGTATATATATATATATATATATATATATATATATATATATTATGTTTTCAAACCTGTCGCATCGCCTCTGTGTCGCTTCTGGTGTGTATGGTCATGTTGTTCCAAAAGTGTCTCATTGGCAATTTAAAAATCACATCGCGTCTGTGTGTAGTGCTCGCGAGACTTCAACAGTGAGCTTTCTACTATAACTATAGGCTGTACCAAGCAATCATTTATTAACAGTTGGGTTCTGCTGGAAGTTACCCTGTCGAGCTAGTTTGACCAAATAGATACAAAATAAAATTATGAGGGGTTTAGAGACCTCTTCTTTCAGTTGTTTTTTTACAGCATTCAATCAACCTTTAAAATGATTGCCATTTGACTCATAAAAGTGCTTTCATAGTTCTTTTAAGCAAGGTGTGAAAAAACTACTGACTGCTCTGTTTATATATGTACGTTTCATCATAAATATATATGCAGTCAAAAAAAATGTATTAGAACACCCCGTTGCTTCTGTAGTTTTGATTTGTTGGTAGCTGTTAGTGATTTTATTAACAATATTACAATAGTATCTGTATTACCGTTACACAGTTCTCCCTGACAGCACTCATCTCGCGGGAAAGCTGTTGTTACAGTACAAGTTGATGCACATCCCTTGCTGACGGTGACACCTATCAATGAATCCAAAAAGAAAGTTAGTCATAATTCTATGACTATTATCTCATGAATTGACACACTGCTTTGTTTCTCTTGCCATTTCAAACATTGTATTAGAAAATAAAGACAGTGGGAAGCATGTAATAAAAAGTATTTTAGCTTGGATTTGTAGGTGGAGGTACATTTACAAAACAGCCCTGATTGTAGAGATCCATTTATCTGGCTTGAATACTATTGTTAGCTGATTGAATGGTGAGTTGCATGTGGGAAACATTAGTGCAATGTAAACTTGACTCTTGTGATGGCTGCAAAGATGTTCTTGTGTTTATTTAGAAAGAAGCTACTGGAAAAATCTATGTTAATCCCAACACTAAGTAGGAATGGACGAGAGAAAGAGAAGCCAGGTAAACTTGTTATAGTCAGAGAAACCCGGCTCATAGGGATCATTACTTACCAGTTCCAGTTAGTTTGTAAGTGGTTTTACAGAACTTGTCACCGAACCCACAGACTGTTATATCTTTACACTTAGTTTCGTCTGTCAAGTCGGTGCAGGTGTAGCATTTCAAGAGGTCCACTGCAAAACAAGCCAGGGAGAGACAATGAATAAGGAAGGAGAGGCTGGGCTACAGCTGGCTCAAATAGACAAATACCTGACAGTGTTTCAACATATTTATCAATCTCTTCATAATGAAACATTGATAAAGTCTTATTGATAACATTAATGTCTACTTCACATGTGTAAGTTTAACTATTTGTAACCATAACTATTTTTAACAATCATTTTTCTGTAATGAGCTACCGTTTACAGTGTGCCGCCTCAGTGACTGTAGTTGTATAATTAACAATAAGGTTAGTATTACCGTTACACTGAGATGTACCACAGCACTTCACAGTAGCGGATGGTGTGCAAACCTGGGTACATGCCTTTGATACTGGAACATCTATAAAAGGAATACAACAAACAAGGTTAGGCATAAGATACCCTTAGCAATCAATTGACATTGAATGAATTCTCATTGTCAAGGGGGTCCTGGAAGGCACAACACCATTGCATATAATTAGGAGTCTACTTATATCGCAGTAAATTTATGTATTTTTCATGGATATTTTGCGGAATAAAATTAGGATTTCGCTGACATTTCGCGGACCTGTTTAAACATTCAATAAACCTAAGTAGACAGTATTTCAGAACACTATAAAGCCTAAAGGTAGTGTTACTTGCTTCCTCACTAAAACAGAGTGCTGGCATTTGTTAAAGGCGAGCATGCAGCATCCCCTTGCAGTTGAATTGCCCATACATTAAGACTGTACGTTTGCATCCACTGAATTGGTTGGAAGTTAAGGCAAAGGTTTGCCAAGTTATACAGATGTGGAAATCGAATAGAAACAGCCCAAAAACTTGGTTACACAAGGGCATCTGGCATACTTTAATAAAGGCAATGTTTGCAGCACGTTCGTTGTCATGTTATTCGTCCCATCCAATAATTTATTTTATTAGTACCGAGTCAAAACAAAGGAAGCGTGGCTATTCGAGTCTAAAATTCCAACTGCAAAAATGTAAGCAGCAGGTTGAAGCGAGGTGGCTGTGCTGGATCGTTTTAGTACTGATTTATCTTGCAGACAGGAATACTTTTTGTCTGCGCTGACTTTCCAGTTTGGTTTCTGAAAGCTGTTTATTTTATGTTCTGTTCAGCAACCTCTGTAGTAGCCTTTTGTTTAATGTGTGATTCTGAAGCTACATAACAATCGATCGTATTTTCACCAAAGACACATTAAGATATGCAAAACAATTACCTCAGTCTGCATGTAAAGTTTCTTTGGGAAATATCTTGAAATATCATCAGCCGAAATATACTTTGCTTTTTTTGTCATCCCTTTTCTACTATTTTACCTCCAATGTTGAAAACTAGATTTTAGCAACCTAAATCAAAACAATGCAACACCAACTTTGTCCCACCCCCTACTACACAGTACAGGTCACATAAAAGCAGTAAAGACACACTGATAGGCTGATTAAAACTTTGTCATTTGAATAGTAAACAAGAACGTTAACCGCTTTGGAGAATTTATTTTGTAAATGTTATTTGTAGACTTTTTTTTTTTTTTTTTTTGCTTAAGTGCAATGCACACAGGACTGTGAAGGAATAAAAAAGGGCTGTCTACAGAAGGAAGACACGTAGTTTGCGTCGCTTGCGTTGTGCAATAGTTCATTTAAACTAGGTTTCTTTTTTTCCTCTCTGTACTTGTTTGTATGCATTGGCCCCTAAGGTGAATTTCGCGTTGACCCCTCAATTTCACGATTTCCGCTAAATCGCGATTTTGGTAGACCCCTACATATAATGGATGTAAATATAGATCTCAATACCATCATCGTATTAACTCTTTATCAATCTCACAGGTGATTCCCACAAGATGATATATCAACTCCTTATTAAAGTGCAGTGCAAAAAGGTCTGTGTAACAGGGATGAAGTCTGTGCTGACTGTCTGGCGCATGCATGGTTCTGCAGGAAGAGGGCAGCAGCCTCGTAAGATCCGCCTGTCAGTCATGGCAGTGACACGGAGAGGTTGGAAGAGGGTGTGTGCTCTCTCCCTCTCTCTGAATGGCTGGGAGGCAGGCCTTGGGGGATGCTGGGCCTATAAAATAATGCTCTGTTGTTCCCTCAGATCTGCCCCTTTAGGACGAAAAACAAACAAGCGGAAGTTCTGCTCTCAGACCGAGAACGGCCGGAGACCAACAACCAGAGAACACAACAGAAAAGACCTTTAGTAGTAGCAGGGAAATCTTGGGCAGACCCCCAAAAAATATATATAAACAGTGGAGTGTAGGACGGAGGCCCGGGCCATGCGGGTAGCGACGATTGGAGAAACGCTGCAGAGTACAGCACATTTATTTTGTAGATTTCTTAATAATGTTTTATTTACTCTTTTTCTTTGTACCTTCTGTTATTATTATTGCCACCTTGTGGGAAAAAAATAAATTGTGCACCTGAGTGATGTTTAAAACTCCAACTTTGTCTCCTGTGTCAGTGAATTCCTTAGCCTTCCACAGTGTGTGATAAAGTGCTAAAGAGCAAATTACAGGTCTGGAAAACCACAGTTAACTACTGTATTCGTTTTGTTGTTCAGAATCACTTTGTATATCATCTGTCATGCATCACAATGTGTGACTTTTTAAAAACTCAAGTTAGAAGCACACTAGTGAACATGAGAGGGTGCAAATCTACTTCCAAACCTGGAAGTGCGATAAGTACGCCTTCGCAGGGATCGGACGGATCGATGGTAGGACGGAACGGGAAGTCTGCCATCTTGGGGAAAGGGTGTAGCTGTAAGACTGCTGCTCTCTTGTGATCAGCTGTGCTGTGCGCGGCGATTGGATAGAGCGCAATGCTGCACTGATCACAGGGAGGAGTTTAGCAGTGCAAAGTGGACTCAGCTACATGAGTACGGCTCCCTGCGCTGAAACATTAACCAGCCGGAGCTCTGCTTCTTCTTGTTTTGCTTTGAATTGGCAGAGCTATAAGAAGCTGGGAGCAGAAGCTATGGAGCCAGTATTTTCATCTGGAGCACCTGCACTTCCCCTCCAGCTCAACCTGTGCGTGCACCTGGATTGGGAATTGTGATTGTGTGTTTGTTATTTTTGGATACCTTTGTTCAGGACTGCAAACCCACTGTTTTGATTGGATTGCTTTGAAATAAATGGGACGTTTTTTGGACACTGGGTCACTCTCCACCACTCACATCCTATCACCCCCCCTGCAGCCTCTACTGAGCTCTGAAACAGATCCTCTCTCTCAGTACTCAGAGTGTAATCATGAACCTGCAACCTTCAAGACTGTCAGTGTACTTCACAAATACCACAACATACATTTACTATGGAGTGGACACACAGGCCCTTGTCCTTTAAATGTACAGAGGAGGAACGAGCTTTTGACAGAGACACAGGTATCAGTCACCTTTCCCCTTGTGATCACAGCTTACCTGGTGCAGTGAGGGTGTAAATACTCTGACATCGTGTGTCAGTTGCTGCGCATCCTGTTACTGCACATTTAGGTTCGTCAGCTTCATTAGTACAAGTGTTGCAACTCAAGGTGTTTTCTGAAAGACAAACACAGGGGTTTAATGAATAGGTCTCCGCAGCTCATTGCACTGCCATCCAGAATCAAAGGCATGGAGGGGTATTCAACTGAGCTAAACTGTGGTTGTTCTATAAAGGATCATTAAACTAGGAGCCTGATGCTTTGTGTGGCAAGATTAAGAAAGCCAAACCTCTTCCTGTAGAAATAACTAGGTGAGCAGGGAGAAGGGCTGTCTTCATGATACAAACAAAGAGAGGATTAAGGGATTAGATCACTTGAATATTAATTTTAAACCCTAAAAAAGGGTTTTATAACACCTTAGTAATATTGTGTCTTGTTTCTTACTTTGTAACATAAACCTACATTGTCTCTCTTCAAGAATGGAACAAAAATATAATTAATAAAACATCCCATTGTAAGGAAATTTGATAGTCCATATTAATATTTGGGATATATGGTACTTTCAATGGACAGATATTGAGCACAGAGTTTAGGTGGGGTATTTTGGATGCAGTCTGACTAGATTGAGAGCAAATATGACCATTTATGGGTATTTGTGTAGAAGGTTTTACAGCTCTGCTCTGCTTGCTAGTGTGGGGGGATCTACAGATGCAAAGCATTGTGGGAGAGGCTTGGCGACTGGCACTTACACAGGTTTGGGCAGGGTCTCAAATAATGTCATTATAGGGGAGTGTTCAATGTTATTAAAAAGTGATTGTAGCCATTGTTTGTTGCACAGATTCCACCTGCTGTGACCCAGAGCATTTGTCTCTGCTTTCTTCAAATACTTCTATTCTTGTATTACACCAATAAACATATTTCTGACTTTCACTAATGTTGTTTTTCAGTTTTCATCAATTTTTCCCTACACCATGGTGCTTTTAAACTATATACATATCCAAGATTAAAGTGAAAAGAAAACATACACAAGCAAACCAAAAATGTATCAAGTTGGCGGATTTTAAAGCTGGGATGGAACTATTTTAACTGTTAATAGCAGCCTTACCATTACAATATCCTGTTTTGCAGCAAGTTGTCCTAACGTTTTTGTCTGCTGTATTGTCAACAGCTTTGCAATCAGCTGCACAGGACTTGGTGACAACAGGCACTCCTGTAAGGTGGAGAAAAGCTAGGTTAGTTGTGACAGAACCAGCTAGTGCCAAATCAGTGATTCTGACAAATCAATAAGCAGTGCATTTATACAGAATCAAATCCTCGGTGACTCTACAGTAACATGTACATGTTACGGTACCAGCATTCTGCTTTTATTTTTCCACGTGGGACAATATTGCATGCTCTGGAGAAAAGAAAGTGTCCACTGAAAGTTAATATGTGAGGCATAAGTTACTGTACAAAATTATGGTTTACATTATTCTAAAACAGGGTTCTACCATGCTTAATAATAGTCAGTTACTGATAAGAAAGTTATGTATTTTAAATCTCTAAACATGGAAAATGTGGCTGCAAAGTAGCAATGAAGCAGTGAGGTGTATGCAATGTTAGATTTGAGGATTACGAAAAGGATTGCAAGGAATGGACTCCTTAGACATGAACACAACTGCTCTCAACGGCCTCCTTTCACCAGCCGGAATTCACAAGCACCAAACTGGAAACACAAAGAATAGAAACCCCAAATGAAGGAGAAGCGCTTACCTGCCCCGTTGAGTTTGTATTCACTCTTGCAGAATGCTGCACCCTCACATGGACTTGGAGTACAGGAACTTTCTTCGGTTGTTTCAGCACATTGGAAGCAAGTGAATTTATCTGTAAAACAATCAAGACCTAGTTTAAACAATACGTTAGGTGGCTTGGTGGTCCAGTGGTTAAAGATTCAATCCCAGCTCAGCCATCGAGTCACTCTGAGTGTGTGAGACCCTGAGCAAGTCTCTTAACCTCCTTGTGCTCCATCCTTTGGATTAGAAGTCAAACAAACGAGGTCCTATTGGAAGTGTCTCTGCAGCAGCAGTTGTTGAGTCGCTTTGGATAAAATCATCTGTCAAATGACTAATTAATAATAATAATATAGAGCTTTACAGTTGTTTATAAAGATGAAAGTCTTAACACGCACACATGGTTGCTTTCCTCTTATAAAGAACATCTTCAATCTCTATATCAGTTTAAAAATAGAACTACTTAATACATAAAACTTATAGACCCAACAAGCGAATTCATTTCACTACAACACTCAGTGGTGTGAAATTTATAAACAATCAAATAAATATCTTAAGTACAAATGGCTTCAAATCCCATTTACTAAGAAGCAATTGTAAGTGCTCCCCATCAGGTAAGAGAATAAATAATGGTACAGTTTATTAATAACTATGTATTAATCTGACATTCTAGGGCATGCATTTCATAGGGGATTATCTGTGGTAACGGTACTTGAGAAATAACTCATGAATAACAGAGGTTTTAGAAATGACTAGTTTGTCAGGTAACCAGCTGAATCTCTTAACCACTGCTAACAGCTAATATGACAGGTCCTTTTGTAAACTATTGAAATCAATAATGTGTTGGGCATTTTACAGGAAACCCTACAGAGCTGATATTTTCAATGTGAGCATATATATATATATATATATATATATATATATATATATATATATATATATATATATATATATATATATATACACACACATCCTACCCCAGAACTTCAAAGTGAAAAAAATATTCTAGAAATTTGTAGAAAATTAATTAAAAATAAAAACTGAAATAGCTTGGTTGGAAAAGGGTCCACCCCCCTTGTCATAGCAATCCTAAATTAGCTCAGGTGTAACCAATCACCTTCAAAATCACACACCAAGTTAAGTGGCCTCCACCTGTGTTAAATTGTAGTGATTCACATGATTTCAGGATCAATTCAGCAGTTCCTGTAGGTTCCCTCTGCTGGGTAGTGCATTTCAAAGCAAAGACTCAATCATGCGCACCAAGGCGCTTTCAAAAGAACTCCAGGACAAAGTTGTTGAAAGGCACAGATCAGGAGATGGGTATAAAAAAATATCAAAGGCCTTGAATATCCCTTGGAGCACGGTCAAGACGATTATTAAGAAGTGGAAGGTGTATGGCACCACCAAGACCCTGCCTAGATCAGACCGTCCCTCCAAACTGGATGGCCGAGCAAGAAAGAGACTGATCAGAGAGGCTACCAAGAGGCCAATGGCAACTTTGCAAGAGCTACAGTCTTTTATGACCAAGACTGGTCAAAGTGTGCATGTGACAACAATATCACAAGCACTCCACAAATCTGGCATGTATGGTAGGGTAGCAAGAAGGAAGCCATTACTCAAGAAAGCCCACCTTGAATCCCGTTTGAAGTATGCAAAAAAACACGCAAGAGATTCTGTAGCCATGTGGCAAAAGTTTTGTTGTCTGACAAAACTAAAATGGAACCTTTTGGCCTAAATGCAAAGCGTTATGTTTGGCACAAACCCAACACAGCACATCACCCAAAGAACACCATCCCTACTGTGAAGCATGGTGGTGGCAGCATCATGTTATGGGGATGTTTCTCATCGGCAGGGACTGGGGCACTTGTCAGGATAGAAGGGAAAATGAATGGAGCAAAGTACAGAGAAGTCCTTAAGGAAAACCTGCTGCCCTCTGCAAGAAAGCTTAAACTGGGACGGAAGTTCCCCTTTCAGCATGACAACGACCCAAAGCACACAGCCAAAGCTACACTGGAGTGGCTAAGGAACAAAAAGGTAAATGTCCTTGAGTGGCCCAGTCAGAGCCCCGACCTAAATCCGATCGAAAATGTGTGGCATGACTTGAAGATTGCTGTCCATCAATGCTCCCCAAGGAATTTGACAGAGATTGAACAGTTTTGTAAAGAAGAATGGTCAAATATTGCCAAATCTAGGTGTGCAAAGTTGGTAGAGACCTATCCCAAGAGACTCACAGCTGTAATTGCTGCCAAAGGTGCTTCCACCAAGTATTAAATCAGGGGGGTGGAGACTTATCCAATTATGATCTTTCAGTTTTGTATTTTTAATACATAATTTTTATTTCTCAATAAAAACTTTTTTCCCCTTAACAGTGTGGAGTATGGTGTGCAGATAAGTGGAACAAAATCCTAATTTAAACGCATGAAACTCTGAGACACTGACACAACAAAATGTGAAAAAAGTTCAAGGGGGTGTAGACTTTCTATAGGCACTGTATATATATATATATATATATATATATATATATATATTATGTTTTCAAACCTGTCGCATCGCCTCTGTGTCGCTTCTGGTGTGTATGGTCATGTTGTTCCAAAAGTGTCTCATTGGCAATTTAAAAATCACATCGCGTCTGTGTGTAGTGCTCGCGAGACTTCAACAGTGAGCTTTCTACTATAACTATAGGCTGTACCAAGCAATCATTTATTAACAGCTGGGTTCTGCTGGAAGTTACCCTGTCGAGCTAGTTTGACCAAATAGATACAAAATAAAATTACGAGGGGTTTAGAGACCTCTTCTTTCAGTTGTTTTTTTACAGCATTCAATCAACCTTTAAAATGATTGCCATTTGACTCATAAAAGTGCTTTCATAGTTCTTTTAAGCAAGGTGTATAAAAGTACTGACTGCTCTGTTTATATATGTACGTTTCATTATAAATATATATGCAGTCAAAAAAAATGTATTAGAACACCCCGTTGCTTCTGTAGTTTTGATTTGTTGGTAGTTGTTACTGATTGTATTAACAGTATTACAATAGTATCTGTATTACCGTTACACAGTTCTCCCTGACAGCACTCATCTCGCGGGAAAGCTGTTGTTACAGTACAAGTTGATGCACATCCCTTGCTGACGGTGACACCTATCAATGAATCCAAAAAGAAAGTTAGTCATAATTCTATGACTATTATCTCATGAATTGACACACTGCTTTGTTTCTCTTGCCATTTCAAACATTGTATTAGAAAATAAAGACAGTGGGAAGCATGTAATAAAAAGTATTTTAGCTTGGATTTGTAGGTGGAGGTACATTTACAAAACAGCCCTGATTGTAGAGATCCATTTATCTGGCTTGAATACTATTGTTAGCTGATTGAATGGTGACTTGCATGTGGGAAACATTAGTGCAATGTAAACTTGACTCTTGTGATGGCTGCAAAGATGTTCTTGTGTTTATTTAGAAAGAAGCTACTGGAAAAATCCATGTTAATCCCAACACTAAGTAGGAATGGATGAGAGAAAGAGAAGCGAGGTAAACTTGTTATATTCAGAGAAACCCGGCTCATAGGGATCATTACTTACCACTTCCAGTTAGTTTGTAAGTGGTTTTACAGAACTTGTCACCGAACCCACAGACTGTTATATCTTTACACTTAGTTTCGTCTGTCAAGTCGGTGCAGGTGTAGCATTTCAAGAGGTCCACTGCAAAACAAGCCAGGGAGAGACAATGAATAAGGAAGGAGAGGCTGGGCTACAGCTGGCTCAAATAGACACATACCTGACAGTGTTTCAACATATTTATCAATCTCTTCATAATGAAACATTATTGTCTACTTCACATGTGTAAGTTTAACTATTTGTAACCATAACTATTTTTAACAATCTTTTTTCTGTAATGAGCTACCGTTTACAGTGTGCCGCCTCAGTGACTGTCGTTGTATAATTAACAATAAGGTTAGTATTACCGTTACACTGAGATGTACCGCAGCACTTCACAGTAGCGGATGGTGTGCAAACCTGGGTACATGCCTTTGATACTGGAACATCTATAAAAGGAATACAACAAACAAGGTTAGGCACAAGACACCCTTAGCAATCAATTGACATTGAATGTATTCTCATTGTCAAGGGGTCCTGGAAGGCACAACACCATTACATATAATTAGGAGTCTACTTATATCGCAGTAAATTTATGTATTTTTCATGGATATGTTGCGGAATAAAATTAGGATTTCGCTGACATTTCATGGACCTGTTTAAACATTAAATAAACCTAAGTAGACAGTATTTCAGAGCACTATAAAGCCTAAAGGTAGTGGTACTTGCTTCCTCACTAAAACAGAGTGCTGGCATTTGTTAAAGGCGAGCATGCAGCATCCCCTGCAGTTGAATTGCCCATACATTAAGACTGTACGTTTGCATCCACTGAATTGGTTGGAAGTTAAGGCAAAGCTTTGCCAAGTTATACAGATGTGGAAATCGAATAGAAACAGCCCAAAAACTTGGTTACACAAGAGCATCTGGCATACTTTAATAAAGGCAATGTTTGCAGCACGTTCGTTGTCATGTTATTCGTCCCATCCAATAATTTATTTTATTAGTACCGAGTCAAAACAAAGGAAGCGTGGCTATTCGAGTCTAAAATTCCAACTGCAAAAATGTAAGCAGCAGGTTGAAGCGAGGTGGCTGTGCTGGATCGTTTTAGTACTGATTTATCTTGCAGACAGGAATACTTTTTGTCTGCGCTGACTTTCCAGTTTGGTTTCTGAAAGTTGTTTATTTTACATTCTGTTCAGCAACCTCTGTAGTAGCCTTTTGTTTAATGTGTGATTCTGAAGCTACATAACTATCGATCGTATTTTCACCAAAGACACATTAAGATATGCAAAACAATTACCTCAGTCTGCATGTAAAGTTTCTTTGGGAAATATCTTGAAATATCATCAGCCGAAATATACTTTGCTTTTTTGTCATCCCTTTTCTACTATTTTACCTCCAATGCTGAAAACTAGATTTTAGCAACCTAAATCAAAACAATGCAGCAACAACTTTGTCCCACCCCTACTACACAGTACAGGTCACATAAAAGCAGTAAAGACACACTGATAGGCTGATTAAAGCTTTGTCATTTGAATAGTAAACAAGAACGTTAACCGCTTTTGAGAATTTTTTTTGTAAATGTTATTTGTAGACTTTTTTGTTTGTTTGTTTTTGCTTAAGTGCAATGCACACAGGACTGTGAAGGAATAAAAAGGGCTATCTACAGAAGGAAGACACGTAGTTTGCGTCGCTTGCGTTGTGCAATAGTTCATTTAAACTAGGTTTCTTTTTTCCTCTCTGTACTTGTTTGTATGCATTGGCCCCTAAGGTGAATTTGCGTTGACCCCTCAATTTCACGATTTCCTGAAATCGCGATTTAGGTAGACCCTACATATAATGGATGTAAATATAGATCTCAATACCATCATCGTATTAACTCTTTATCAATCTCACAGGTGTTTCCCACAGGATGATATATCAACTCCTTATTAAAATACAGTACAAAAGGTCTGTGTAACAGGGATGAAGTCTGTGCTGACTGTCTGGCGCATGCATGGTTCTGCAGGAAGAGGGCAGCAGCCTCGTAAGATCCGCCTGTCAGTCATGGCAGTGACACGGAGAGGTTGGAAGAGGGTGTGTGCTCTCTCCCTCTCTCTGAATGGCTGGGAGGCAGGCCTTAGGGGATGCTGGGCCTATAAAATAATGCTCTGTTGTTCCCTCAGATCTGCCCCTTTAGGACGAAAAACAAACAAGCGGAAGTTCTGCTCTCAGACCGAGAACGGCCGGAGACCAACAACCAGAGAACACAACAGAAAAGACCTTTAGTAGTAGCAGGGAAATCTTGGGCAGACCCCCAAAAAATATATATATAAACAGTGGAGTGTAGGACGGAGGCCCGGGCCATGCGGGTAGCGACGATTGGAGAAACGCTGCAGAGTACAGCACATTTATTTTGTAGATTTCTTAATAATGTTTTTTATTTTCTCTTTTTCTTTGTACCTTCTGTTATTATTATTGCCACCTTGTGGGAAAAAAATAAATTGTGCACCTGAGTGATGTTTAAAACTCCAACATTGTCTCCTGTGTCAATGAATTCCTTAGCCTTCCACAGTGTGTGATAAAGTGCTGAAGAGCAAATTACAGGTCTGGAAAACCACAGTTAACTACTGTATTCGTTTTGTTGTTCAGAATCACTTTGTATATCATCTGTCATGCATCACAATGTGTGACTTTTTAAAAACTCAAGTTAGAAGCACACTAGTGAACAGGAGAGGGTGCAAATCTACTTCCCGACCTGGAAGGGCGATAAGTACGCCTTCGCAGGGATCGGACGGCTCGATGGTAGGACGGAACGGGAAGTCTGCCATCTTGGGGAAAGGGTGTAGCTGTAAGACTGCTGCTCTCTTGTGATCAGCTGTGCTGTGCGCGGCGATTGGATAGAGCGCAACGCTGCACTGATCACAGGGAGGAGTTTAGCAGTGCAAAGGGGACGCAGCTACATGAGTACGGCTCCCTGCGCTGAAACATTAACCAGCCGGAGCTCTGCTTCTTCTTGTTTTGCTTTGAATTGGCAGAGCTATAAGAAGCTGGGAGCAGAAGCTATGGAGCCAGTATTTTCATCTGGAGCACCTGCACTTCCCCTCCAGCTCAACCTGTGCGTGCACCTGGATTGGGAATTGTGATTGTGTGTTTGTTATTTTTGGACACCTTTGTTCAGGACTGCAAACCCACTGTTTTGATTGGATTGCTTTGAAATAAATGGGACGTTTTTAGGACACTGGGTCACTCTCCACCACTCACATCCTATCACCCCCCCTGTAGCCTCTACTGAGCTCTGAAACAGATCCTCTCTCTCAGTACTCCGAGTGTAATCATGAACCTGCAACCTTCAAGACTCTCAGTGTACTTCACAAATACCACAGCATACATTTACTATGGAGTGGACCTACAGGCCCTTGTCCTTTAAATGTACAGAGGAGGAACGAGCTTTTGACAGAGACACAGGTATCAGTCACCTTTCCCCTTGTGATCACAGCTTACCTGGTGCAGTGAGGGTGTAAATACTCTGACATCGTCTGTCAGTTGCTGCGCATCCTGTTACTGCACATTTAGGTTCGTCAGCTTCATTAGTACAAGTGTTGCAACTCAAGGTGTTTTCTGAAAGACAAACACAGGGGTTTAATGAATAGGTCTCCAGCAGCTCATTGCACTGCCATCCAGAATCAAAGGCATGGAGGGCTATTCAACTGAGCTAAACTGTGGTTGATCTATAAAGGATAATTAAACTAGGAGCCTGATGCTTTGTGTGGCAAGATTAAAAAAAGTCAAACCTCTTCCTGTAGAAATAACTATGTGAGCAGGGAGAAGGGCTGTCTTCATGATACAAACAAAGAGAGGATTAAGGGATTAGATCACTTGAATATTAATTTTAAACCCTAAAAAGGTTTTTTATAACACCTTAGTAATATTGTGTCTTGTTTCTTACTTTGTAACATAAAACTACATTGTCTCTCTTCAAAAATGTAATAAAAATATAATTAATAAAAAATCCCATTGTAAGGAAATTTGATAGTCCATATTAATATTTGGGATATATTGTACTTTCAATGGACAGATATTGAGCACAGAGTTTAGGTGGGGTATTTTGGAATGCAGTCTGACTAGATTGAGAGCAAATATGACCATTTATGGGTATTTGTGTAGAAGGTTTTACAGCTCTGCTCTGCTTGCTAGTGTGGGGGGATGGGAGAATCTACAGGTGCAAAGCATTGTGGGAGAGGCTTGGCGACTGGCACTTACACATATTTGGGCAGGGTCTCAAATAATGTCATTATAGGGGAGTGTTCAATGTTATTAAAAAGTGATTGTAGCCATTGTTTGTTGCACAGATTCCACCTGCTGTGACCCAGAGCATTTGTCTCTGCTTTCTTCAAATACTTCTATTCTTGTATTACACCAATAAACATATTTTTGACTTTCACTAATATTGTTTTTCAGTTTTCATCAATTTTTCCCTACACCATGGTGCTTTTAAACTATATACATATCCAAGATTAAAGTGAAAAGAAAACATACACAAGCAAACCAAAATGTATCAAGTTGGCGGATTTTAAAGCTGGGATGGAACTATTTTAACAGTTAATAGCAGCCTTACCATTACAATATTCTGTTTTGCAGCAAGTTGTCCTAACGTTTTTGTCTGCTGTATTATCAACAGCTTTGCAATCAACTGCACAGGACTTAGTGACAACAGGCACTCCTGTAAGGTGGAGAAAAGCAAGGTTAGTGGTGACAGAACCAGCTAGTGCCAAATCGGTGATTCTGACAAATCAATAAGCAGTGGATTTATACAGAATCAAATCCTCGGTGACTTTATAGTAACATGTACATATTATGGTACCAGCATTCTGCTTTTATTTTTCCATGTGGGACAATATTGCATGCTCTGGAGAAAAGAAAGTGTCCACTGAAAGTTACTTTGTGAGGCATAAGTTATGGTACAAAATTATGTGTTACGTTATTCTAAAACAGGGTTCTACCATGCTTAATAATAGTCAGTTAATGATAAGAAAGTTATGTATTTTAAATCTCTAAACATGGGAACATGTGGCTGCAAAGTAGCAATGAAGCAGTGAGGTGTATGTAATGTTAGATTTGAGGTTTACGAAAAGGATTGCTAGGAATGGACTCCTTACACATGAACACAACTGCTCTCAACGGTCTCCTTTCACCAGCCGGAATTCACAAGCACCAAACTGGAAACACAAAGAATAGAATCCCCAAATGAAGGAGGAGCGTTTACCTGCCCCATTGAGTTTGTAGTCACTCTGGCAGATTGTTCCAGACACACATGAACCTGGAGTACAGGAACTTTCATCGGTTGTTTCAGCACATTGGAAGCAAGTGAATTTATCTGTAAAACAAGCAAGACCTAGTTTAAACAATACGTTTGAGTTAGTAGGTGGCTTGGTGGTCCAGTAGTTAAAGATTCATTACCAGCTCAGCCATCGAGTCACTCTGAGTGTGTGTGACCCTGAGCAAGTCTCTTATCCTCCTTGTGCTCTGTCCTTTGGATGAGACGTAAAACAAACAAGGTCCTATTGGAAATGACTCTGCAGCAGCAGTTGTTGAGTCGCTTTGGATAAAGTCATCTGTCAAATGACTAATTAATAATAATAATATAGAGCTTTACAGATGTTTATAAAGATGAAAGTCTTAACACGCACACATGGTTCCTTTCCTCTTATAAAGAACATCTTTAAGCTCTATATCAGTTTAAAAATAGAACAACTTAATACATAATACTTACAGACCCTACAACCGAATCCATTACACTACAACACTCGATGGTGTGAAATTTAGAAACAATCAAACAAATATCTTAAGTAAAAATGGCTTCAAATCACATTTACTAAGAAACAATTGTAAGTGCTCCCCATCAGGTAAGAGAATAAATAATGGTACCGTTTATTAATAACTATGTATTAATCTGACATTCCAGTGCATGCATTTCATTGGGGATTATCTGTGGTAACGGTACTTGAGAGATAAGACACATGAATAACAGAGGTTTTAGAAATGACTAGTTACTCAGGTAACCAGCTGAATCCCTTAACCACTGCTAACAGCTAATTTGACAGGTCCTTTTGTAAACTATTGAAATCAATAATGTGTTGTGCATTTTACAGGAAACCCTACAGAGCTGATATTTTCAATGTGAGCATATATATATATATATATATATATATATATATATATATATATATATATATATATATATATATATATACATTAAAATATATATATTTTTTCATTTATCTACACATCCTACCCCACATCTTACAAGTGAAAAAAATATTCTAGAAATCTGTAGAAAATTAATTAAAAACTAAAACCTGAAATAGCTTGGTTGGTTAAGGGTCCACCCCCCTTGTAATAGCAATCCTAAATTAGCTCATGAGTAACCAATCACCTTCAAAATCACACACCAAGTTAAGTGGCCTCCACCTGTGTTAAATTGTAGTGATTCACATGATTTCAGGATAAATTCAGCAGTTCCTGTAAGTTCCCACTACTGGGTAGTGCATTTCAAGGCAAAGACTCAACCATGAGCACCAAGGCGCTTTCAAAAGAACTCCAGGACAAAGTTGTTGAAAGGCACAGATCAGGAGATGGGTATAAAAAAATATCAAAGGCCTTGAATATCCCTTGGAGCATGGTCAGGGCAATTATTAAGAAGTGGAAGGTGTATGGCATCACCAAGACCCTGCCTAGATCAGGCCGTCCCTCCAAACTGGATGACCAAGCAAGAACGAGACTGATCAGAGAGGCTACCAAGAAGCCAATGGCAACTTTGCAAGAGCTACAGGCTTTTATGACCAAGACTGGTCAAAGTGTGCATGTGACAACAATGTCCCAAGCACTCCACAAATCTGGCCTGTATGGTAGGGTAGCAAGAAGGAAGCCATTACTCAAGAAAGCCCACCTTGAATCTCATTTGAAGTATGCAAAAACAACCAAAAAACAATCAAGATTCTGCAACCATGTGGCAAAAAGTTTTGTGGTCTGACAAAACTAAAATCGAACCTTTTGGCCTAAATGCAAAGCGTTATGTTTGGCACAAACCCAACACAGCACATCACCCAAAGAACACCATCCCTACTGTGAAGCATGGTGGTGGCAGCATCATGTTATGGGGATGTTTCTCATCGGCAGGGACTGGGGCACTTGTCAGGATAGAAGGGAAAATGAATGGAGCAAAGTACAGAGAAGTCCTTAAGGAAAACATGCTGCCCTCTGCAAGAAAGCTTAAACTGGGACAGAAGTTCCACTTTCAGCATGACAACAACCCAAAGCACACAGCCAAAGCTACACTGGAGTGGCTAAGGAACAAAAAGGTAAATGTCCTTGAGTGGCCCAGTCAGAGCCCCGACCTAAATCCGATCGAAAATGTGTGGCATGACTTGAAGATTGCTGTCCATCAATGCTCCCCAAGGAACTTGACAGAGCTTGAACAGTTTTGTAAAGAAGAATGTTCAAATATTGCCAAATCTAGGTGTGCAAAGTTGGTAGAGACCTATCCCAACAGACTCACAGCTGTAATTGCTGCCAAAGGTGCTTCCACCAAGTATTAAATTCGGGGGGTTGAGACTTATCCAATTATGATCTTTCTGTTTTGTATTTTAATATATAATTATTTTTCTCAATAAATACTTTTTTTCCCCTTAACAGTGTGGAGTATGGTGTGTAGGCACTGACACAACAAAATGTGAAAAAAGTTCAAGGGGGTGTAGACTTTCTAAAGGCACTGTATACATATACATAAACCTGTCGCATCGCCTCTGTGTCGCTTCTGGTGTGTATGGTCATGTCGTTTCAAAAGTGTCTCATTGGCAATTTAAAAATCACATCGCGTCTATGATGTGGTGCTCGCTAGACTTCACCAGTGAGCTTTCTACTATAACTAAAGACTGTACCAAGCGATCATTTATTAACAGCTGGGTTCTGCTGGAAGTTACCCTGTCAAGCTAGTTTGACCAAATAGATACAAAATAAAATTATGAGGGGTTTAGAGACCTCTTCATTCAGTTGGTTTTTTTTTACAGCATTTAATCAACATTTAAAATTATTGCCATTTGACTCATAAAAGTGCTTTCATAGTTGTTTTAAGCAAGGTGTAAAAAAAGTACTGACTGCTCTGTTTATATATGTACGTTTCATCATAAATATACACTACCGTTCAAAAGTCTGGGGTCACTTAGAAATTTCCTTGTTTTCGAAAGAAAAGCTAATTTTTTGTCCATTAAAATAACATCAAAATGATCAGAAATACAGTGTAGACATTGTTAATGTTGTAAATGACTATTGTAGCTGGAAACGGCTGATTTGTAATGGAATATCTACATAGGTGTACAGAGGCCCATTATCAGCAACCATCAGTCCTGTGTTCCAATGGCACGTTGTGTTTGCTAATCCAAGTTTATCATTTTAAAAGGCTAATTGATCATTAGAAAACCCTTTTGCAATTATGTTAGCACAGCTGAAAACTGTTGTGCTGATTAAAGAAGCAATAAAACTGGCCTTCTTTAGACTAGTTGAGTATCTGGAGCATCAGCAATTGTGGGTTCGATTACAGGCTCAAAATGGCCAGAAACAAAGAGCTTTCTTCTGAAACTCGTCAGTCTATTCTTGTTCTGAGAAATGAAGGCTATTCCATGCGAGAAATTGCCAAGAAACTGAAGATCTCGTACAACGCTGTGTACTACTCCCTTCACAGAACAGCGCAAACTGGCTCTAACCAGAATAGAAAGAGGAGTGGGAGGCCCCAGTGCACAACTGAGCAAGAGGACAAATACATTAGAGTGTCTAGTTTGAGAAACAGACGCCTCACAGGTCCTCAACTGGCAGCTTCATTAAATAGTACCCGTAAAACACCAGTCTCAACGTCAACAGTGAAGAGGCGACTCCGGGATGCTGGCCTTCTAGGCAGAGTTGCAAAGAAAAAGCCATATCTCAGACTGGCCAATAAAAAGAAAAGATTAAGATGGACAAAAGAACACAGACACTGGACAGAGGAAGATTGGAAAAAAGTGTTATGGACAGACGAATCTAAGTTTGAGGTGTTCGGATCACAAAGAAGAACATTCGTGAGACGCAGACCAAATGAAAAGATGCTGGAGGAGTGCTTGACGCCATCTGTCAAGCATGGTGGAG
The DNA here is from genome assembly GCA_030684275.1 of Acipenser oxyrinchus oxyrinchus. Lineage (NCBI taxonomy): Eukaryota > Metazoa > Chordata > Actinopteri > Acipenseriformes > Acipenseridae > Acipenser > Acipenser oxyrinchus. The sequence goes on from CM060290.1 coordinate 1,510,906, forward strand.
GCAATGTGATGGTCTGGGGGTGCTTTGGTGGTGGTAAAGTGAGAGATTTGTACAGGGTAAAAGGGATCTTGAAGAAGGAAGGCTATCACTCCATTTTGCAACGCCATGCCATACCCTGTGGACGGCGCTTGATTGGAGCCAATTTCCTCCTACAACAGGACAATGACCCAAAGCACAGCTCCAAACTATGCAAGAACTATTTAGGGAAGAAGCAGTCAGCTGGTATTCTGTCTATAATGGAGTGGCCAGCACAGTCACCGGATCTCAACCCTATTGAGCTGTTGTGGGAGCAGCTTGACCGTATGGTGCGTAAGAAGTGCCCATCAAGCCAATCCAACTTGTGGGAGGTGCTTCAGGAAGCATGGAGTGAAATCTTTTCAGATTACCTCAACAAATTGACAACTAGAATGACAAAAGGTCTGCAAGGCTGTAATTGCTGCAAATGGAGGATTCTTTGACGAAAGCAAAAGTTTGAAGGACACAATTATTATTTCAATTAAAAATCATTATTTCTAACCTTGTCAATGACTATATTTCCTATTCATTTTGCTATATTTCCTATTCAAACTCATTTTATGTATGTTTTCATGGAAAACAAGGAAATTTCTAAGTGACCCCAAACTTTTGAACGGTAGTGTATATGCAGTCAAAAAAAATGTATTAGAGCACCCCGTTGCTTCTGTAGTTTTGATTTGTTGGTAACTGTTAGTGATTTTATTAACAATATTACAATAGTATCTGTATTACCGTTACACAGTTCTCCCTGACAGCACTCATCTCGCGGGAAAGCTGTTGTTACAGTACAAGTTGATGCACATCCCTTGCTGACGGTGACACCTATCAACGAATCCAAAAAGAAAGTTAGTCATAATTCTATAACTATTATCTCATCAATTGACACAGTGCTTTGTTACTCTTGCCATTTCAAACATTGTATTAGAGAATAAAGACAGTGGGAAGCATGTAATAAAAAAGTATTTTAGCTTGGATTTGTAGGTGGAGGTACATTTACAAAACAGCCCTGATTGTAGAGTTCCATTTATCTGGTTTGAATACTATTGTTAGCTGATTGAATGGCGACTTGCATGTGGGAAACATTAGCGCAATGTAAACTTGACTCTTGTGATGGCTGCAAAGATGTTCTTGTGTTTATTTAGAAAAAAGCTACTGGAAAAATACATGTTAATCCCAACACTAAGTAGGAATGGACGAGAGAAAGAGAAGTGAGGTAAACTTGTTATAGTCAGAGAAACCCGGCCCAGAGGGATCATTACTTACCATTTCCAGTTAGTTTGTAAGTGGTTTTACAGAACTTGTCACCGAACCCACAGACTGTTATATCTTTACAGTTAGTTTTGTCTGTCAAGTCGGTGCAGGTGTAGCATTTCAAGAGGTCCACTGCAAAACAAGCCAGGGAGAGACAATGAATAAGGAAGGAGAGGCTGGGCTACGGCTGGCTCAAATAGACACATACCTGATAGTGTTTCAACATGTTTATCAATCTCTTCAAATGAAACATTGATAAAGTCTTATTAATAACATTATTGTCTATTTGACATTTTTAAATTTAAACATTTCAGTGCTCCCCTTATCATTGACTGTTACCCAGCCCATCTCATCAAAGTATCTCTGCTAAAAGTCTAACCTGGATGCAGCTGAGTTATAACTATTAACTTGAACGATAACTATTTTTTCAGCAATCTCTTATTGCAATGAGATACCATTTACCAGGGTGAAGTTGTGTGACTACACAAAGAGACAGTGTAGTGCAAGTATTCAATAAGGTTTCAAGTTTGAGCGAGAGCAGCTACACTGGTGGATGATTACAGCCCTTTTATTTTTTATTTTATTTCTGTTTCCCATTGTTTTGTTTGTTTGCCTCCAGGTGGTGTTTTGTTAAAGTTCACCAGTTAGAACATGTGACTGACCAATCAGTGTGCCGCCTCAGTGACTGCCGTTGTATAATTAACAATAAGGTTAGCATTACCGTTACACTGAGATGTACCGCAGCACTTCACAGTTGCGGATGGTGTGCAAACCCCAGCACATGCCTTTGATACTGGAACATCTATAAAGGAATACAACAAACAAGGTTAGGCACCAGACACCCTTAGCAATCAATTGACATTGAATGTATTCTCATTGTCAAGGGGGTCCTGGAAGGCACAACACCATTGCATATAATGGATATAAATATAGATCTCAATACCACCATTGTATGAACTCTTTATCAATCTCACAGGTGATTCCCACAGCCTGGGTGATATATCAACCCCTTATTAAAATACAGTGCAAAAAGGTCTGTGATTAAGTGCCAAAGAGCAAATTACAGGTCTGGAAAACCACAGTTAACTATTGTATTAATTTTGTTGTTTATAAATCACTTTGCTTATCATTATCTGTCATACATCACAATGTGTGACTTTTTAAAAAAACTGCAAAGTTAAAAGCACCCCCTGTAGCCTCTATTGAGCTCTGAAACAGGTCCTCTCTCTCAGTGCTCAGAGTGTAATCATGAACCTGCAACCTTCAAGACTCTTAGTGTACTTCACAAATACCACAATATACATTTACTATGGAGTGGACACACAGGCCCTTGTCCTTTAAATGTGCAGAGGAGGAACGAGCTGGTGACAGAGACACAGGTATCAGTCACCTTTCCCTTATGATCACAGCTTACCTGGTGCAGTGAGGGTATAAGTGCTCTGACATAGTTTGTCAGCTGGAGCGGCGCAGGCTGTTGCTGCACATTTAGGTTCATCAGCTTCATTAGTACAAGTGTTGCAACTCAAGGCGTTTCCTGAAAGACAAACACAGGGGTTTAATGAATAGGTCTCCAGCAGCTCATTGCACTGCCATCCAGAATCAAAGGCATGGAGGGCCATTCAACTGAGCTAAACTTGGTTGATCTATAATGGATAATTAAACTAGGAGCCTGATGCTTTGTGTAAAAAGATTAAGAAAGTCAAACCTCTTCCTGTAGAAACAACTATGTGAGCGGGGAGAAGGGCTGTCTTCATGATATAAACGAAGAGAGGATTTAGGGATTAGATCACTTGAATATTAATTTAAACCCCAAAAGGGGTTTTATAACACCTTAGTAATATTGTGTCCTTGTTTCTCATTTTGTAACATAAACCTACATTGTCTCTCTTCAAGAATGTAATAAAAATATAATTAATAAAACATCCCATTGTAAGGAAATTTGATAGTCCATATTAATATTTAGGATGGATGGTACTTTCAATGGACAGATATTGAGCACAGAGTTTAGGTGGGGTATTTTGGAATGCAGTCTGACTAGATTGAGAGCAAATATGACCATTTATGGGTATTTGTGTGTCACAGAATGACAATTTAGCGTTTCCAGCCCAGTCTCTAATTTTATATTGTTTGTATTTTAAATAACACTTTTTATTATTATTGCTTCATCACGTATTTAACTTTTGTTTTTGTTGTGAGAACACTTTTATTACTTTGTTATGATGCACATTTATTTATTTTATGTAAGTTAAGTTACTCACCTTGTTTTTGTTTGTATTGCACGGAGCACTGTGATTGAGGAGAAGCAGGAGTGTGACGTCATCAACCCGCTATATATAGACATTTCCTGTTAGATTTTGGGAAATGTAGTTTTTGGGCCAGTGCTAGTGCCAATTAGATATTGGGGGTGTCTGATTGGTTTTGAGCAGGAATAGGAGTGGCCAACTGGGTTTATAAAGCAGCACAGCATGAACTGGGAGGATATACACACCAGGGTACAGAAGGCGACGTACCAGGGTACAGAAGGCGACGTACCAGGGTACAGAAGGCGACGTACCAGGGTACAGAAGGCGACGTACCAGGGTACAGAAGGCGACGTACCAGGGTACAGAAGGCGACGTACCAGGAGACAGAAGGCGACGTACCAGGAGACAGAAGGCGACGTACCAGGGTACAGAAGGCGACGTACCAGGGTACAGAAGGCGACGTACCAGGATACAGAAGGCGACGTACCAAGGTACAGAGGATGAGAACTGGGGAGGGGAATTATGATGCACCTTGTGATTGCTGATTGAAGTACTGGAATACTGGAGTACCGGAACTGGAACTAGAACTGGGATTATTGTTTGTGGCTGCATTGGATTGTGGCTGCTACCTAGATAACTGGGTGTATAAAGCAAATCGCTGGGTAATGGAAATTGCTTTCTGATTTTATAATTGTCAGCAACCCTAGTTGTTACAGTGGACCCTGGTGCACTCTTTCTTCCTATTTGTATTGATTCTGATTGGAAGTGCTTCTATTCGTTGTGGGATTTTAGATATGTTTTTAATTGACTTCCTTTATATTGCCATTGTTTTAGTCTATCTGGCAAGGTGTGATTATGAAGAACTAAGTGCTGTTGGAACAGATCATTGCTGCTGTGTTTTCTTTCCTTCCCTTTTCTCCAGGAGAGGGCACATGTTAATGGGGGACTGTCCTGGTTGTGGTATGGAAGACAGGGATTTTGTGGAGCTGGGAAGATGCTGTTTACCTGCCCCTGGAGACTCGAGTGGAGATCGAGTGAATTGAAGCGATAGCTCTTTAGCTACTACCGGAGGGTTTCATTAATTTATTTTGTTACTTTGCTCCCTAGTCACTGTAGTGGGGTTTTTTATTTTGTTACTTTACACCCTAGCCATTGATGTGGGTGTTATGTTTTGGGTTTTTATTTTGTGATTTTTACTTATTGGTTTATTGTGCTGTTTTAATAAACCATTTTATACCGTGCAATTTGTGTCTGCCTCTTGGTGTGGTTAGCGTTTGTGGTGGTTCTCAACTAGTCACATTTTAAAACGAACCTGTGTTAGCTTGTTTAAAATTCAGGTCCTGGTGCCTGACCATCACCAGTTGGCGTAGTTGGCTACTGGTAAACCAAAAGTTTACTATAAATAACATATTAGATTAAGCAGCCTCGTGCTTTGACGACTGGTGACATGTGTAGGGGTTTTACAGCTCTGCTCTGCTTGCTAGCATGGGGGATGGGAGAATCTACAGATGCAAAGGAATGTGGGAGAGGCTTGGCGACTGGCACTTACAGAGGTTTGGGCAGGGTCTCAAATGATGTCATTATAGGGGAGTGTTCAATGTTATTAAAAAGTGATTGTAGCCATTGTTTGTTGCACAGATTCCACCTGCTGTGACCCAGAGCATTTGTCTCTGCTTTCTTCAAATACTTCTATTCTTGTATTACACCAATAAACATATTTTTGACTTTCACTAATGTTTTTCAGTTTTCATCAATTTTTCCCTACACCATGGTGCTTTTAAACTATATACATATCCAAGATTAAAGTGAAAAGAAAACATACACAAGCAAACCAAAAATGTATCAAGTTGGCGGATTTTAAAGCTGGGATGGAACTATTTTAACTGTTAATAGCAGCCTTACCATTACAATATCCTGTTTTGCAGCAAGTTGTCCTAACGTTTTTGTCTGCTGTATTGTCAACAGCTTTGCAATCAGCTGCACAGGACTTAGTGACAACAGGCACTCCTGTAAGGTGGAGAAAAGCAAGGTTAGTGGTGACAGAACCAGCTAGTGCCAAATCAGTGATTCTGACAAATCAATAAGCAGGGCATTTATACAGAATCAAATCCTCGGTGACTCTACAGTACCATGTACATATTATGGTACCACTATACTGCTTTTATTTTTCCATGTGGGACAATATTGCATGCTCTGGAGAAAAGAAAGTGTCCACTGAAAGTTAATATGTGAGGCATAAGTTACTGTACAAAATTATGGTTTACATTATTCTAAAACAGGGTTCTACCATGCTTAATAATAGTCATTTAATGATAAGAAAGTTATGTATTTTAAATCTCTAAACATGGGAAATGTGGCTGCAAAGTAGCAATGAAGCAGTGAGGTGTATGCAATGTTAGATTTGAGGATTACAAAAGGATTGCAAGGAATGGACTCCTTAGACATGAACACAACTGCTCTCAACGGCCTCCTTTCACCAGCCGGAATTCACAAGCACCAAACTGGAAACACAAAGAATAGAAACCCCAAATGAAGGAGAAGCGCTTACCTGCCCCGTTGAGTTTGTATTCACTCTTGCAGAATGTTCCAGCTTCACATGGACTTGGAGTACAGGTACTTTCAATGGTTGTTTCAACACATTGGAAGCAAGTCAATTTATCTGTAAAACAAGCAAGATCCAGTTTAAACAATACATTTGTGTTAGTAGGTGGCTTGGTGGTCCAGTGGTTAAAGATTCAATCCCAGCTCAGCCATCAAGTCACTCTGAGTGTGTGTGACCCTGAGCAAGTCTCTTAACCTCCTTGTGCTCTGTCCTTCGGATGAGACATCAAACAAACGAGGTCCTATTGGAAGTGACTCTGCAGCAGCAGTTGAGTCGCTTTGGATAAAAGCATCTGTTAAATAACTAATTCATAATAATACAGAGCTTTACAGATGTTTATAAAGATGAAAGTCTTAACAGGCACACATGGTTCCTTTCCTCTTATAAAGAACATCTTCAAGCTCTATATCAGTTTAAAAATAGAACTACTTAATACATAAAACTTACAGACCCTACAACCGAATCCATTACACTACCACACTCAGTGGTGTGAAATTTCGAAACAATCAAATAAATATCTTAAGTACAAATGGCTTCAAATCCCATTTACTAAGAAGCAATTGTAAGTGCTCCCCATCAGGTAAGAGAATAAATAATGGTACAGTTTATTAATAACTATGTATTAATCTGACATTTTAGGGCATGCATTTCATAGGGGATTATCTGTGGTAACGGTACTTGAGAAATAACTCATGAATAACAGAGGTTTTAGAAATGACTAGTTTGTCAGGTAACCAGCTGAATCTCTTAACCACTGCTAACAGCTAATATGACAAGTCCTTTTGTAAACTATTGAAATCAATAATGTGTTGGGCATTTTACAGGAAACCCTACAGAGCTGATATTTTCAACGTGAGCATATATATATATATATATATATATATATATATATATATATATATATATATATATATATATATATATACATACATACATATACACACACATCCTACCCCAGAACTTCAAAGTGAAAAAAATATTCTAGAAATTTGTAGAAAATTAATTAAAAATAAAAACTGAAATAGCTTGGTTGGAAAAGGGTCCACCCCCCTTGTCATAGCAATCCTAAATTAGTTCAGGTGTAACCAATCACCTTCAAAATCACACACCAATTTAAGTGGTCTCCACCTGTGTTAAATTGCAGTGATTCACATGATTTCAGGATCAATTCAGCAGTTCCTGTAAGTTCCCTCAGCTGGGTAGTGCATTTCAAAGCAAAGACTCAATCATGAGCACCAAGGCGCTTTCAAAAGAACTCCAGGACAAAGTTGTTGAAAGGCACAGATCAGGAGATGGATATAAAAAAATATCAAAGGCCTTGAATATCCCTTGGAGCACGGTCAAGACGATTATTAAGAAGTGGAAGGTGTATGGCACCACCAAGACCCTGCCTAGATCAGACCGTCCCTCCAAACTGGATGACCGAGCGAGAAGGAGACTGATCAGAGAGGCTACCAAGAGGTCAATGGCAACTTTGCAAGAGCTACAGTCTTTTATGACCAAGACTGGTCAAAGTGTGCATGTGACAACAATATCACAAGCACTCTACAAATCTGGCATGTATGGTAGGGTAGCAAGAAGGAAGCCATTACTCAAGAAAGCCCACCTTGAATCCCATTTGAAGTATGCAAAAAAACACGCAAGAGATTCTGTAGCCATGTGGCAAAAAGTTTTGTGGTCTGACAAAACTAAAATGGAACCTTTTGGCCTAAATGCAAAGCGTTATGTTTGGCACAAACCCAACACAGCACATCACCCAAAGAACACCATCCCTACTGTGAAGCATGGTGGTGGCAGCATCATGTTATGGGGATGTTTCTCATCGGCAGGGACTGGGGCACTTGTCAGGATAGAAGGGAAAATGAATGGAGCAAAGTACGATTTGATTTCCATTACATGAGAGTAGATGTTAAAACTTCATGCTGATTTGAACTTGGCTCTCGCCAAGATAAGCACCAACTAAGACGTAGCTTCACAGTAAACTAATATGATCCATATGTGTCTCCATCCATTTGCGCTTCCTTCCATATGATGATGTAGATATCCTTCTGTCTGGTGTTGATGGCTGAAGTGTAATGCTGGCTCCAGGGATCAGCTTATTTTGCCTCCCTAGCGCATCAGCACACACAACGGCTGCGATGCTGGCTCCGAGGATCAACCATAGTGCGGTCTCCCCAGCGCATCAGCATGACAACCGTCTGGATTGAGCTAAGTAGGGTACATCTCTGGGGTCTTCAAGTGGGCACCTTCCATCCTCGGTGTTTCGTCGACTAGCCCACGACACCTCAAGAGGGCTCGACGGTGATTCTGGCGTCCCTGCTGCCCTCTGCAAGAAAGCTTAAACTGGGACGGAAGTTCCCCTTTCAGCATGACAACGACCCAAAGCACACAGCCAAAGCTACACTGAAGTGGCTAAGGAACAAAAAGGTAAATGTCCTTGAGTGGCCCAGTCAGAGCCCCGACCTAAATCTGATCGAAAATGTGTGGCATGACTTGAAGATTGCTGTCCATCAATGCTCCCCAAGGAACTTGACAGAGATTGAACAGTTTTGTAAAGAAGAATGGTCAAATATTGCCAAATCTAGGTGTGCAAAGTTGGTAGAGACCTATCCCAAGAGACTCACAGCTGTAATTGCTGCCAAAGGTGCTTCCACCAAGTATTAAATCAGGGGGGTGGAGACTTATCCAATTATGATCTTTCAGTTTTGTATTTTTAATATACAATTTTTATTTCTCAATAAAAACTTTTTTCCCCTTAACAGTGTGGAGTATGGTGTGCAGATAAGTGGAACAAAATCCTAATTTAAATGCATGAAACTCTGAGACACTGACACAACAAAATGTGAAAAAAGTTCAAGGGGGTGTAGACTTTCTATAGGTACTATATATATATATATATATATATATATATATATATATATATACAGTACTGTGCAAAAGTTTTAGGCAGGTGTGAAAAATGCTGTAAAGTAAGAATGCTTTCAAAATAGACATGTTAATAGATTATATTTATCAATTAACTAAATGCAAAGTGAGTGAACAGAAGAAAAATCTAAATCAAATCCATATTTGGTGTGACCACCCTTTGCCTTCAAAACAGCATCAAGCATCAATTCTTCTAGGTACACTTGCACACAGTTTTTGAAGGAACTCGGCAGGTAGGTTGGCCCAAACACCTTGGAGAACTAACCACAGTTCTTCTGTGGATTTAGGCAGCCTCAGTTGCTTCTCTCTCTTCATGTAATCCCAGACAGACTCGATGATGTTGAGATCAGGGCTCTGTGGGGCCATACCATCACTTCCAGGACTCCTTGTTCTTCTTTACGCTGAAGATAGTTCTTAATGACTTTCGCTGTATGTTTGGGGTCGTTGTCATGCTGCAGAATAAATTTGGGGCCAATCAGATGCCTCCCTGATGGTATTGCATGATGGATAAGTATCTGCCTGTACTTCTCAGCATTGAGGAGACCATTAATTCTGACCAAATCCCCAACTCCATTTGCAGAAATGCAGCCCCAAACTTGCAAGGAACCTCCACCATGCTTCACTGTTGCGTGCAGACACTCATTCGTGTACGCTCTCCAGCCCTTCGGTGAACAAACTGCCTTCTGCTACAGCCAAATATTTCAAATTTTGACTCATCAGTCCAGAGCACCTGCTGCCATTTTTCTGCACCCCAGTTCCTGTGTTTTCGTGCATAGTTGAGTCGCTGGCCTTGTTTCCACGTCGGAGGTATGGCTTTTGGCCACAAGTCTTCCATGAAGGCCACTTCTGACCAGACTTCTCCGGACAGTAGATGGGTGTACCAGGGTCCCACTGTTTTCTGCCAGTTCTGAGCTGATGGCACTGCTGGACATCTTCCGATTGCGAAGGGAAGTAAGCATGATGTGTCTTTCATCTGCTGCAGTAAGTTTCCTTAGCCGACCACTGCATCTACGGTCCTCAACGTTGCCCGTTTCTTTGTGCTTCTTCAAAAGAGCTTGGACAGCACATCTGGAAACCCCTGTCTGCCTTGAAATTTCTGCCTGAGAGAGACCTTGCTGATGCAGTATAACTACCTTGTGTCTTGTTGCTGTGCTCAGTCTTGCCATGGTGTATGACTTTTGACAGTAAACTGTCTTCAGCAACCTCACCTTGTTTGCTGACTTTGGCTGTTCCTCACCCAGTTTTATTCCTCCTACACAGCTGTTTCTGTTTCAGTTAATGATTGTGTTTCAACCTACATATTGAATTGATGATCATTAGCACCTGTTTGGTATAATTGTTTAATCATACACCTGACTATATGCCTACAAAATCCCTGACTTTGTGCAAGTGTACCTAGAAGAATTGATGCTGTTTTGAAGGCAAAGGGTGGTCACACCAAATATGGATTTGATTTGGATTTTTCTTCTGTTCACTCACTTTGCATTTAGTTAATTGATAAATATAATCTATTAACATATCTATTTTTGAAAGCATTCTTACTTTACAGCATTTTTTCACACCTGCCTAAAACTTTTGCACAGTACTGTATATATATATATAATGTTTTCAAACCTGTCGAATCGCCACTGTGTCGCTTCTGGTGTGTATGGTCATGTTGTTCCAAAAGTGTCTCATTGGCAATTTAAAAATCACATCGCGTCTGTGTGTAGTGCTCGCGAGACTTCAACAGTGAGCTTTCTACTATAACTATAGGCTGTACCAAGCAATCATTTATTAACAGTTGGGTTCTGCTGGAAGTTACCCTGTCGAGCTAGTTTGACCAAATAGATACAAAATAAAATTATGAGGGGTTTAGAGACCTCTTCTTTCAGTTGTTTTTTTACAGCATTCAATCAACCTTTAAAATGATTGCCATTTGACTCATAAAAGTGCTTTCATAGTTCTTTTAAGCAAGGTGTATAAAAGTACTGACTGCTCTGTTTATATATGTACGTTTCATCATAAATATATATGCAGTCAAAAAAAATGTATTAGAACACCCCGTTGCTTCTGTAGTTTTGATTTGTTGGTAGCTGTTACTGATTGTATTAACAGTATAACAATAGTATCTGTATTACCGTTACACAGTTCTCCCTGACAGCACTCATCTCGCGGGAAAGCTGTTGTTACAGTACAAGTTGATGCACATCCCTTGCTGACGGTGACACCTATCAATGAATCCAAAAAGAAGTTAGTCATAATTCTATGACTATTATCTCATGAATTGACACACTGCTTTGTTTCTCTTGCTATTTCAAACATTGTATTAGAAAATAAAGACAGTGGGAAGCATGTAATAAAAAGTATTTTAGCTTGGATTTGTAGGTGGAGGTACATTTACAAAACAGCCCTGATTGTAGACATCCATTTATCTGGCTTGAATACTATTGTTAGCTGATTGAATGGTGACTTGCATGTGGGAAACATTAGTGCAATGTAAACTTGACTCTTGTGATGGCTGCAAAGATGTTCTTGTGTTTATTTAGAAAGAAGCTACTGGAAAAATCCATGTTAATCCCAACACTAAGTAGGAATGGATGAGAGAAAGAGAAGCGAGGTAAACTTGTTATATTCAGAGAAACCCGCTCATAGGGATCATTACTTACCACTTCCAGTTAGTTTGTAAGTGGTTTTACAGAACTTGTCACCGAACCCACACACTGTTATATCTTTACACTTAGTTTCGTCTGTCAAGTCGGTGCAGGTGTAGCATTTCAAGAGGTCCACTGCAAAACAAGCCAGGGAGAGACAATGAATAAGGAAGGAGAGGCTGGGCTACAGCTGGCTCAAATAGACAAATACCTGACAGTGTTTCAACATATTTATCAATCTCTTCATAATGAAACATTGATAAAGTCTTATTGATAACATTATTGTTTACTTCACATGTGTAAGTTTAACTATTTGTAACCATAACTATTTTTAACAATCTTTTTTCTGTAATGAGCTACCGTTTACAGTGTGCCGCCTCAGTGACTGTCGTTGTATAATTAACAATAAGGTTAGTATTACCGTTACACTGAGATGTACCGCAGCACTTCACAGTAGCGGATGGTGTGCAAACCTGGGTACATGCCTTTGATACTGGAACATCTATAAAAGGAATACAACAAACAAGGTTAGGCACAAGACACCCTTAGCAATCAACTGACATTGAATGTATTCTCATTGTCAAGGGGGTCCTGGAAGGCACAACACCATTACATATAATTAGGAGTCTACTTATATCGCAGTAAATTTATGTATTTTTCATGGATATGTTGCGGAATAAAATTAGGATTTCGCTGACATTTCGCGGACCTGTTTAAACATTAAATAAACCTAAGTAGACAGTATTTCAGAACACTATAAAGCCTAAAGGTAGTGGTACTTGCTTCCTCACTAAAACAGAGTGCTGGCATTTGTTAAAGGCGAGCATGCAGCATCCCCTTGCAGTTGAATTGCCCATACATTAAGACTGTACGTTTGCATCCACTGAATTGGTTGGAAGTTAAGGCAAAGCTTTGCCAAGTTATACAGATGTGGAAATCGAATAGAAACAGCCCAAAAACTTGGTTACACAAGGGCATCTAGCATACTTTAATAAAGGCAATGTTTGCAGCACGTTCGTTGTCATGTTATTCGTCCCATCCAATAATTTATTTTATTAGTACCGAGTCAAAACAAAGGAAGCGTGGCTATTCGAGTCTAAAATTCCAACTGCAAAAATGTAAGCAGCAGGTTGAAGCGAGGTGGCTGTGCTGGATCGTTTTAGTACTGATTTATCTTGCAGACAGGAATACTTTTTGTCTGCGCTGACTTTCCAGTTTGGTTTCTGAAAGTTGTTTATTTTACATTCTGTTCAGCAACCTCTGTAGTAGCCTTTTGTTTAATGCGTGATTCTGAAGCTACATAACAATCGATCGTATTTTCAGCAAAGACACATTAAGATATGCAAAACAATTACCTCAGTCTGCATGTAAAGTTTCTTTGGGAAATATCTTGAAATATCATCAGCCGAAATATACTTTGCTTTTTTTGTCATCCCTTTTCTACTATTTTACCTCCAATGCTGAAAACTAGATTTTAGCAACCTAAATCAAAACAATGCAGCACCAACTTTGTCCCACCCCCTACTACACAGTACAGGTCACATAAAAGCAGTAAAGACACACTGATAGGCTGATTAAAACTTTGTCATTTGAATAGTAAACAAGAACGTTAACCGCTTTTGAGAATTTTTTTTGTAAATGTTATTTGTAGACTTTTTTGTTTGTTTGTTTTTGCTTAGTGCAATGCACACAGGACTGTGAAGGAATAAAAAGTGCTATCTACAGAAGGAAGACACGTAGTTTATGCCGCTTGCGTTGTGCAATAGTTCATTTAAACTAGGTTTCTTTTTTTCCTCTCTGTACTTGTTTGTATGCATTGGCCCCTAAGGTGAATTTCGCGTTGACCCCTCAATTTCACGATTTCCGCGAAATCGCGATTTAGGTAGACCCCTACATTTAATGGATGTAAATATAGATCTCAATACCATCATCGTATTAACTCTTTATCAATCTCACAGGTGATTCCCACAGGATGATATATCAACTCCTTATTAAAATACAGTGCAAAAAGGTCTGTGTAACAGGGATGAAGTCTGTGCTGACTGTCTGGCACATGCATGGTTCTGCAGGAAGAGGGCAGCAGCCTCGTAAGATCCGCCTGTCAGTCATGGCAGTGACACGGAGAGGTTGGAAGAGGGTGTGTGCTCTCTCCCTCTCTCTGAATGGCTGGGAGGCAGGCCTTGGGGGATGCTGGGCCTATAAAATAATGCTCTGTTGTTCCCTCAGATCTGCCCCTTTAGGACGAAAAACAAACAAGCAGAAGTTCTGCTCTCAGACCGAGAACGGCCGGAGACCAACAACCAGAGAACACAACAGAAAAGACCTTTAGTAGTAGCAGGGAAATCTTGGGCAGACCCCCAAAATATATATATAAACAGTGGAGTGTAGGACGGAGGCCCGGGCCATGCGGGTAGCGACGATTGGAGAAACGCTGCAGAGTACAGCACATTTATTTTGTAGATTTCTTAATAATGTTTTATTTTCTCTTTTTCTTTGTACCTTCTGTTATTATTATTGCCACCTTGTGGGAAAAAAATAAATTGTGCACCTGAGTGATGTTTAAAACTCCAACGTTGTCTCCTGTGTCAGTGAATTCCTTAGCCTTCCACAGTGTGTGATAAAGTGCTAAAGAGCAAATTACAGGTCTGGAAAACCACAGTTAACTACTGTATTCGTTTTGTTGTTCAGAATCACTTTGTATATCATCTGTCATGCATCACAATGTGTGACTTTTAAAAACTCAAGTTAGAAGCACACTAGTGAACAGGAGAGGGTGCAAATCTACTTCCCGACCTGGAAGGGCGATAAGCACGCCTTCGCAGGGATCGGACGGCTCGATGGTAGGACGGAACGGGAAGTCTGCCATCTTGGGGAAAGGGTGTAGCTGTAAGACTGCTGCTCTCTTGTGATCAGCTGTGCTGTGCGCGCGATTGGATAGAGCGCAACGCTGCACTGATCACAGGGAGGAGTTTAGCAGTGCAAAGGGGACGCAGCTACATGAGTACGGCTCCCTGCGCTGAAACATTAACCAGCCGGAGCTCTGCTTCTTCTTGTTTTGCTTTGAATTGGCAGAGCTATAAGAAGCTGGGAGCAGAAGCTATGGAGCCAGTATTTTCATCTGAGCACCTGCACTTCCCTCCAGCTCAACCTGTGCGTGCACCTGGATTGGGAATTGTGATTGTGTGTTTGTTATTTTGGACACCTTTGTTCAGGACTGCAAACCCACTGTTTTGATTGGATTGCTTTGAAATAAATGGGACGTTTTTAGGACACTGGGTCACTCTCCACCACTCACATCCTATCACCCCCCCTGTAGCCTCTACTGAGCTCTGAAACAGATCCTCTCTCTCAGTACTCAGAGTGTAATCATGAACCTGCAACCTTCAAGACTGTCAGTGTACTTCACAAATACCACAACATACATTTACTATGGAGTGGACACACAGGCCCTTGTCCTTTAAATGTACAGAGGAGGAACGTGCTTTTGACAGAGACACAGGTATCAGTCACCTTTCCCCTTGTGATCACAGCTTACCTGGTGCAGTGAGGGTGTAAATACTCTGACATTGTGTTTCAGTTGATGTGCATCCTGCTTCTTCACATTTAGGTTCGTCAGCTTCATTAGTACAAGTGTTGCAACTCAAGACGTTTTCTGAAAGACAAACACAGGGGTTTAATGAATAGGTCTCCAGCAGCTCATTGCACTGCCATCCAGAATCAAAGGCATGGAGGTCTATTCAACTGAGCTAAACTGTGGTTGATCTATAAAGGATAATTAAACTAGGAGCCTGATGCTTTGTGTGGCAAGATTAAGAAAGTCAAACCTCTTCCTGTAGAAATAACTATGTGAGCAAGGAGAAGGACTGTCTTCATGATACAAACAAAGAGAGGATTTAGGGATTAGATCACTTGAATATTAATTTTAAACCCTAAAAAGGGGTTTTATAACACCTTAGTAATATTGTGTCTTGTTTCTTACTTTGTAACATAAACCTACATTGTCTCTCTTCAAAAATGTAATAAAAATATAATTAATAAAACATCCCATTGTAAGGAAATTTGATAGTCCATATTAATATTTGGGATATATGGTACTTTCAATGGACAGATATTGAGCACAGAGTTTAGGTGGGGTATTTTGGAATGCAGTCTGACTAGATTGAGAGCAAATATGACCATTTATGGGTATTTGTGTAGAGGGTTTTACAGCTCTGCTCTGCTTGCTAGTTTGGGGGGATGGGAGAATCTACAGGTGCAAAGCATTGTGGGAGACGCTTGGCGACTGGCACTTACACATGTTTATAATGTCATTATAGGGGAGTGTAGGGGAGTGTTCAATGTTATTAAAAAGTGATTGTAGCCATTGTTTGTTGCACAGATTCCACCTGCTGTGACCCAGAGCATTTGTCTCTGCTTTCTATTCTTGTATTACACCAATAAACATATTTTTGACTTTCACTAATATTGTTTTTCAGTTTTCATCAATTTTTCCCTACACCATGGTGCTTTTAAACTATATACATATCCAAGATTAAAGTGAAAAGAAAACATACACAAGCAAACCAAAAATGTATCAAGTTGGCGGATTTTAAAGCTGGGATGGAACTATTTTAACAGTTAATCGCAGCCTTACCATTACAATATCCTGTTTTGCAGCAAGTTGTCCTAACGTTTTTGTCTGCTGTATTGTCAACAGCTTTGCAATCAGCTGCACAGGACTTAGTGACAACAGGCACTCCTGTAAGGTGGAGAAAAGCAAGGTTAGTGGTGACAGAACCCGCTAGTGCCAAATCAGTGATTCCGACAAATCAATAAGCAGTGCATTTATACAGAATCAAATCCTTGTTGACTCTACAGTAACATGTACATATTCTGGTGCCAGTATACTGCTTTTATTTTTCCATGTGGGACAATATTGCGTGCTCTGGAAAAAAGAAAGTGTCCACTGAAAGTTAATATGTGAGGCATAAGTTACTGTACAAAGTTCCCTTTCAAGTCAAAGACGACCATCAACATTAAATATGGGATATTCCCTGCCCTAGAGGTAGGTAATACTGAGCTCTTTATATCAGAACTGCCGAAGGCCCCTTCCTGTGATGACGCACTCGGACCCGCCTACCGAGGGTACAAAACCGTCACTCACCGGAAGATCTCCCTCTTTTTCCTTCTCAAGACTGTATGGTAGGACCTCTGTGTCTAGAACTGAGCGTGTTGATAGGAAGAGCCCTCTAGTCGATTCGGGTCGGTTGTATTTCCCTAGCATTCGTGCTGAAAGCTGGCTTTCCGCTTTCCTGGAATCAACGACTCTGGAAAAAGAGTCTTTTATCTTTCTGTCTTTCAGCGGCCCCCCTTGGTGGGCCGCTCTCTTTTTTACTGTCTGTCGTATGTGAGCGGCTGTCTGTGCAGTCACCCGCGAGTGAGTTGTCTTTTCCTAAAGAGAGTTACACAAGTATCCTCCTCGGGGCTCGGTCCTGCCGTATACCCGTCCGAGCGGAGCCGCTGTCCGAACCTGACCGCTGCGGTAAGTCGGTTCGTGTGCGTTCAGTGTACTCTCTCTCTCTCTTTCCTTCCTTCTTATAAAAGTGTAATTTTTGCTGAACAAAGCTTCACCAACCGTGGCTTCGGCCTCTGTCTCCCCCTGGTACACGCTCCGCGCTGACCAGGTGTGTGTGTTGACCACGCTGTCTGGGTACACACTTTGTGTAGCATGCTCTCCGGTGCTGCAGTACCGCGGCGCACGCATAGCCCGATTCTCTCTTGGATGCAGGCTGCGTATTATCCAACGCCAGCGTAGCAGTATAGCGTAACACGGTACTCGGTGTGTCCCCAGTACGCAGTGTACGCAGAGCGATATTTACAGCGCACATGGCACGCAGGTGCTCGTTACTCCTTCCTAGTCAAGCTACGCACAGAGCGCAGAGTACACAGTCTACGCTCCCACTGTGCAAGGCGTCTAGAACGTTCGAGGCAAGCAGTGCTATGCTCGTTCTAAAGTGCAGTTACGCACAGTGTGGACGGTACGCAGTTCACGCAGTGTACGGTACCCATTGCGCAAGGCGTTTGGAACGCTCGAGGCAAGCAGTGCGGTGCACATTGCGCTCGTTGCGTAAGTACTGCTCTACTAGCGCATAGCTCGTGGTGCTGCACGGTAATACCAGTGCGCACGGAGCTCAGCTCAAGCACTGCACGCGGTGTACATATTACACGGTGCAGGCATGGTTGGTTGTACACTAGTGCCCATACACTGCGTAATATATGGTGCACTTGTGCCCACGGTACCCGGAGCAGTGTAAGCAGTATTAATAGCCTTAGCTGTAGCGCTAGCGAATTCTACACTGTATTAGTACCTGTGGGTCAAACGCAGTGAAAGCAGTGCTTAATGCTATGCACAAGCCAGACGTCCTGTCTCAGGTCTCTGTGCCTAGCATCTCGAAAGCAGTACACAGTGCGCTTGGGACGCACGGGTTATTGTGTAAGCACTGCTCAACCTGGCACATAGCTCACGATGCTGCACAGTATCTGTGAAAACAGGATACTTGGTGCGCACGGGATTCAGCATACCTTGCGAGCAGTGCCTCAGTGCTAATGCACAAAGTCAGCACCATATCGGGGTCCTTCCCAGTATGCCTGCAACGCATCATACCCACAGGACGTATGGTGCTCGGTAGGCAGGTGCTTAGTACATCAGGGCGCATAGCGCCCTCGGGTGCTCGATGCACGAGGTGCCTCGTTGCCGTCTGCCTGTAGAAGGTGCTTCACTCCGCAGTAAGCTACGCGCTGCCCCGGTCGTGTGACTGCACGTAGTCCAGGCTAGACACCCCTGTCCAGTTACTATCTGTGTTTACTCTTTTTTCTGCTTAACAGCCTACATCGCTTTGCGATTGCAGTCTGCTGAAAGCCTTACAGCGATCACTGTTTTCTGCTTTCCTCTGCTATTAAGTCGCCCTGGATAAGGGCTTCTGCTAAGGAATAAAATAATAATAATGTTGCAGTTTAAAAGAAAAAGAGACACGTGTTCCTCCACCGGGCCCCGGCTCTGCCGTGCCCCGCTGTGGAATTGACTCTGCTGGACTGCCTCAGCCCACCCTCTCGGTGCGCTTAAAATATTCAGTTCACCCGAGTTGCCGTGGTGTCTGCTTTATTACCCTCACAGCTTGCTGTTGTGTGTGTGTATGTGTGGTTTTATTTCACTGCCTTGCGTTTTTAAAAATAATAAAAAATGATACAAGCGCGATTCCTCCTTCGGGACCCAGCTATGCTGAGCCCCGCTGTCGAGATGCTTACGCCGGCTTGTTTCAGCCCGCCTACTCGGTGGGCTGGTAAAAACAAAACAAAATCAGTTACCCGCATTGCAGTGGTAACTATTATTTTTACCCGCATAGCTTGTGTGGAGTGTGTGTATTTTCGTTTCTTTACTGCCTTGCAGTTTAGAAATAAAAAATAATACAGCGTTATTTCCACCGGGACCCAGCGCTGCTGGCCCCGCTGTTGAGCGGCTTCTGCTGGCTTGTCTCAGCCCGCCTACTCGGTGCGCTGTTTAAAAGCAGTCACACGCGCTGCCGTGGTGACTGCTATTTTACCCTCACAACCTTTCTGTTGTGTGTGTGTATATGTGTTTTTTCTTTACTGCCTTGCAGTTTAGAAAAATAAACAAATAAATAATAAATAGATGCTCCATGCCTCAGTGCTTAGCACCACAGTATGTGAATAACACCTGCACTCGGTGCCCGAAGCGGTGCACCAGTACTGTATTCTACCTCACTCAGTGTCCTCGGTGCGTCTGCACCCTTGGTGCCTGAGTGCTTCAGTACACGGCTGAGCTGTACGCGGAGCTGGGCCGGGCCAGGCAGCAGGCTCAAGCCCTTGCTGTGGCCCTAGCTCAGCCAATAACGCCGGCCCCGGAGCTGACCCCACCTGCACCGGTGGTTGTCCCGGATGTTATGCGCTGGCATCTGTCGTATTCGCCAGGCTATCAGGCCTGGCGAATGGTTTATCACACTGGGCTGAAAGAACGCGGATTCCACGTTGCTATTCGTCTAGTGCACAGGAAGTATCTCCGCTTCGCCTTACAGGGGAGCGTCCTGAGTTTTCTGTGCTGTGGTTCAACCTCCCCTTAGTCCCCGCACGCTTCAGTGCATGGATGCCATCCTAGCTCCCTTGCGGCTGCAAGTGAACAGGGTGATGAATTAGCTGAACGACTGGTTGATCTGCCCAGTCGCAGGAAGGAGCAGTGGCCCACACAGTGCAAGCCTACCTGTCGGACGACAGAGCAACTGCCATTTGCAACTGTCTGGCCCTGTTCAACAAGGGTTCACAGTATAATTGGTGTTGTGTTAAAAACTATTGGGTCTGATGGCCTCGGCTTCATCACCCACCCAACTAGGTTACTCCACAAGCGCCAAGTGTGGCTCAGTGCCTTAGGCTGCACCCCAAGCGCGACAGACACTGTCAGCAGACCGTGTCTCACCTAGGCTGGGAAGCCCTAAGCTGGTGGAAGCAAGCCTCTCTTCTGAGCGAAGGCGCAACCATAGGAGTGATACACAACTGTCAATTGTTGATGACAGACGCACCCAACTCTGGTTGGGGGGCCGGTCTGGGCAGGTGGAGGAGCCGGTCTGGGCAGGTGGACATAATGCGTGGGAACTGAGAGGAGCCCACGAGTTGTCCAAAGCATTTTTTGTACGCTTTCCCGCCTATACCGCTGTTCCCGGCTTTTCTAGGAAAAGTCGGGTTAGAGAAAGCGTCAGTTCTCCAGGTGGCCAGGAGAATGTTGTTTTTGACCCTGTGCCAGCTGTTGCATAGCCAGCCCTGGGAGATTCCACTTCGTTGGATCTCCTCAGTCAGGCGGAAGGCTCTCTTTGGCACCCGGAGCCAGGCAGGTTCCAGCTATGGGTCTGGCCCCTGTAAGGGACTGCTGGCTAGCCCTAGGGCTATCAGGCGCAGTTGTGGGTACCATGCAGAGTGCTAGGGCAGACTCCACTAGGTTTTTTGTATACCTATAAGTGGAAGTATTTTCAAGCTTGGTGTCTGGCTAGAAACCATGATCCCATCACTTGCCCTAGGCCAGTCATATTGCAGTTCCTGCAGGAACTGCTTGGTGCTGGACGGTCACCTTCCACCTTGCAGGTGTATTCAGTGGCTATCTCTGCTTGCCATTAAACTCCATTGTGCTGAAGTATCTGTCTATGAAGACAGCCTTCCTCTTAGTTATCACCTCCGTAAAGCGGATCATTGAGCTGCAGGGGCTGTCTGTTCACAGCTCCTGCATGCGTGTGTGGGAGGATGGAAGCGAAGTGTCGCTGCGCACCAACCCCGCTTTCCTCCCCAAGGTGATTACAGCTTTCCACATTAACCAGTCTGTGGGGAATTGGAGTCTTTTCATCCACCTCCGTTGCTTCAACGGAGGATGAGAGATTTAATTTTCTCTGCCCAGTGCGGGCATTGAGATGCTACGTGCTTGGGACAAGAGCGATGCGTCAATCTGACTAGCTCTTTGTCTGTCACGGAACACAGACCCTAGGACAGCCCCTCTAAGCAGCATCTGTCACACTGGATTGTGGACACAGTCTCGACTGTGTGTAATGGTGCTGGCTTGCCCCACCTGGTAGGGCAGCCGCACACTCAGCTAGAGGGATGGCTACATCTTGAGCCATTTCTATGGTGCCTCGATGTCTGATTTTTGTACTGCGGCTAGCTGGGTTACGCCGCATACTTTCACCAGATTCTACCGCATTAATGTGGTAGATCCTGCTGTGCCGTCTGTAGGCACAAGGGTCCTTGAGGGTGTAAGTTCACACTGCTAACCTCTGGGTTAGACAGCGCTTGTGCTTCCCTCATATACTGCCGTTCCTTCTCCCTCGCGACGGCTCTGGTATACATTATCCCATATTTAATGTTGGTGGTCGTCTTCGAATTGAAAGGGAATGTTAGGTTCCTTACCATAACCCTGGTTCCCTGAAAGAGAAGACGACCACCAACCATGAGGTCGCTTCGGTCGCCCTCACGGGTTCGCGGAAAAAGAGGGAGATCTTCCGGTGAGTGACGGTTTTGTAACCTCAATAGGCGGGACCGAGTGTGTCATCACAGGAAGGGGCCTTCGGCAGCTCTGATATAGAGAGCTCAGTATTACCTACCTCTAGGGCAGGGAATATCCCATACTTAATGTTGGTGGTCATCCTCTCTTTCAGGGAACCAGGGTTACGGTAGGTAACCTAACGTTATGTGTTATGTAATTCAAAAACAGGGTTCTACCATGCTTAATAATAGTCAGTTAATGATAAGAAAGTTATGTATTTTAAATCTCTAAACATGGGAACATGTGGCTGCAAAGTAGTAATGAAGCAACAAAGAGCAGTGAGGTGTATGTAATGTTAGATTTGAGGATTAGGAAAAGGATTGCTAGGAATGGACTCCTTACACATGAACACAACTGATCTCAATGGCCTTCTTTCACCAGCCGGAATTCACAAGCACCAAACTGGAAACACAAAGAATAGAAACCCCAAATGAAGGAGAAGCGCTTACCTGCCCCGTTGAGTTTGTATTCACTCTTGCAGATTGTTCCAGCTGCACATGGAAGTGGTGTACAGGAACTTTCATCGGTTGTTTCAGCACATTGGAAGCATGTCAATTTATCTGTAAAACAAGCAATACCTAGTTTAAACAATACATTTGAGTTAGTAGGTGGCTTGGTGGTCCAGTGGTTAAAGAGTCAATCCCAGCTCAGCCATCGAGTCACTCTGAGTGTGTGAGACCCTGAGCAAGTCTCTTAACCTCCTTGTGCTTCGTCCTTCGGATGAGACGTAAAACAAACAAGGTCCTATTGGAAGTGACTCTGCAGCCTCAGATGTTGAGTCGCTTTGGATAAAAGCATGTGTCAAACTTTCAACGGGTGATTCAGCACATTGGAAGCACATCAATTTCACTGTAAAACCACCAAGACGTATCAAACAAAGCTGTGGGGATTTATCAATATCAAATAAAGGGGTAGACAGGGTTATTGGAGAGGGGTCTGCTAAACATAAATCATTTACAAATACGAACTGTATTTACCTAAAATGTAATATGGAATAGTCCAGTTACCAGTAGACCCATCCATGTTCATCTTGGGGGGGCATTTTTATGAGGACTTGATTAATTTATACGTATTGTTTCTTATTAGTAAATATTTCACATGTTTCTATATCATGTAGAATGAATTGCTATGCAGGTGTAATTAACATGGTTTTACAAAGTTTAATTGGGTTTAAATTAATTTAATTTAATGTAAATGAATTCCTCTGCCTATCTGAGTATCTGCACACCCCTAGTTTAAATGATACATTTGAGTTAGTAGGTGGCTTGGTGGTCCAGTGGTTAAAGATTCAATCCCAGCTTAGCCATCGAGTCACTCTGAGTGTATGTGACCCCGAGCAAGTCACTCAACCTCCTTGTGCTCCATCCTTCGGATGAGACGTAAAACAAACAAGGTCCTATTGGAAGTGACTCTGCAGCAGCAGTTGTTGAGTCGCTTTGGATAAAAGCATCTGTTAAATAACTAATTCATAATAATATAGAGCTTTACAGATGTTTATAAAGATGAAAGTCTTAACAGGCACACATGGTTCCTTTCCTCTTATAAAGAACATCTTCAATCTCTATATCAGTATAAAAATAGAGCTACTTAATACATAAAACTTACAGACACTACAAGCGAATCCATTACACTACAACATTCAGTGGTGTGAAATTTAGAAACAATCAAATAAATATCTTAAGTACAAATGGCTTTAAATCCCATTTACTAAGAAGCAATTGTAAGTGCTCCCCATCAGGTAAGAGAATAAATAATGGTACAGTTTATTAATAACTATGTATTAATCTGACATTGTAGTGTGTGCGTTTCATTGGGGATTATCTGTGGTACCGGTACTTGAGAAATCAGACTCATAAATAACAGAGGTTTTAGAAATTACTAGTTTGTCAGGTAACCAGCTGAATCCCTTCACCACTGTTGACAGCTAATTTGACAGGTCCTTTTGTAAAATATTGAAATCAATAATGCATTTTACAGGAAACCCTACAGAGCTGATATTGTCAACGTGAGCATATTATTATTATTATTATTATTATTATTATTATCATTATTATTATAATTATTATTATTATTATTATTATTTAATTAATTAAATAGCAGACTGTAACGGGGAGGGTGGGTAGATCTGTGCTGACTCTCTGGTGCATGCGTGGTACTGCAGGAAGGGGGCAGCAGCCTCGTAGATCCGCCTGTCAGTCATGGCAATGACACGGAGAGGTGGGGAAGAGGGTGTGTTTGCTTTCCCTCTCTCTGAGTGGCTGAGAGGCGGGCCTTGGGGAATTGTACTGCGCTTGGTTATGCATTCGGGTGGCCGTGATTGGGAATACACAGAGACGCTGGCTGAGAAGGCCAGTGTAAACATAGACCAGGCAGGAACTCCAGTGGTTGGAGTGAGCGACCAAAACAGGCAAGCACGGCTGAGGAAGACAGCCAGCAATAAATAAACCCTTTATTAAAATATATTGTTATGTACCCGAGGGGATGTGTGTAGTGATAGGGGAACCTTGGCCACCCCAGTTTATAGTGCATGACGGCCTAGGACAGAGATCCCGAGCTGACCGGCTTAGCGGCAGTGGGGGTACTGCATAAGCAGCACCTTTATTTTGTAGTTTTATTATTATTATTTATTTCTTAGCAGACACCCTTATCCAGGGCGACTTACAATTGTTATAAGATATCACATTATTTTTTTTACATACAATTACCCATTTATACAGTTGGGTTTTTACTGGAGCAATCTAGGTAAAGTACCTTGCTCAAGGGTACAGCAGCAATGTCCCTTACTAGGGATGAACCCACAACCCTCCGGTCAAGAGTCCAGAGCCCTAACCACTACTCCACACTCCACACTGCTGCTGTTACTGTGTTATATTTTTCTTTTTCATTTCTCCTTTTGTTTTCATTATTATTTTGAGCACCTGTGAGTGCGCCGGCTTTTAACTGTTTACCAGTATTGGTATTTCTGTGGTCCTGTTTACCGTTGTCGGTACTCAGGCCACGGACAACAACGCCCTCTGCGGTCTAAAAGAAATATCCAAAATATTAAAACTGGGCACCAGTGCGGGGTTTTCAAATAAAACTTCTGTCTCTTGTGTGTTTCAGTGAATTACTCACCATCCTTCCACACAGACACTTTTATCCAAAGCAACTTACATAGCCTACACATATTAGATAACATAATTATTTAATATGAATAAATAACTACCAGATTAACACAAAGGGTCTTACCATTACAACTGGCTCCTGTGCAGCATGACACTCGAGGAAATGCATCCAGGTTTTCAGTACAAGTCGCTGTGTTAGCACAGGTCTTTGTTACGGAGTAGGTGGCGGTTGTTCCTAAAAAGCGGATACTGAAAGCTCAACATGTGTATTTCAAAATATCCAACTGCTGTTGAGCATTGGAGTGAAACTGAACAGCAGCATGGAAAGTGATGAGAGACCAAGAAGAAAGAGTTTCATCTTCTTCATGGAGTAATCGCACGTTGTGGTAGAAATAATGCTGTATATGACATACAGGACAGCATTTCAAAGACTTCTTACGTAGACAATGTACAGTACTGTGCAAAAGTTTTAGGCAGGTGTGAAAAAATGCTGTAAAGTAAGAATGCTTTCAAAAATAGACATGTTAATAGTTTATATTTATCAATTAACAAAATGCAAAGTGAGTGAACAGAAGAAAAATCTTCATCAAATCAATATTTGGTGTGACCACCCTTTGCCTTCAAAACAGCATCATTGGGATTTAAAGGCAAAGGGTGGTCACACCAAATATGGATTTGATTTAGATTTTTCTTCTGTTCACTCACTTTGCATTTAGTTAATTGATAAATATAATCTATTAACATGTCTATTTTTGAAAGCATTCTTACTTTACAGCATTTTTTCACACCTGCCTAAAACTTTTGCACAGTACTGTATATAATCATATATATATATATATATATATATATATATATATATATATATATATATATATATATATGACAATGTATATAATGTTTTCTAATATATGATAATTTTTAAATACTGTTAATATATGTGATTGATGTTTGTAACTAAACACACAGTATAACCCTTATACCAGTTTAGCAAAATAAAAACAGAGCAAAGTATAAGAAAGAGAGAAAGCAATGAAGCAATGAATGAAGAGAAACAGGCAGAGGGACAGAGAGAGTCTCGAGACAGACAGGACACCCCGCTGTCACCACTTACCTGTTCCAGTTTTCTCGTAGGTGTTCTTACACACAGTATCTGAGATGCTGCAGCTGTTTTCAGTACATATTGATTCATCACTCGTTGTAGAGCAGGTGTAGCATGTTAACTGTACCGCTAAAAAACAAGAATGTGGGACTTGGTGAATATTGCAGAAGGGATTAGCAAATAGACTCCTTCACTAGGGCTGAAAGGATGCCCTAAACTGCAGAGCTGGGAAGTACTGGGGATGATAAGCAATTATTATATTATATTATATTATATTATATTATATTATATTATATTATCAAACATGTTTTAGTAGTGTTGAAATGTAGCAAGTTAATCACAAATGAAATTGCCTGAAAATAAAAACTGCTGTAAAACCCAGTTTAAATAGTCTATTATTTATCAATGGTTATTATGGTTTCAACTTGTTCTATGAATTCAGTACAATAATATCTCTGCAATTTTAGTGGCTGAGTAATGTCCTTTGGAACATAAACACTTTCTGACATTGTCCAGCACGATACTTGTTTGTTTATTTTTACTCACCGTGTTTGTTTGTTTGTTAGTCCACCGTTTGTTTAAGTGTTAATCCATTTTGTTTGTCTATTTATTTTGGCCTCAAGTGCCATGTCCTGTTTTCTGTTTAAACCTTTTATTTTGCAATAAACGTACTGAGCACAGCTATTGCAGCTCAGTTTCACGCATCACTACTGTCTGCCTGTGTGTTTCTTTCTGGCCTGACGTCATCCCTACAGCTAAAAGTAGAAAACATTAGTGGAGGCTTTGAGTAAATTGTTAATGCTCATAATGCATCAGAGTAGAAAAATGCATCATGTCTAAGACTTTTACACAGCAGTGTATATAAATGGGAAAAGCACTAAACTTAGTTGGCTAAAATAGGTTGCATTTCTTAAAAATTGATTATCAGACAAGACAAAAAAAAGAAAAACAAATTGTTAGACAGGGAAGAATACATATGGATCATGTACAGGGCTACCACTAGATATCTACTTTGAAATACTGCACCAAACCCCATGCCAACTTGCCATCTGTGCCATGTTTCCCTGCTGTGTTTGTATCAAAATCCATTTCTGGGCCGGTGTAAATATCCATGGGTGACACAGAGGGGTTCTCCCTCTGTGAAAATCAACTTTAAAATAAGTGGCCCAGAGCGATGTAACCCCTGAAATACCCCAGTTACTTTGTGTTACATTTGCAGGAAGCAAATGAGAAGCTGGAATGCGAATAAGAAGCTGGCGAATAAGAAGCCAACTTCAGCATCGTCTTATAAGTCTTACTTTTTCATTTGAAACCAGAAGTGCCTCATGTAAATACAGTAATGCAGAACGATTGGAATAAAGTGTGTCTGGCATCAAACACTTTATTTTTCATTATAAAATGGGTTGGGAGATATCTGTGTCCTGATTGGCTGGTAGGCATTCCAAGCCATTTAATTATTACAGTACAATCAACGGGCAAAA
The DNA here is from genome assembly GCA_030684275.1 of Acipenser oxyrinchus oxyrinchus. NCBI lineage: Eukaryota > Metazoa > Chordata > Actinopteri > Acipenseriformes > Acipenseridae > Acipenser > Acipenser oxyrinchus. Next base: position 1,538,334 of record CM060290.1, read on the forward strand.
ACAAGTCCCAGCAACTACGGCCTCCTGCCTTACTATGCCCCTGGGCATGCGGTTATTCTAGCACAACCAACACCCTGTCGTGTCTTATTGCTTACTCATATATATATATATATATATATATATATATATATATATATATACAGTACTGTGCAAAAGTTGTAGGCAGGTGTGAAAAAATGCTGTAAAGTAAGAATGCTTTCAAAAATAGACATGTTAATAGATTATATTTATCAATTAACTAAATGCAAAGTGAGTGAACAGAAGAAAAATCTAAATCAAATCCATATTTGGTGTGATCACCCTTTGCCTTCAAAACAGCATCAATTCTTCTAGGTACACTTGCACAAAGTCAGGGATTTTGTAACGGCCTCCTGCCTTACTATGCCCCTGGGCATGTGGTTATTCTAGCACAACGAAAACCCGGTCGTGTCTTATTGCTCATATATATATAGTTAAATTTAATCGCTTATTAACTTTGTTTTTTTAATGGGAAACACTTTATATTAAGATGCTGCTTATTAATGTTTTATAAATGTTTTATGAATATATAATAGATTCGAAATAACTATGTTATAGAGTGTTACGTTTTTTTCATAAAGGGGACATTTTTTAGCCACCTATTGTACTTTGGGATGTTTAAACGTAATTCTGTCTATGGCTATTGCATGGTGTAACAGGGCGAGCAGCCCTGTACAGGGTTTGTTTATTTTAGAACGGGGTTTCCCCCTCCGCCCCTGTGTTATTTTGTATTTTATTATTATTATTATTGTCGTTATCATTTAGTGTTTTAATATGACGTGAGAGCCGTGCACCATATGTTTGTTGTTGTTTTGTTTATGTATAAATATAGCGGCGCAGCTGCATTGAGTGTTTTTATTATTATTTTGGTTAGTAGGGTGGATGGGAAACCCCATCCACAGTAGTTTAAAAACGCGTGCAGATTATGGCCGAGGGGTAATAGAATAATTGCTAGCTAGTTAAACCCCTCGGCCACGTTATAAAAAGCCTGCAGCTCTCCAGCTCTGGGTGGGTGTGTTAGGAGCGGAGAGCGGGAGAGGAACGAGAGAGAGGAAAACGGAACTAAACTTAACACCAGGATCAGTGAAGGCTACTGCCCAGCCTGACCTGGATCATTTATTGTTTATTTTGTGTGCGTGACTTGTTTTGTTTAACTATTTATTTTGCTCTCTGAGCACAGTTTCTTTTGTTAAAATATTTGATTTATTTTTATATTTAAATAAACGGCGCCGTCACGTCTTTCTTTTGAACTGCAGTGCTTGGTGTCAGAATTTTTAAGTTCCTGCTTCTGTCGTGACGTCACGGCCCAGCCATCCTGTCACACATGGTTATAAACCATCTATAATGCTTTATTAACATGCTATACCAGTTATTCAGCATCTATTATATATTTATAAAATGTTAATAAGCAGTACCGTAATATAAAGTGTTACCATTTCATGTTAAGTAACTTATCTAACACAATGTTGTATACAGATCGTGTCCATTTTTTCTCAGTTAATGCTCGCTATTCTCTTATAAAAAGCGTTTATGTAACTTTATTTATTTATTTATTTATTTTTATAAATGTAGTCGTTGCCAATTATTTTTATTATTTTCTCCTCAATTTGGAAATGGCCAATTATTTTTAGGCTCAGCTCACCGCTACCATCCCTGACTCGCTGACTCCGGGGGGAGGGGGGGCCCGAAGACGAACACATGCTGTCCTCCGAAGCGTGTGCCGTCAGCCGACCACTTTTTTTCACACTGCGGACTCACCATGCAGCCACCCATGAGCTACAGCATCGGAGGACAACGCAGATCTCGGGGCAGCTTACAGGCAAGCCCGCAGGCGCCTGGCCAGACTACAGGGGTCGCTGGTGCGTGGTGAGCCGAGGACACCCTGGCCAACCTAGCCCTCCCTCCCCGGCGGGCTCGCCAATGAGCGCCCCCTGGAAGCTCCCGTCCTCGGTACTGTACTTTCTAAAAACACTAATTAAAACATATAAATAAAATCTACCTCAAATTAAGGTAGTTTGCGGATTTTAGACTTTTAGATACTATTTTATTATTCATTGTATTCACAAAAAAAGCAATAGTACATCATCCCATAGGAGTACAGGACTTTTATCTTAGCAAAGGTATGTTTTGAGTTACTTGGGCTGTGTTTGTTTTTCTTCATCTACTGTGTCTTTAAATTCAGTCTTCCATCACTGGTTAAAATAAGCTTTAGTTATATCTATTTAATCATTGATTTAAATAATGTTTTCATTTAATACCTAGTTTATATAATTTCTCAAGGAAAAGACATGAACAGTATGTTTTAAAAACCTTTTTATTAACACAAGCACACCAGACGGGTTAGGCGTTTTACTCAACTCTAAATGTCATGTTCCTGAGGAAATTGTGCCAACAAATGGCTTTTGTACATTAACAGTACATCTAAAAAAGTTTTATTTCATTTTTGCTTTTTATAATGAACTACATATAACAATATTATTGACGTTAAAGAGTGACTGATTCATTTTTTTATTTTCTAAACTGGAGCATAGTACCACAATTCCAACTTCAACTTGTCACTTTATAATATAAAGATATCCATTACTATACTGTATTGAAACTGTGAATCTAAAATAGATTTAATGTATCATAACAAATATGCTGTACACTTTGCATTTAAACATATTTCAAACCTACTGGGGTCAAAAGAGAGGTGGATCTTAATCCCGCCTTCATAAAACAAAACATGTCTCAATCATAGACCTCTACCTTTAGTAAGGTTGTCAAGAATTAAACAAGGCTGACAAAACATAAACCAGCAGGTTACATGTAAGGTTGGCAGTGTTAAGATTGGGTGCTGTTTAGGCAATTTGACCATTATCTGGATAGGTTAAGGAAGATCAATTACAAGAAGAAGCAGAATATAACAATGTAATAAAATACAATATATGAAAGGTTGGTCTTACCTTTTCAGAAAGATGGAGTAGCTTAGACTTTGGAGTAAAAAATATCAATGACTTCACTTGAAGACGATAAAAAGACTTTTCTAGTTGACATGTTTGTCATTGAACTTACAAGCTTTCCTGTATTTCTAACAGTGTTTTTTCAACCAGCTTTTGAAGTTGGTAGTATTAAGACTCTGTTTAGACATTATCTGGATATGTTAAGAAATATCAATTGCGAAAACGATACATTCAAATGGCATTGTATCTGAACTAAAATCAAATACATAAAGCAAGTCTCCACCTATCTTGACTTTCTTCCAAGTGCGTACCGTAAAACTTCAATTAAACACCACCAATGTTTACTTACAGTATTTGCCAGCAGACCCAGCGCATATTAGAGACAGGTGATTATTTGAGACCCGGCAGTTATTTAAAGTTTTACAGTATGCCCATTTTTAGTTATGTAAAAAAAAAACATACTACTGCAGTGGAAAAAAACAAGAAAACCCATTGATTGAGGTCAATTCAAATACAAGGGAAGAATATAATATATGTGTTACCCTGTGCTGCGCAGTGGAGAAGAACCAGGATGCCCAACACGACCTTCATGGTCTTCTGCAGAGACAGATCCAGGTGAAATGGGTGGGGAGAGAGAACAGCTGCTTTTATACACATACTCCAGGCTGGAAACCTGTTCTTGTTTGAAGGAATCTGTAAATTTGCAGGTTGATGTGCAAAAACTGGTTGTGGAACTTTTTAGGCGTCCTATCTTCCTAATAATTATTACCAATTATTAGTCTAATGAAGTAATTTAGAGCACAGTTGGTTTAATCATTTCAAGTTAAACACAGTGTTTGTGTGGTCAGAGCAGCAACACAGAGAACATTATCAGTTTACTTGGAAACAATTAGAACATCGCAAAAGTAGGAGCTACTTTTTTTAAATTTAATTTTAGGAAATATTTGCTTTTGTGGGTTATGGATCCATCAGCACTTGGTTGTTACTGTATTCAGCTGAGCTTTGTCGTTTATCCTCTAATATTATACCATTGTATTGGACAATGTACTCCAACTCAGTATGTCATACAAAAGCAATAATATATAATAAAATAGATAATTATGTACAACCACAATAGGTTTTTCTAACGGTAGTGGTTTTATGCAATATAGAGAAACTGTTAAACATTTTACTGTTTCCAATCCATCCATATATATATACAGTATATATATATTTTGTTATCAGACTGCGAGTATAAGGGGTGGGACTCTGACTGGGCACCACCAAAAATTATACAAACCCAGCGCCTATATATACTGTGTATATATATATATATATGACACAACTAAAAGGTTTTATTTTGGGATGGACACAAAAGGTTAAATGATTAAAAAATAATGTATTTTTTGAGAACATAAGAAAAGTTTAAGAAAGAGAAAAGGTCATTTGGCCCATCTAGACTCGTCCCATGTTAGAATTTTAATTTTTTTTTAAATTTTATTTAGCAGACGCCGTTATCCAAGGCGACTTAGAGACTAGGGTGTGTGAACTATGCATCAGCTGCAGAGTCACTTACAATTACGTCTCACCCGAAAGACGGAGCACAAGGAGGTTAAGTGACTTGCTCAGGGTTACACAATGAGTCAGTGGCTGAGACGGGATTTGAACCGGGGACCTCCTGGTTACAAGAAGGTTTAGTGGGCATCCTCCAATCCCACAACAAAGCCAGCTTCCAGCTGTCAGCGAGCTACCGGCCCCTGGAGGATCAAGGCCAACCCTCCAGGTGTCCGCTCTGAGCTCACCAGGCACCTGACCTGCAGGTGTCCGCTCTGAGCTCACCAGGCACCTGACCTGCAGGTGTCCGCTCTGAGCTCACCAGGCACCTGACCAGTAGTGACCGCTGTGGCGCGCTGAGGAGAGGCAGTCTCTGCCGGGTTTGCATGAAATCATTTTGTTAGCTACAAGCTGCGCTCCAGATAAGGTTTAGGGTCATTGAGTAATGTACTCTCCAATTCTGACACTATGTATTTTGGGTGAGTAAAATGCTACATTGCCTTGAAGTCATGAGTACTTTCAGGAAATACTGTACGTATGACTTTCCTTATTTTCCACCTGACAAAATCCAGCAATGTCTTTTTCACATGGCATTTAGTCCTGCCTTAATAATCTTAATAATATTACAGTCTGGGAAGGAAATGCATGCACATGGATTAGGGAGTGGTTAACATGTAGAAAACAGAAAGCACTGATTAGAGGAGAAACCACAAAATGGAGCGAGGTATTATTATTATTTATTTCTTAGCAGACGCCCTTATCCAGAGTGACTCACAATTGTTACAAGATATCACATTATTTTTACATACAATTACCCATTTATACAGTTGGGTTTTTACTGGAGCAATCTAGGTAAAGTACCTTGCTCAAGGGTACAGCAGCAATGTCCCCCAGCTGGGATTGAACCCACAACCCTCCGGTCAAGAGTCCAGAGCCCTAACCACTACTCCACACTGCTGCCCTTAGGGCAGCAGTGTGGAGGTAACCAGTGGTGTACCACAGGGATCAGTATTAGATCGTCTGCTATTCCTAATCTACATTAATGACTTAGATTCTAGTATAGCAAGCACACTTGTTAATTTTGCAGATGACACAAAAATAGGAGGAGTGGCAAACACTGATGCAGCAACAAAGGTCATCCAAAATGATATAGACAGCATTCAAACTGGGCAGACACATGGCAAATAGAGAAAAGTGTAAGGTACTGCACGCAGGCAATAAAAATGTGCATTATAAATAGGGCTTCTGATTTTCGGTTTTAACTGATAAAACCCGATAAAACACCCCCGATACAAAAAAATTAAATCGGTGGACAGCCAATAAACACCGGAAAACACCGGAAAAACTGTGGAAATCGTTCATCTATTCACATTGACTTTACCCTTGTCCCATTAAAAATAAAACCTACTACAAAAATAATAATAAATACATTTCCCAGTGCTGCTAGGCAATGTCCCACCTTCCTGACTTGCATCTATCACTGATTCATTCTGAATACTTTAAACCCGCCCCAACTACTGAGTGACAGCACATTCCTACATTTCTATAGGAGACTCCATTTGCAAGATTTAAAACTAGATTACAATCAGGATGGAGGCTTGTTAGAGGGGTTTAAAGCTGTATTACAGTTGAGATACAGAGCATTTAAAACAGAATTGTGGCGAAATGTACAAAAATGCCCCTCACAAAAACCCCAGAAGAATGTGCATGTGACCATAGGGATTTCGCTGTGGAAGACAGCAAAGGAAAGAGGGTACAACTTAAGTGTGCAAGTATTGTCCAGTTACTATACATATTTTGACACACAAAAAAGAAAAACGCTCAAGCATTTTGGAAAGTAACCAAAAACACTAATTGCATACACTATATCAAAAACGAAAGCCCCCCAAAAAAAGATTTACATAAAACTCGAAAATAGCTAAAATATAAACACCGAAAAATACAATTAATAAAACCCGAAAAACAGAAGCCCTAATTATAAATAACGTATGGGAGATACTAAAATTGAAGAAGGAATCTATGATAGGTGTTTATGTTGACTCAGAAATGTCTTCATCTAGACAATGTTGGGAAGATATAAAAAAAGGCCAACAAAATGCTCGGATATATTGTGAAAAGTGTTAAATTTAAATCAAGGGAAGTAATGTTAAAACTTTACAATGCATTAGTAAGACCTAACCTAGAATATTGTGTTCAGTTCTGGTCACCTCGCTACAAAAAGGATATGGCTGCTGTAGAAAGACTGCAAAGAAGAGCGACCAGAATTATACCGAGTTTAAAAGGCATGTCATATGCAGACAAGCTAAAATAACTGAATCTATTCAGATCTGATTCAAGCATTCAAAATCCTAAAAGGTATTGAGAATGTCGACCCAGGGGACTTTTTCAACATGTAAAAAGAAACAAGGACCAGGGCTCACAAGTGGAGGTTAGATAAAGGGGCATTCAGAACAGAAAATAGGAGGCACTTTTTTACACAGAGAACCGTGGGAGTGTGGAATCAACTCCCCAGTAATATTGTTGAAGCTGACACCCTGGGATCCTTCAAGAAGCTGCTTGATGAGATTCTGGGATCAATAAGCTACTAACGACCAAACGAGCAAGATGGGCCAAGTGGCCTCCTCTCGTTTGTAACCTTTCTTATGTTCTTCTACAAGTTGTCCCATTATTTCTCTAGCTACCACATGCCAGGAACAAGAAGCTTGATAACATGCGAACTCCAGCTGTGCAGCAGCATTGCTCTGTGTATTTACATGCGCAGTTTAATTATCATGTGTAAAACACCCAGTACACAGCTTATCTGAAGTGCTCACTACAACGCTACCTTCAGGAGGCAGTGTGCTCCAATGGTTAAAGCAAAGGACTTGTAGCCCGGAGGTCTCCGGTTCAAATCGCAGCTCACACGCTGACTCACTGTGTGACCCTGAGCAAGTCATTTAACCTCCTTGTGCTCCGTCTTTCGGGCAAGACGTTGTTGTAAGTGAGTCTGCAGTTGATGCAACAGTCTCTGTAAGTCGCCTTGGATAAAGGCATCTGCTAAATAATAATAATAATACCTTATGTGGAATGCTTTTAATGTCTGCACCTAGGAGTGGCTTGAAATTCCAATGTCTTTAAATACAGTTTTTCTCGATTGCTAATGAAACTAGGATCCACTTGATCTCCATCATAACCTAATGAGCAGAACAGTATTCTTTTTTTGCAAAACAGTGTGTCATTTCTCATTGCTTTCATACATAATGCAAATGCTAAGCACATTTTTGCAAAACAGTAAACACAGCTCTCTACAAAAGATGCAAAACTCAGTTGAGTAAATCATGTCAAACAAAATGAAAACATTTGGTCACAGCTGATACAAATTGCTCCCATGAATGTGAACCTCTTCTGCATGTGTGCAAAACTTCTTTGCACAATTGTTCAATCAGCAATCAGTCCTTATTCATGCATAAAAGAGGTCACCTCTGAGTTGCTGTTTTCAAGAATGGACCAAGTAAGAGGCCTAGGGTGAGGGCAAGGACAAAGGAGAGGTAGAGGGGCCCATAGAGGAAGAGGGGTTCAGATGCGTGGTGGTGGAGTAGCTCAAAGGGGAATACAAAGAGCTAATGTTTCAGATGAAATTCATGCCACAATTATTGACCATGTTGTCAATCATGGCCTTTCCATGAGAGAGGCTGGGCAGCGGGTCCAGCCCAATCTCAGTTGATCAACTGTAGCATCAATAGTAAGAATATTCAAGAATGAGAATAGGTAAGTTACAATGCTATACCACACTGTATTTCAGTATTACTGTACTGTATACAGTAAAATATATGTGTAAAACAGTTGTTCTGTCAATGCCATTCATGTGACCATCAAAATGTCACAGTTTGTACATATTTAGTGTATTTATAGAATTCAAAGACAACCACACGCTGGTGGCAGAGGTAAAGTCTTCACTGTGGCACAGGAGGCTGCCATAGTGGATATGGTTGTTGCCAACAATTCCATAAGATTGCGAGAGATCCAGACAGCAGTCATTCAAGATCACAGCATGTTCAGAAATGTCAACAGTGTGAGTTTGGCCACTATTGATCGGGTCCTTAAAAGACACAAAGTGGAAATGAAACAACTTTACAAGGTCCCATTCCAAAGAAACAGTGACAGCGTGAAGGAGACTAGACTCCAGTATGTACAGGTAAGGGTTTGTCACTGTGTGACAGGATGGCTGCAGGGAGGAACTCAGACCAGAACTAGAAACACACAGAGCAGACAGAGACTTGGGGTTTTGGTGAAGCTGAGCGCGTGATCGCGCTCAGCATTTAATAAACAAAATAATATAACACACAAAACAGGACACGGCACTTGCGCCAAAATAAATAGACGAACAAAAACGGACTATCAATTAAACAAACGGTGGACGGACAGACACACAAACACGGTGAGTAAATAAATAAACAAGTATCGTGCTGGTCCTACAGCACGCAATAGCAATTGTTTTAAATATTACTCTCCTTCTCTCTCTCCCGTTCTCCACTCAACGAACACACCACCCGGTGAGTGAAAACATGCAGCTTTTATGCAGTTGTACCGAGACTCGATTGCTAGTCAATCATTCAATTGGAATCTCGGTACAACTGCACGTGAATTAATTAAAGTGCAATTCCCGTGCTCACATATTATTACTTTAACCAGCACGTGAAGTGATTTGTGCCCTCCTCGTGCCTAAATACAAATCTACATTTTTAAATCACACGTGAAACACAGACCCGTTTATATCCCGTGTACCGATGACTATACCCCAACATTTACACACAACACGTAACATATAATACACAGGGGGCACTTTGCCACACACTGTAATGCCTTTTCTTACAGTAAAACATTGCATTGCATGCAGCTGGAATATTTTACAATGTATTTACTTTATGCATACTTAAATACTGTGTTTCTATTGTATTTTTATCTTAGAGAATAATGGAGCTTGAAGCAAACGCAACACCCCATACATTCAGTTATGTGGATGAAGCCGGCTTCAACATTTCAAAAGTATGGAGACGAGGGAGGAACCTCATAGGTGAGGGCAAAAATGATCTCTGGTACTGCACTATGTTAAGGATCTTTTTGCAGCCCTTGCTTCTGATGACCATGCACTTGTATTGCAACAATAGGAAGTACGTTGTTAGCTACAGACAGGTGATGTATAGACTTCTGTATGTATGCTATGTGTTCGTGGGTTGCTGTTGCTGTTACTATTATTAAATGCATATTTTCCTGTCATCTGAGGCAATGAAAAACATATATAATTGCATTCTGTAACTGCTTATTACACATGAATCATTTAATTTGGATAGGTCTGACTCATGTGACTTGGAACCGAGCCTGGAAACTTGACTTTGCAAAGCCGGTAGACCTGTTTTCCACTCATTGTGCTGTTTAAATACATAACGTGTTAATCTGGTTTAATTCAAGCACAACGCCTATTCAAGGCAATGTCAAGTCAGAACCTTCCTAGACCTGAAGTTTGAAACATAGCAGTTATTGTTTTGCTGCGCCTATTCTTTGAGTGACACCCATTTTTTTCTTCACATTTTGAATATGTGTCTGGCAATGAAGTTGTTTGCTGTGGTGAGTGGTGATGTTTATTTAAATCTCACCTATCCTGCAATTCTATCACATTTTACATTGTAACTTTAATAGACCCTGATCTTGGACACCCTGTTGTTACATAGATAAGGGCAGCAGTGTGGAGTAGTGGTTAGGGCTCTGGACTCTTGCCCGGAGGGTTGTGGGTTCAATCCCAGGTGGGGACACTGCAGCTGTACCCTTCAGCAAGGTGCTTTACCTAGATTGCTCCAGTAAAAACCCAACTGTATAAATGGGTAATTGTATGTAAAAAAATAATGTGATATATGTATAATGCGAAATAATGTATAATGTGATATCTTGCAACAATTGAAAGTCGCCCTGGATAAGGGTGTCTGCTAAGAAAGAAATAAAAAGAAGAATTGATTTGCTGCGATTTCCACAAACTGTACCCACTGCCATGTAATATGTAGTTCCCTGTGGAAATTCAATTTTCTAAAAGGATAGTGTGTGTGTGTCTATATATATATATATATATATATATATATATATATATATATATATATATATATATATATATATATATATATATATATATTTATATGTCTATATAATAATGTATGCACATTTTTTCAAATGAACTTTTTTATTCAAAGCTGCAGTGGTTAAACTGAACACTCTTATATGAGGTTAAATGTCAGCAAAACTTGCAAAGAAAATGTACAAACTGAAATTTACTGGTTGTATAAGAAGTCGCCCTGGATAAGGGCGTCTGCTAAGAAATAAATAATAATAATAATATTCAGCCCCTTAAGTCAGTACTTGGTAGAAGCACCTTTTGCAGCAATTTCTGCTATGAGTCTTTTTGGACAGGTCTCTACTAGTTTTGCTCAGTAGGATGGTGACTTTTTTGCCCATTTTTCATTGGAAAATTGCTCCAGTTTATTGGGGATCGTCGATGGACTGCAATCTTCAAGTCTCGCCATAAATTTTCGATTGGATTCAAGTCAAGACTTTGACTGGGCCACTTAAGAACATTAATTCTCTTCTTGTTCAACCACTCCAGTGTGGCTTTGGAACTGTGCTTCGGGTCATTGTCCTGCTGAAATATGAATTTCCTCCCCACTTTCAGAGTCTTGGCTGACTCAAACAGGTTTTCCTTAAGGATTTGCCTGTGCTTTGTACCATCCATTCGACTCTCTATCCTGACAAGCTTCCCAGTCCCTGCTGAAGAGAAGCATCCCCATAACATGATGCTGCCACCACCATGCTTGACAGTCCATTGCTAATTTATTTTAGTAACTGAGGCGCAAAATCATAATGAGTCGGACATTAATTTGATTCAATTCTCATTCAACTCGGGATCTCCAGCTTGTTTTGAAAAAAAAAAAAAGTTACTCGTGGCGACATTGTCTTGGTTTCGTGTTTTGCAACGCATTCTAGTAGTTTTACCCCCTTGCGTTAATGAGTTGACTCATGCATGTTTAATCATAACCACTAGAGGGTAGTATAACACCACAAATTGTGTTTTAAGCTACAGTATCTATATCCTTGTGTAATTAAGCCCTGTATTTTATAATCCAATAATTATTACCTGCAGCTTGGTTTGAAATTTACTTTAAAGACTAATAATTAATGTGTGGAGCTGCCAGCAGACATTGAAGAACTATTAATATAATTGAAAGCATTCTCTTGCCTCACGATGGATAATGCATTCATAGACTGTTCCTGATCAGTTCAACAGGTTTTGCAGCAAATCTACGTCTTGCAGCAACCTCAGAGCAAACGTCTGCAGGGATACGATCCACCGCAAACTTTGTATCGATCTGCCCTAAAACAGCCTCAACATTTATATAATTTATCTCTCTTCAGCCCTTTTTGACCGGTCCTCTTTGTCACTGGTCATGCAACTTCTCTGTTGTCTAATATGGATTTCAGTTTCCAATCCTTTTAATTCAAGACACCACTTCCCGGTACTCACCATAACATGGCTGATGCGTTAGCTCAGATACAGATATCCAGGTTCCACCATCAAGTCTGCAGCTCATCGAACGCCTCTGGAAGCTCCGCAATCAAATCACCTATTCAACTAAATCTCTCCTTAGTAATCTCCTGGATTCAGCCCAGGATACATGGCATCTACTCTCATCCTACACCACCAGCTGGAGTACTTTTCTCAACAATTTCTCAAATAAAATGGATATCCACAACTGCATAGAGGATATAATCATTATACCACTGAGCACGAAAGTGTGGACTCCTGGAACACAACTGAAGAGTATGTTGTTTATTTTAAAATAACTTCCAAGTTTTAGATCTTGCTATGATCACCTGACAGTGTCGGGTTGTCTCCTGCCAGCACTCATAACGGATGTGGAGTTCCTAACTTCAGTGTTGTATCGTTCTGCACACCTCAGACATTCATGCTGTTTTATTCTAGATAGTTGTAAACTATACTGGGTACTGATTAGACAAACTTAAATCATTTTTTTTTCTATTACCATATTTATGCTATACTGTATTTGGGACAACGTGATCATTTTACTTCCAGAAAGTTACAAAATGAACCCAAAATGTTTTTTTCTTTTTAAACTTCAATGTCGCCTGCATGCTCTCACTACCAGCAATCTACTCGGTGGTTTTCTATCTATCTGCTCAAAGAGCCTGTATATATATATATATATATATAACTTGTTTATTTAGCCGACGCCATTATCCAAGGCGATTTACAGAGACTAGGGTGTGTGAACTATGCATCAGCTGCAGAACTACCTCTCACCCGATAGACGGAGCACAAGGAGGTTAAGTGACTTGCTCAGGGTCACACAATGAGTCAGTGGCTGAGGTGGGATTTGAACCGGGGACCTCCTGGTTACAAGCCCTTTTCTTTAACCACTGGACCACACAGCCTCCTGATATGAGTTATTAAAGCTCATGTAGATGCCACAATACTAATTAGCATTCACAGTTCCCCTTTTTATCCACATTATAATATTGCTGTAGTTTTTGTTCGAGTCCTGCATTGCACTTCCTCACTGTGGGGGTATCGAGCACAGTAATACACGGCAGTGTCTTCAGTCTTCAGGCTGTTCATCTGTAAGAACACAGTGCTGCTGGAATCAGACTTGGTGACACTGAACCGGCCCTGGACTGACTGTGCATAGCTTGTGCTTCCTTCATAGTAGATTACAGCCAGCCATTCCAGTGCTTTCCCGGGGGGGCTGACAAATCCAGCCTGTGCCGTACCAGCTACTGCTGTCAGTCAAAGAGTGTCCAGAGATTTTACAAGACAGCTTGAGAGATTCTCTTGGCTTTCTGACTTCAGGACTGGACTGGGTTATAACATCAGCACAGCCTGCATCTGAAAATAACAAACACACACAAGTTGTAATAATAATAATAATAATAATAATAATAATAATGAATCTGATTAGAATTGGTTTCTCATATTAGATTGTGAGCCCTTACATTGCAAACCCACACAGAGCAGCAGTAAATCTCTCAGGAAACGCATTGTTTGAAGGCTTGGCTTCTTCTGTATCAGATGCTTCAGTCTCTCCTCAGACTAACACTGAGAGCTGCTTCAGGTATTTAAGTAGAGAGGAGCTGCCACCTGCTTTGCATAGAGGCTTTGTGTGCAGTGCATTCAAATGGAGCTGCGATTTTTCATATAAAACAGCAAACAGTTCAATGGATCATTAGGCAACAATTGCCTTTCCAGGAGCTTGTCGAACCCAGTGCATCCAGTAGCTGCTGAATGTGAATCCAGAGGCTTTACAGGACAGTTTATGGGACTCTCCAGGCTTTATAACTGCTGGTCCGGACTCAGTCAACACTACATCAGACCGGACACCTTGAGGAAAAAAGCAAACAACGTACAGTAACTACTGCTAAAACATCAAGTAATATACAGAATCAATACAGGCTAATTTCCACAAGTGTCACATACTTACTTGATAGAGCTGTCATTATTATACAGAGAGCTGTTAAAATCCCCATTGTACTGCAGTATTGTGGCTATTGAAAGAAGAAAGTGTTGTAACCAGCAGACAGGCTACCTCTCCTCCTGCTCCTATCTGCACTGCAGCAGAGTTAAATAGGAAGTGAAGCCCTGGACATTTGCATACGTTTCTCTGCATTATTTAAAGCAACTTGTTTATATTGCTGACTCCCAGAAACACTGCACACTGGAATCCCTCGACTATGATAGAGGGGCTGGGGAAATCCACAACCTTGGAACAGTGTTGATCAGTGGCATTTTAAACAGAAACATTATGTTCAGATTTTGGAGAAAGAAAATAGAGCGAAAGAGAGGGGGAGACAGTTGGGTTTTTTGTTTGCTGTATTCTTAACAGTATCCAGCCATAAACTGTTTAGAATAAACCCTAAATGCTTCTTGACTTCTCTGTGTCCTGTGAAGCTGCTGAGGTGGTAAAGTGTGACTGTGTTTTGCAGACAGAACAGCAGACTGATCTCACTGTTCCTGTGAAGCTCAGTAATGCACATGTGTCAGATCTTTATACTGTTACAGTGCTGCCATTCTGTTGGAGACACTGCCATCTACTGTCAGGAAATGAGAACTGCCGATAGGCCTCTGCATGAGCTGCCATGTAAGCCCGCCCCCCTGGGAGCTTACTATACGCAGCACGCAGAGACTCTCTTCCTCTTTTGTCTTCAGCATCGGTAGCGGTAGGTTATTAGAGCTTGTCGACTGACTGTACTCACTGAGCTTAGGCTTGAGAAGCTGGTTTTTGCCCCTTCTCCGAGTTTATTTCAGTTGCACTCTTTATAGTATTATTTTTGTTTACTTGGTTTATATATTTGTATATTATTTATTACATTATATATTCCTTCACGCTTTGCTTCGGCATCGAATTTTTTGTTTCTCTCGTGGTCTTCATCTTTCCTTTACTATAATTAATTCATAATTATTGTTGTTGTGTTTTTGGGTTTTTTTTTGTAATAATTATATATTGTATATATATATATATATATATATATTGTGCATTGCAGCCTCGGTCTTGCCTCTGGCTAAACCGTGTGTGTGTGTGTGGAGCCTGCTCTGCAGTCTCTATATATATATCCACTGCGGTGTGTTCCAGCCCTACCGCGTGGTAGCTGTACGGCCTGCCCCTTACAGTCACTAAGCACTATATAGTGTTGCTGCAGCGTTCCAAAAAAAAAAAAAAAAAAATTCCTTTTTTTTTCAACATTAGGAAGACGACCACCAAGCACATACTCCCTTAGCACCTAAGGTAGGTATTACTCAGCATCAGACACTGTACCAGCACTAGCGTCTCCGCTCTGCGGGTCAGCTGACGCTTGCTGCCTCGTGCTAGCTGCCTCAACGCTGGTACCGCGACTCCGCGTGGTGTCAGCGCCAGGCGCTTGGTGCAGCGCTTCCGTGCTTGGGACTCGGTGCTCGACGCCGGTGCTCGACGCCGACGCCGGCGCCGGTGCTCGACGCCGGTGCTCGACGCCGGCGCCGGCGCCGGTGCTCGACGCTGGTGCTCGACGCTGACGCCGGTGCTCGACGCCGGCGCCGGTGCTCGACGCCGGTGCTCGACGCCGGCGCCGGGCGCCGGTGCTTGACGCCGGTGCTCGATGCGTCGGGCGCTCGGTGCTCGATGCTTCGGGCGCTTGATGCATGCACCTCGGTGCTCAGCGCGTCGCTGCTCGACGCTTCGGCGCTCAATGCATGCACCTCCGACGCTCGACGCCGGCGTTCGACTCTTCGTGCTCGGCACTCGACGACGCACCTTAGGTGCTTAGCGCCGACGATTCGGCGCTGACGCCGGTGCTCGACGCACCTTTGAGGATTGACGCCGACGCTTCAGCGTTCGTTGAGCCACGCCAATGGAGATGTTGATTTTCATCGCTGCGTGGCCTGTCAGGCAAAGCTGCCTGCCAGCGATCCGCACGATGATTATGTAGCATGTCTGGGGCCAGAGCACGCCGCATCCGCGTTGGCGGATAGGGCTTTTTGCCATCTCTGTGCTGGCTTCCAGACGCGCACCCTCCGCCAAAGGGTGAAGAAAGCAGTGGGTGGGCACTCTCCCTCTTCGAGGTCATCCCACACCATTTCTGCCCCGCCGTCGTCTACGGCGACGCCGCCAGGGCGCTACAGCTCTCCAGGGGCCCGTCCTCCCAGCTAACTGCTGGTCAGAAGTCCCCCACCAGACATGCTCAGGAACGCAGCCCCTCCCCTCATAGGGTACACCCCCGTCGGGAGTCTAGGTCGCTCTCCAGATCGCCTCGACGGAGAGGACGCTCTCGTTCCCCTCGTCGGGACAAGCGATACAGAGACAGGTCAGGGGTGGCGAAGCTAACCTCCAAAATTTCGCAATTCATGGAGGTTATGATGGGGCAGCAGTCCATCCTGATGTCCCTGGCAAATGTGGTGCCTCGAGTCCCAGAACAACCGGCTGGGCCCATGCCTAGCCAGCCAGTGGCCCCTCCACAACCTGCACCGGTCGTCGCCCCTCCAGTGCAACCCCAAGGGGTGTGGGATGTCGATGCGGTTTCCAGAGACGCATCTGACGTCCTGGAAGGGGAGAGTATAGAGGCTGATGTAGCCTCCCAGCACTCTGAGCAGGACATCGAGCTCGAGGTGCTGGAGACCGATGACCCGACATGGTCTGTGGTGGAGAGAGCAACCCGCCACTTGGGCATGGAGGAACTACCACGGCGTTCCTTGTTTGAGTCGCCTTCAGCCCAGCCCCATCAGTCTAGGATGCTTCCGGCATTCCCGGACTTTGTTAAGGAGGTACAGTCCACCTGGGGCTCCGCCTCTTCCCCTGCGACTCTCGCAAGGCCTCGCCTTTAGCATGTAAGGGGCAAGTGAAGCTGGGTTGGCGCCCTTCCCACCGGTGGACGCCATGCTCGCCACGCTGGTGAAGACGCCAACGTTATCGGGCTGACAAAGGATCCTGCATGCCCCAATAAGCAGTGCAGGACCACAGAGGTGCATTTAAAAGGGGTACGCTGCGGCCACAGAGGCGGTCAGACTGTCAAATGTGGCCAGCCTGCTGACAGTCTATCAAGCGGCACTCATTAGGGACCTGCCTGAGTGCCCTTCTGCGGCCCTCAGAAGCGAGTTGGGGATGGTCAGTCAGCTGCTAGTAAAGCTGGCCCAGCTCAATGCCCGGGCTCAGGGCAGGAGCATCGCATCTCTGGTGGTGGCCAGAAGGCAGCTCTGGCTCTCGCAGGCGAGAGTGCAGGAAACTGACAGGGCCCCGTTGCTGGATGCCCCAATCACACCGGGGCACACATTTGGCCTGGCAGTGGAGGAGATGCTGCAACGTTCCACCAAGGCGCTGGAGGCGTCACAGCAAATGGCGAAGATGTGGCCAAATAAGCCGTTCCAGCCAAAGCTGCCTCAGGAACACCAGTGGCGCAGGACACCGCCACAGCAGCAGGCGCAACCACGGGGTAGTAAGACCTCCCCTTCAGGTCCATCACCGCTGCCAACCAGCGCTTGTAAGACCAAGCAGCGGAGGGTGGCACCCTAGAGGAGGTGGCAGGCCACGCCCTCGTGGCTCTGGCCAGGCCCCTCGCGAACGAGCACAGCCGAAACAGCCCTGAGAACTCCAGGCAGCTGTTAACCCACCCCTACACTGTCCCACAGCTCCAGTTCTGGCAACAATGCACCAACGACATCTGGGTGCGCAAAACTATGTTCTATACACCCTTCAGTTCCGTTTAAACCTCCCCTTCGGGAGTGGTGGTAACTGCAGTGAAGGACTCGGTTCAGTCCTCAGCTCTGAATGTGGAAATACAGGCATTGCTCAGGAAGCGTGCCATTCAACAAGTAGACCCTGCTCTGATTGACCAGGGGTTCTATTCCAAATACTTCCTGGTGCCCAAAAAGGATGGCGGGCTCCGCCCTATTTTAGATCTGCGAGTACTGAACAAATACCTACGGGTGTTATCGTTCAGGATGCTTACGCAAAGGCAAATCATCTAGTCAGTCCGACACGGCGACTGGTTCACCACCGTGGACCTGACAGATACGTACTTTCACGTTCCCATCTGCCCGGGACACAGGAAGTATCTGCGTCTCGCATTTCAGAGCAGGGTATACGAGTTTTGTGTCTTTCCATTCGGCCTGTCACTAGCTCCTCGAACCTTTTCGAAATGTATGGATGCCATTCTAGCTCCCTTGCGGGCTCAAGGTGTCCGACTGCTGAACTATCTGGACGACTGTTTCGTCTGCGCACAGTCGAAGGAGCAGTTGGCACAGCATACAGTGATGGTTACAGACCATCTTCAGTGGCTAGGTCTGAAGGTCAATTCAGAAAAGAGCCGCCTCGTGCCGAGCCAACAGACCGAATTTTTGGGTCTGCATCTGGACTCAGTGTCCATGGAAGCGACCCTGTCGACACAAAGAGTTGTCTCGATGGAGCGGTGTCTCTCCCTATTCAGGTTGAGAGAAACAGTCAGCATGAAGCTGTGTCAGCGCATGCTGAGGTTGATGGCTGCCACCTTGCAAGCCCTTCCCTTGGGCTTATTACACCAGAGACCTCTGCAGGCCTGGTTCAATGCCTTCACGTTGCATCCGCGGAGAGACAAACACTGCAGGTTGACGGTATCCCAAACCTGCTGGGAAGCGCTGCGCTGGTGGAAAGTTCCGTCGAACATCCACCAGGGCGTACGCTTGGGTCCCATCTTCCGAAGGGAGATCATCACGACCGACGCTTCCAACCAAGGTTGGGGAGCAGTCTGGAACGGGACAGGGACCTGTGGAGTGTGGTCAGGACCCTGGAGGTCAGCCCACATCAATGCTCTGGAACTCAGAGCGGTGGACCTCACCCTCCGGCACTTCTTGCCAGTGCTTCTAGGCAAGTACGTGTTAGTGCGGTCAGACAACACCACAGTTGTGGCGTATATCAACCGCCAGGGTGGCTTGCTGTCCCCCGGTCTTCACCGGATGGTAACACGGATGTTGCTATGGGCACAACCGCGTTTAACCTCTCTGCGTGCGGTTCACCAACCTGGCAGAGTCAATTACGAGGCAGACCTCCTATCCAGAGGAGGCCCTCTTGCCGGCGAATGGCGTCTTCACCCTCGGGTGGTAGAGCACTTCTGGGAATGGTTCGGCACAGCGCAGGTAGATCTCTTCGCTTCGCAAGAGACCACGCACTGCCCCCTATGGTTCTCGGTGAAGGATCTCGACAGCCCCCTAGGAGTCGATGCACTGGCTCACGAATGGCCACCAGGGCTCCTATATGCGTTTCCACCGATTCCGATTCTCCCCGCCTTCTTAGAGAAGGTCAGAGTAGAGCAAGCGACAGTGATTCTGATATGGTTCCCGAGTCTGGTGCAGTTGTTGCACGGTCGCCCGAGGGAGCTCCCTCTGCGAGCGGACCGGTTGTCCCAAGCCCAAGGAGGGCTATGGCACCCGAGCCCCAAGCTCATGCAGCTATGGGCTTGGCCCCTGAACGGGAGCGCCTGTCAGCCTTAGGGCTCTCGACGGCGGTGATTTCGACCATTTAGAGTGCTAGAGCGCCCTCTACTAGGTCGCAGTATACGTACAAGTGGCAGTTTCAAGTGGCAGTTTCAAGATTGGTGTCTGGCGGAGGGCCATGACCCAATATCCTGCCCTATGGCAGTGATATTACAGTTTCTACAGAAACTGTTAGATGAAGGGAAATCTCCCTCTACACTTAAGGTGTATTTAGCCGCCATATCGGCTTGCCATGTACGCATTGACGGTTTATCACCAGGTTGCCATTTTCTGGCATCTCAGTTCCTGAAGGGCGCAAGACGCTTGCGGCCTCCAAGGATGACCAGTTTACCGTCATGGAGCCTTGACGTGGTGTTAGAAGCCCTTACCAGGGCACCGTTCGAGCCTCTCCACAACGTGGACATGAAGCTCGTGTCTATGAAAACTGCGTTTTTGCTATCAGTGGTATCAGCAAAACGTGTGGGCGAGTTACACGCACTTTCAGTGCATTCATCATGTACTGCTTCGCGGGAGAAGGTCTCCATGCGTCCAAATCCGCCTTTTACCCAAGGTCATATCCTCGCTTCATATGAACCAACCAGTCGAAGTTGATGGCGCTCCATCCTCCTCCTTTTCTTCCCAGAGGAAGAACGGTTACACGTGCTCTGCCCCGTGCGGGCATTGAGATGTTATATTGACCGTACAACGACTGTGAGTCAAACAGAACAGTTGTTCATATGCCATGGTTCTAGGACTTTGGGTCAGCCGTTGTCTAAACAATGCCTTTCCCATTGGATAGTGGATGCTATTAAATTAGCATATGAATTTGCAGGCCTTCCGCCACCAGGGCAGTTGAAGGCACATTCCACTAGGGGTATGGCAACATCCTGGGCCCTCTTTAGAGGGGTGCCAGTGTCTGACATTTGCGCTGCAGCCAGTTGGGCTACACCGCATACTTTTATGAGGTTCTACCGTTTAAATGTACTGGAATCCTCTGCTCAGTCATTCGGAGCATCCGTGTTACACTCTATGATGCCCTAGTTGGCAGTCATTTTGAGTATTGTCACGATATGGTGTTGATTGTTCCACCTTAGGACAGGTGTCATTGCGAGCATAGAAGCTGAGGCGCGGTTCCGCATACGCATAGATGTGTTGCCTACGCAATTGCGTTATGACGTAAGTCTGTCCTACTGCCGAGAATCCTCCCTCGCAACGGCTTGGGTACACTGTTCCCA
This sequence comes from Acipenser oxyrinchus oxyrinchus, assembly GCA_030684275.1. NCBI lineage: Eukaryota > Metazoa > Chordata > Actinopteri > Acipenseriformes > Acipenseridae > Acipenser > Acipenser oxyrinchus. The sequence goes on from CM060290.1 coordinate 1,559,069, forward strand.
CACTTGATGGTTATTTTCGACTTGAAAGGGAACGATAGGTTGCGGATGCAACCCGTTCCCTGAAAGAGAAAATAACCATCAAGCGCGAGGTCGCCCGAAGCCTTCACGGCCTGAAGAGCAAAAAGGAAGAGAGTCTCTGTGCGCCATGATAATAAGCTCGCCTATCGGCAGCTTTGCTATAAAAGCTCAGCCAATCCCTACTGCCTGACGGCAATATCCCACACTTGATGGTTATTTTCTCTTTCAGGGAACCGGGGTTGCATCCGCAACCTATCATTATTCTTGCACAACCAACACCCTGTCGTGTCTTATTGCTTACTCATATATATATATATATATATATATATATATATATATATATACAGTACTGTGCAAAAGTTTTAGGCAGGTGTGAAAAAATGCTGTAAAGTAAGAATGCTTTCAAAAATAAACTAAATGCAAAGTGAGTGAACAGAAGAAAAATCTAAATCAAATCCATATTTGGTGTGACCACCCTTTGCCCACAGGTGCCCGGCCAGACAACAGGGGTCGCTGGTGCGCGGTGAGCCGAGGACACCCTGGCCGACCTAACCCTCCCTGAGCACCGCCCCCTGAAAGCTCCCGTCCTCGGTCGGCAAAGGAATAGCCTGGATTCGAACTCGCGACATCCAGATTATAGGGCACATCCTGCACTCCACGTGGAGAGCCGTTACTGGATGCACCACTCGGGAGCCCCCTTAAGTTTAATTTTTATAATTATTTTCACTCCGTATGACTTCTGCAACGCCACATTTATTGTAATGATTATAACGTACTATTTGCTAAAATCCACTACATTAAGATTGTTTGGTATACTACAAACATTTTAATTACCAGACATACGGTTAAATAGTAAACAAGATTCACAACTGTTTGGCAGATCAAGACAAGAAAAAGTAATGCAGCACGGTACTTTTTCATTAAGTAATAAGTAAGGACATAATATTAGCTTTTTCTGAAGAAATGGATAACGAGTAATTACTTTTTTTAGTAACATGTCCATCACTGCTCAACAAAGCAAAACATCAGCTATCCCTCATTGACTCAGTAGAGAGCAAAACGAGCCAAGCTGCAGTTCTTCTTACATACGTGTTCTTTGAAAAAGGGATATATTGTACTTTCTAAAAACACTAACTAAAAATCATAAATAAAATCTACGTCATATTAGGGTAGTTTGGGGATTTTAGACTTTTAGATACTATTTTATTATGCATTAGTACATCATCCCATAGGAGTACAGGACTTTTATCTTAGCAAAGGTATGTTTTGAGTTACTTGGGCTGTGTTTGTTTTTCTTCATCTACTGTGTCTTTAAATTCAGTCTTCCATCACTGGTTAAAATAAGCTTTAGCTATATCTATTAAATCATTGTTTTAAATCATGTTTTCACTTACTACCTAGTTTATATAGTTTCTCAAGGAAAAGACATGAACAGTATGTCTTAAAAACCTTTTTATTAATACAAACACACCAGACAGGTTAGGCGTTTTACTCAACTCTAAATGTCATGTTCTCGAGGAAATTGTGCCAACAAATGGCTTTTGTACATTAACAGCACATCTAAAAAAGTTTCATTTTATTTTTGCTTTTTATAATGAACTACATATAGCAATATTATTGACGTTAAAGAGTGACTGATGTTAAAGAGTGACTGTTTTTTTATTTTTTAAACTGGAGCATAGTACCACAATTCCAACTTCAACTTGTCACTTTATAATATAAAGATATCCATTACTATACTGTATCAAAACTGTGAATCTAAAATAGATTTAATGAATCATAACAAATATGCTGTACACTTTGCATTTAAACATATTCCAAACCTATTGGGGTCAAAAGAGAGGTGGATCTTAATCCTGCCTTCATAAAACAAAACATGTCTCAATCATAGACCTCTACCTTTAGTAAGGTTGTCAAGAATTAAACAAGGCTGACAAAAAATAAACTAGCAGGTTACATGTAAGGTTGGCAGTGTTAAGATTGGGTGCTGTTTAGACAATTTGACCATTATCTGGATAGGTTAAGGAAGATCAATTACAAGAAGAAGCAGAATATAACAATGTAATAAAATACAATATATGAAAGGTTGGTCTTACCTTTTCAGAAAGATGGAGTAGCTTAGACTTTGGAGTAAAAAATGTCAACGACTTCACTTGAAAACGATAAAAAGACTTTTCTAGTTGACATGTTTGTCATTGATCTTACAAGCTTTCCTGTATTTCTAACAGTGTTTTTTCATCCAGCTTTTGAAGTTGGTAGTATTAAGATTCTGTTTAGACATTATCTGGATATGTTAAGAAATATCAATTGCATAAAGTACATCAAATACATAAAGCAAGTCTCCACCTATCTTTACTTTCTTCCAAGTGCGTACCGTAAAACTTCAATTAAACACCACCAGTGTTTACTTACAGTATTTGCCAGCAGACCCAGTGCATATTAGAGACAGGTGATTATTTGAGAACCGGCAGTTATTTCAAGTTTTACAGTATGCTAGTTTTTAGTTATAAAAAAAAACAAAACAAGAAAACCCATTGATTGTAGTCAAATCAAATACAATGGAAGAATATAATATATGTGTTACCCTGTGCTGCGCAGTGGAGAAGAACCAGGATGCCCAACACGACCTTCATGGTGTTCTGCAGAGACAGGTCCAGGTGAAATGGGTGGGGAGAGAGAACAGCTGCTTTTATACACATACCCCAGGCTGGTAACCTGTTCTTGTTTGAAGGAATCTGTAAATTTGCAGGTTGTTGTACAAAAACTGGTTGTTGAACTTTTTAGGCGTCCTATCTTCCTTATAATTATTACCAATTATTAGTCTAATGAAGTAATTTAGAGCACAACTGGTTTAATCATTTCAAGTTAAACTCAGTGTTTGTGTGGTCAGAGCAGCAACACAGAGAACATTATCAGTTTACTTGGAAACAATTAGAACATCGCAAAAGTAGGAGCTACTTTTTTTAAATTTAATTTTAGGAAGCATTTGCTTTTGTGGGTTATGGATCCATCAGCACTTGGTTGTTACTGTATTCAGCTGAGCTTTGTCGTTTATCCTCTAATATTATACCATTGTATTGGACAATGTACTCCAACTCAGTATGTCATACAAAAGCAATAATATATAATAAAATAGATAGTTAAGTACAACCACAATATGTTTTTCTTACGGTAGTGGTTTTATGCAATATAGAGAAACTGTTAAACATTTTATTGTTTCCAATCTATCCATATAATTTTTTTTTTTTTATTGGGCTGCAAGCATAGGGGGCTGGACTCTGACTGGGCACCACCAAAAATTATACAAACCCGGCGCCTATATAAATACCTTGTATTATATATATATAAGGTTAAATGATTAAAAAATAATATATTTTCGTGAGAACATAAGAAAAGTTTAAGAAAGAGAAAAGGTCATTTGGCCCGTCTAGACTCGTCCCTTGTTAGAAGTTTTAGTGGGCATCCTCAAATCCCACGACCAAGCCAGCTTCCAGCTGTCAGCGAGCTACCTGCCCCTGGAGCATCAAGGCCAACCCTGCAGGTGTCGACTCTGAGCTCACCAGGCACCTGACCAGTAGTGACCACTGTGGTGCACTGAGGAGAGGCAGTCTCTGCCGGGTTTGCATGAAATCATTTTGTTAGCTACAACCTGCGCTCCAGATAAGGTTTGGGGCCAATGAGTAATGTACTCTAGAATTCTGACACTATGTATTTTGGGTGAGTAAAATGCAACATTGCCTTGAAGTCATGAGTACTTTCATGAAATACTGTACGTATGACTTTCCTTATTTTCCACCTGACAAAATCCAGCAATGTCTTTTTCACATGGCATTTAGTCCTGCCTTAATAATCTTAATATTATTACAGTCTGGGAAGTTGCTACTCTCGATGTTGTAAGCTACTATGTTCACCGACTCTCCTCCCACTAGTACTGGACTGTTAGAGTTTTACAGTTGCTTTCTGTAAATCTTCATTTCTCAGTCTGTTGTGCAAGCGAGTGGATTGATTGCGTTTTTCTTTTTTATTGAAAACCGCTATTGGTCATCGACAATGGATAATTGCAAAGCATATGACGTTTAATTTAGATTTCCAGAAAGCTTTTGACAAAGTCCTGCATAAAGATTAATTCTCAAACTGAACACAGTAGGGATTTAAGGAAATGCATGCACATGGATTAGGGAGTGGTTAACATGTAGAAAAAAGAAAGTACTGATTAGAGGAGAAACCACAAAATGGAGCGAGGTAACCAGTGGTGTACCACAGGGATCAGTATTAGGTCCTCTGCTCTTCTTAATCTGCATTAATGATTAAGATTCTAGTATAGCAAGCAAACTTGTTAATTTTGCAGATGACACAAAAATAGGAGGAGTGGCAAACACTGATGCAGCAGCAAAGGTCATCCAAAATGATATAGACAGCATTCAAACTGGGCAGACACATGGCAAATACAGAAAAGTGTAAGGTACTGCACGCAGGCAATAAAAATGTGCATTATAAATAGGGCTTCGGATTTTTGGTTTTAACTGATAAAACCCGATAAAACACCCCCGATACAAAAAAAAATAAATCGGTGGATCGCCAATAAACACCGGAAAACACCGGAAAAACTGTGGAAATGGTTCATCTATTCACATTGACTTTACCCTTATCTCATTAAAAATAAAACCTACTACAAAAATAATAATAAATACATTTCCCAGTGCTGCTAGGCAATGTCCCACCTTCCTGACTTGCATCTATCATTGATTTGTTCTGAATACTTTAAACCCGCCCCAACTACTGAGTGACAGCGCATTCCTCCATTTCTATTGGGGACTCCATTTGCGAGATTTAAAAGAAGATTACAATCAGGATGGAGGATTACTAGAGGGGTTTAAAGCTGTATTACAGTTGAGATACAAAACATTTAAAACAGAATTGTGGCAAAATGTACAAAAATGCCTACTCACAAAAACCCCAGAAGAATGTGCCTGTGACCATAAGGATTTCGCTGTGGAAGACAGCAAAGGAAAGAAGGTACAACTTAAGTGTGCAAGTATTGTCCAGTTACTATACATATTTTGACACACAAAAAAGAAAAACGCTCAAGCATTTTGGAAAGTAACCGAAAACACTAATTTCAGACACTATATCAAAAACGAAATCCCCCCAAAAAAAGATTTACATAAAACTCGAAAATAGCTAAAAATAAACACCGAAAAATACAATTAATAAAACCCGAAAAACAGAAGCCCTAATTATAAATACCATATGGGAGATACTAAAATTGAAGAAGGAATCTATGATAGGTGTTTATGTTGACTTAGAAATGTCTTCATCAAGACAATGTTGGGAAGTTATAAAAAAGGCCAACAAAATGCTCAGATATATTGTGAAAAGTGTTGAATTTAAATCAAGGGAAGTAATGTTAAAACTTTACAATGCATTAGTAAGACCTAATCTAGAATATTGTGTTCAGTTCTGGTCAACTCGCTACAAAAAGGATATGGCTGCTGTAGAAAGACTGCAAAGAAGAGCGACCAGAATTATACTGAGTTTAAAAGGCATGTCATATGCAGACAAGCTAAAAGAATTGAATCTATTCAGTCTTGAACAAAGAAGACTACGCGGTGATCTGATTCAAGCATTCAAAATCCTAAAAGGTATTGACAATGTTGACCCAGGGGTCTTTTTCAACATGAAAAAAGAAACAAGGACCAGGGGTCACAAGTGGAGATTAGATAAAGGGGCATTCAGAACAGAAAATAGGAGGCACTTTTTTACACAGAGAACCGTGGGAGTGTGGGACCAACTCCCCAGTAATGTTGTTGAAGCTGACACCCTGGGATCCTTCAAGAAGCTGCTTGATGAGATTCTGGGATCAATAAGCTACGAACAACCAAACGAGCAAGATGGGCCAAGTGGCCTCCTCTCGTTTGTTACCTTTCTTATGTTCTTCTTATGTTCTTATGTACATGTTTCTGACAATTCCCAAGGAAGCTACAAGTTGTCCCATTATTTCTCTAGCTACCGCATGCAGTGTATTCACAATTGACCATTGAGATGCCGGGAACCAACGAAGTACAAGAAGCTTAATAACATGCGAACTCCAGCTGCGCAGCAGCATTGCTCTGCGTATTTACATGCGCAGTTTAATTATCATGTGTAAAACACCCAGTACACAGCTTATCTGGAGCGCTCACTACAACGCTACCTTCAGGTGGCAGTGTGCTCCAATGGTTAAAGCAAAGGACTTATAGCCAGGAGGTCTTCGGTTCAAATCACGGCTCACTCGCTGACTCACTGTGTGACCCTGAGCAAGTCACTTAACCTCCTTGCGCTCCGTCTTTCAGGCAAGACGTTGTTGTAAGTGACTCTGCAGCTGACGCAAGTCTCTGTAAGTCTGCTGAATAATAATAATAATACCTTATGAGGAATGCTTTTAATGTCTGCACCTAGGAGTGGCTTGAAATTCCAATGTCTTTAATTACAGTTTTTCTCTACAAGAGATGCAAAACTCAGTTGAGTAAATCATGTCATACAAAATGAAAACATTTCGTCACAGCTGATACAAATTACTCCCATGAATGTGAACCTCTTCTGCATGTGTGCAAAACTCCTTTACACAATTGTTCAATCAGCAATCAGTAGTTATTCATGCATAAAAGAGGTCACCTCTGAGTTGCTGTTTTCAAGAATGGACCAAGTAAGAGGCCTAGGGCGAGGGCAAGGACAAAGGAGAGGTAGAGGGGCCCATAGAGGAAGAGGGGTTCAGATGCGTGGTGGTGGAGTAGCTCAAAGGGGAATACAAAGAGCTAATGTTTCAGATGAAATTCGTGCCACAATTATTGACCATGTTGTCAATCATGGCCTTTCCATGAGAGAGGCTGGGCAGCGGGTCCAGCCCAATCTCAGTTGATCAACTGTGGCATCAATAGTAAGAATATTCAAGAATGAGAATAGGTAAGTTACAGTGCTATACCACACTGTATTTCAGTATTACTGTACTGTATACAGTACAATATATGTGTAAAACAGTTGTTCTGTCAATGCTCTTCATGTGACCATCAAAATGTCAGTTTGTACATATTTACTGTATTTATAGAATTCAAAGACAACCACATGCTGGTGGCAGAGTAAAGTCTTCACTGTGGCACAGGAGGCTGCCATAGTGGATATGGTTGTTGCCAACAATTCCATAAGATTGCAAGAGATCCAGACAGCAGTCATTCAAGATCACAACATGTTCAGAAATGTCAACAGTGTGAGTTTGGCCACTATTGATCGGGTCCTTAAAAGACACAAAGTGGAAATGAAACAACTTTAGGTCCCATTCCAAAAAAACAGTGGCAGCGTGAAGGAGACTAGACTCCAGTATGTACAGGTAAGGGTTTGTCACTGTAATGCCTTTTCTTACAGTAAAACATTGCATTGCATGCAGCTGGAATATTTTACAATGTATTTACTTTATGCATACTTAAATACTGTGTTTCTATTGTATTTTTATCTTAGAGAATAATGGAGCTTGAAGCAAACGCAACACCCCATACATTCAGTTATGTGGATGAAGCCGGCTTCAACATTTCAAAAGTATGGAGACGAGGGAGGAACCTCATAAGTGAGGGCAAAAATGATCTCTGGTACTGCACCATGTTAAGGATCTTTTTGCAGCCCTTGCTTCTGATGGTCATGCACTTGTATTGCAACAATAGGAAGTATGTTGTTAACTACAGACAGGTGATGTATAGACTTCTGTATGTACGCTATGTGTTGCTGTTGCTCTTACTATTATTAAATGCATATTTTCCTGTCATCTGAGGCAATTAAAAACATATATAATTGCATTCTGTAACTGCTTATTACACATGAATCATTTAATTTGGATGGGTCTGACTCATGTGACTTGGAACCGAGCCTGGAAACTTGACTTTGCAAAGCCGGTAGACCTGTTTTCCACCCATTGTGCTGTTTAAATACATAACGTGCTAATCTGGTTTAATTCAAGCACAACGCCTATTCAAGGCAATGTCAAGTAAGAAGCTTCCTAGACCTGAAGTTTGAAACATAGCAGTTATTGTTTTGCTGCGCCTATTCTTTGAGTGACACCCATTTTTTTCTTCACATTTTGAATATGTGTCTGGCAATGAAGTTGTTTGCTGTGGTGAGTGGTGATGTTTATTTAAATCTCACCTATCCTGCAATTCTATCACATTTTACATTGTGACTTGAATAGACCATGATCTTGGACACCCTGTTGTTACATAGATAAGGGCAGCAGTGTGGAGTAGTGGTTTGGGCTCTGGACTCTTGATTGGAGGGTTGTGGGTTCAATCCCAGGTGGGGGACACTGCTGCTGTACCCTTCAGCAAGGTGCTTTACCTAGATTGCTCCAGTAAAAACCCAACTGCATACATGGGTAATTGTATGTAAAAAAATAAATAAATAATGTGATATCTGTATAATGCGAAATAATGTGATATCTTGCAACAATTGAAAGTTGCCCTGGATAAGGGTGTCTGCTAATAAATAAAGAAAAAGAAGAATTGGATTGCTGCGATTTCCACAAAATGTACCCACTGCCATGTAATATGTAGTTCTCTGTGGAAATTCAATTTTCTGAAAGAATAGTGTGTGTGTCTCTATATATATATATATATATATATATATATATATATATATATATATATATATATATGCAGTGGTTTGCAGAAGTATTCACCCCCCTGCAAAGTTTTCACATTTTGTTGAATTACAAATAATGTATGCACATTTTTTCAAATGAACTTTTTTATTCAAAGCTGCAGTGGTTAACCTGAACACTGTTATATGAGGAGGTTAAATGTCAGCAAAACTTGCAAAGAAAATGTACAAAATAAAATTTACTGGTTGTATAAGTATTCAGCCCCTTAAGTCAGTAGAAGCACCTTTTGCAGCAATTTCTGCTGTGAGTCTTTTTGGATAGGTCTCTACTAGTTTTGCACAGTAGGACTGTGACATTTTTTGCCCATTCTTCATTGGAAAATTACTCCAGTTTGTTGGGGATCGTCGATGGACTGCAATCTTCAAGTCTCGCCATAAATTTTCAATTGGATTCAAGTCAAGACTTTGACTGGGCCACTCAGGAACATTAATTCTCTTCTTGTTCAACCACTCCAGTGTGGCTTTGACTTTGTGCTTTGGGTCATTGTCCTGCTGAAATATGAATTTCCTCCCCAGTTTCAGAGTCTTGGCTAACTCTAACAGGTTTTCTTCAAGGATTTGCCTGTACTTTGTACCATATAAATAAAAATGAAAGGGTTTTTTTCCTTTCCACTGTGCAGAGGGTCTTCACATAGTCAGTAGGTTACAGTTACTAACCCCTGTGTCATGTTAAGTGTTTTTTCTTTCTTTATGTGTTAAATGTTTTCTCTCTTTTCTTCTTTTCTATTTTCATTGGCGGTTCTCTTTTTTCTTCTCCTAAACGTCTTCAGTAGGGAGCCGGGGGTACATCCTTTGGAGGGTCAGTGATTCCACTTTCTCCAACCCTTTGTTAAGCATCGCTTCATTTACCTCATAGAGGAGGGTTCTCCGTGAGTCGGAGGGGACCCCCGACCAAACCCCTCCTTTAGCATGCTTGATTCCTTGTCTTCTTCTCTTTCAGGTACTGATGTCTCTATTTATATAAAGGCCCCAAGCAGCGGAACCCCTCTTTGTATGTCGGGCCACCTCAACGACGGTGGCCCCCCTCCTGTTTGTCGTGTCTCCTCAGCGACAGAACCCCCCTACTGCATATGTTGGGCCATTGAAGAGACGGAACCGCTTTTACGTGTTATTATTACTCATCAATGTGTTTTCTTTCTGGTCCGCGAGCTTCTTCATATGTCGGGTCATCTCAGAGACGATGACCCCTTGTCACAAAGACGACTGAGCGGTGACGTCACGTCAGAAGCAGGAACAAAACAACAGAGAGAGGTGGAGTTTGGTGGAGCTGAGCGAATGCTTTCGCTCAGCATTTAATGAATAAACAGAACAGAAAAATAAACGGTTGTAACAAAAACACAGGACACGGCACTTTCGCCAAAATAAACAGACATAAACAAAACGAACTCACACTTAACAAACGGTGACGAACAAACACGGTGAGTAAACTAATCTTCTTCTTCTTATTATTATATTTATATTATCTCCTTTCTCCACACCCGTTCTCCACTCACCGAACACACAACCCTGAGTGAGTGAAAACATGCAGCTTTTATGCAGTTGTACCGAGACTCGATTGCTAGTCAATCATTCAATTGGAATCTCGTACAACTGCACGTGAATTAATTAAAGTGCAATTCCCGTGACCACACATTATATTATAACCAGCACGTGAAGTGATTTGTGCCCTCCTCGTGCCAAATACAAATCTACATTTTTAAAATCACACGTGAAACACAGACCCGCTTATATCCCGTGTACCGATGACTATACACCAACATTTACACACAACACGTAACACAAAATACACACGGGGGCACTTTGCCACATATACCCCCTTGTGCAAAGCACACATGGCCTCAATGGCCACCTCCCCTCAGTCCCAAAGTCCCGCTCAGGAACAGTGGCAGCAACGGGCCAAAGGTGGCGGCCACGGTGGGATGTCCTCCTCCCACCCAAACAACTGTAGAGTCCCAGTGGACACACACAGGCCGGCTCCTCTGGCCAGAAAAATTTTGGGGTGGTCTCCAGACCTGCTCCCCTTCTTCATGGCTGGCAGCTGCCCTTCATGGGGCTCCAGCCACAGTATTTCCTGCAGCGAAATTGCTGCGGGGAAGCTGGTCTCCTGATCTCCCCTTCTTCATGGCTGGCAGCTGCCCTTCACGGGCTCCAGCCACAGTATTTCCTGCCGCGAAAGTGCGGCTGGGGAGCTGGTCTCCTGACCTCCCCCTTTTCCGTGGCCGGCAGCTCCCTTCATGGGGCTCCAACCACACAATCTCCGCAGCGAAACTGCTGCGAGGGGAGCTGGTCTCCTGACCTCCCCCCTTCTTCATGGCCGGCATTTCCTCCGTGGGGCTCCGACCCCACGATCTCCGGCAGCGAAACTGCTGCGAGGGAGCTGGTCTCCTGACCTCCCCCTCCTTCGTGGTCGCCAGCTCCTCCGTGGGGCTCTGGCCACCATGTTTCCTGCCACGGAAATGCGGCTGGGGAAGCTGGTCTCCTGACCTCCCCTTTCTTCATGGCCGACAGCTGCCCTTCATGGGGTTCTGGCCACAGTGTAGCGACCCCAGGCGATGCGGAGCGGCTGGCAACCCCAGGCGATGCGGAGCGACAGGCAGCCCCAGGCGATGCGCGAGCGACAGGCAGCCCCAGGCGACGCGGAGCGACAGGCAGCCCCAGGCGAGCGCGGAGCGACAGGCAGCCCCAGGCGATGCGGAGGTGCTGGCAACCCCAGGCGATGCGGAGCGGCTGGCAACCCCAGGCGAGCGCGGAGCGGCTGGCAACCCCAGGCGATGCGCGGAGCGGCTGGCAACCCCAGGCGATGCGGAGCGGCTGGCAACCCCAGGCGATCGCGGAGCGGCTGGCAACCCCAGGCGAGCGCGGAGCGGCTGGCAACCCCAGGCGAGCGCGGAGCGGCTGGCAACCCCAGGCGAGCGCGGAGCGGCTGGCAACCCCAGGCGATGCGGAGCGGCTGGCAACCCCAGGCGAGCGCGGAGCGGCTGGCAACCCCAGGCGAGCGCGGAGCGGCTGGCAACCCCAGGCGAGCGCGGAGCGGCTGGCAACCCCAGGCGAGCGCGGAGCGGCTGGCAGCCCCAGGCGAGCGCGGAGCGGCTGGCAGCCCCAGGCGATGCGGAGCGGCTGGCAGCCCCAGGCGAGCGCGGAGCGGCTGGCAGCCCCAGGCGATGCGGAGCGGCTGGCAACCCCAGGCGAGCGCGGAGCGGCTGGCAACCCCAGGCGGCGCGGAGCGACAGGCAGCCCCAGGCGATGCGGAGCGACAGGCAGCCCCAGGCGAGCGCGGAGCGGCTGGCAACCCCAGGCGATGCGGAGCGACAGGCAGCCCCAGGCGATGCGGAGCGGCTGGCAACCCCAGGCGACGCGGAGCGGCTGGCAACCCCAGGCGAGCGCGGAGCGGCTGGCAACCCCAGGCGAGCGCGGAGCGGCTGGCAACCCCAGGCGATGCGGAGCGGCTGGCAACCCCAGGCGATGCGGAGCGGCTGGCAACCCCAGGCGATGCGGAGCGGCTGGCAACCCCAGGCGATGCGGAGCGGCTGGCAACCCCAGGCGATGCGGAGCGGCTGGCAACCCCAGGCGATGCAAGGCAAGCATCCTTGGGCTAAGCGAGGCAGGCATCCTTGGGCTGGCGAGGCAGGCATCCTTGGGCGGCGAGGCAGGCATCCTTGGGCTAAGCGAGGCAGGCATCCTTGGGCAGGCGAGGCAGGCATCCTTGGGCTAAGCGAGGCAGGCATCCTTGGGCTAAGCGAGGCAGGCATCCTGGGCTGCGTGGCAGGAAGTCAGGACTAGCTGGGGTGCGGGTTTTGGCCCTCTTCTCGGCCACTGCGGCCGGGCGGTTCTTCCCATGCTTTCCTCAGCAGCCTATGCAAGGGCTGCTGAGGACCGCCAGCATCTAGTCCTGGTCCTTCTGGTGAAGGGAGAGGCAGCTCCTGCTCCTCTCCTCGTGACGGTGGGGGAAATGATACTAGCAGGCATTCACCCTCTGCTGGTTGGGGAAGTGTTACCAGCAGGCATTCCTCCTCTGCTGGTGGGTTATGGAGGCAGAGACAGCTCCTGCTGCTCTGCTCCTGCCAGTGAAGGTGGCGGAGGCAGAGGCAGCTCCTGCTGCTCTGCTCCTGCCGATGGAGGTGGCGGAGGCAGAGGCAGCTCCTGCTGCTCTGCTCCTGCCAGTGGAGGTGGGAGCTGCGTAGTCTCCTGGCGGGCGGAGGTGGGAGCAGCGTGTAGTCTACCCTTGTTTCAGGGGACTGGTGCGGCCCTCCCTCTCTTGCAGGGGACTGGTGCGGCTCCGCCGGAAGGGGAGACCAGCAGGCATTCACCCTCTGCTGGTGGACAGGGACCCAGCAGGCATTCACCCTCTGCTGGTGGACAGGGACCCAGCAGGCATTCACCCTCTGCTGGTAGACAGGGACCCAGCAGGCATTCACCCTCTGCTGGTGGAGGAGGCAGAGGCAGCTCCTGCTGCTCTGCTCCTGGTGGTGGAGGTGGCGGAGGCAGAGACAGCTCCTGCTGCTCTGCTCCTGGCGGTGGAAGTGGCGGAGGCAGAGACAGCTCCTGCTGCTCTGCTCCTGCCGATGGAGGTGGCGAAGGCGGGACCAGCAGGAATTCACCCTCTGCTGGTGGAGGTGGGAGCTGCAAGCAGTCCTCCCATGGCAATGGAGGTGGAACCAGCAGGAATTCACCCTCTGCTGGTGGAGACTGGGGCTGTGGACGCCTACCTTCCCCTTCTTGGGCCGTGGACGACCGACTCCTCCCTCTTGGGCTGTGGACGCACCGACTCCTCCCTTTGGGCTGTGGACGACCGACTCCTCCCTTTTGGGCTGTGGACGACCGACTCCTCCCTTTTGGGCTGTGGACGCACCGACTCCTCCCATTCAGGCGTAGGACGTTCGGACTCCTCCCACTCAGGCGTAGGGACGTTCGGGCTCCTCCCACTCAGGCGTAGGGACGTTCGGGCTCCTCCCACTCAGGCGTAGGACGCTCGGGCTCCTCCCACTCAGGCGCAGGGACGCTCGGCTCCTCCCACTCAGGCGAGGGACGCTCGGGCTCCTCCTGCTTGGGCTGTGGACACTCAGGCTCCTCCCACTTGGGCTGTGGACACTCAGGCTCCTCCTCATAACTGCGGAAGGGACAGACGGCAAAGTAATGCTGCTGGTTACAGAGGCAGCACAACAGTGGTGACCTACAGCTCCTCGGGTGCCTGGCCCTGATGTACGCTCCTCCTCCCTGTCCCTCGCCTCCCGGGTCCTTTTTCCACCTCATCCTGTCTTCCATTTTTTGTTGTTGTTGTTGTTGTTGGGTTTTTTTTTTTTTTTAAAACCCCAAATTGCGGTTCCTGCTCTGGCCTGAGTCCTGGAGGCGCTGTAGCTCCCGGTTCTGACACCACGTGTCACAAAGACGGCCGACAGTGGGTGACGTCAGACCAGAAACAGGAAGTAACACACAACAGACAGTGAGGTTTTGGTGAAGCTGAGCACTTGGTTGTGCTCAGCATTTAATAAACAAAATAAAAGAACACAAAAACAGCACACGGGGGGGGCACTTTGCCACACCCCTCTTTGTATGTTGGGTCATCTCAGAGACGATGACCCCTCTTCGTATGTCAGATCATCTCAGAGACGGTGACCCCTCTTTGTATGTTGGGTCATCTCAGAGACGATGACCCCTCTTCATATGTCAGGTCATCTCAGAGACGGTGACCCCTCTTCGTATGTCAGGTCATCTCAGAGACGGTGACCCCTCTTTGTATGTCGGGTCATCTCAGAGACGATGACCCCTCTTCGTATGTCAGGTCATCTCAGAGACGGTGACCCCTCTTTGTATGTCAGGTCATCTCAGAGACAATGACCCCTATTCGTATGTCGGTTCATTTCAGAGACGGTGACCCCTCTTCGTATGTCAGGTCTCCTCAATGATGGAAACCCCCTTTATATTCGTAGGGCCTTCGAAGGACGGAGCCTCTCTCTTTATATGTTCTATTTGTGACTAACGTTATGTCCTAAACATTGCAGCAGGTGGCCTAGCTCCAACCCGTGAAAGTTCAATGGATCATTAGGCAACAATTGTATAGAGGAGGAGCATTGAAGAGTCTCTGAATAAACAGTTCATGTAATAAATACTGATAAGACAGAAACACACAATCCAATTCTGTAACTGACTTCTTCCATTTAGTTGCTTCACTTTAGACTGACATCTCCCTTATAAAAAAGTAAAATACTGCAAGTATACCTGGGTCAAAATATTATAGGTTTAGTATACTATTAGTACTAGTAGACTATACTATTTTATATTACTGTTTTATAAGGGGCTATCGATTCATTAGACAGACAGATAGGAAGAGATTTGAACACATTGATTTCTGGGGTTTGTGTCTCTCTCTTTTCCTGGTAAAGAGAGGTGAGGATTGTTATTGAGATGGAATAAAATCCTTCACACTAAAGAATAAGCTGACTGCCCGGACGTGTTCATTATAAAGGAGGGAGTTTGCTTGTTGTTCAGATACTCCAGTGGAAATAGCAGTTTGACTTGGTAATGAGAAAATAACCTTTTTATAGATCATTCTTTTAAAACACATCTGAACCTTTCCTTTGAGGACATCTATTGGCAGATAATGGAACTGCAGTCACTTTGAAATTGTTTCCAATTATTATGGATTGCACTCTGGAATATTGGAGGAAACCACTGGACATGTCAATAGTGTGTTCTGGTATTTTCTAACTTCGAGGCTTGTGACAGGAATATAATGAGTTCTGGTTGTAAATCTCCCTCTCGACCTGTGAGGGTACTAAGTAGCGAAAGGGAAAGGCTTTGGACAGGTTGTCCTGACAGTTCATTCCCTGGGTCGGGAAGTCAGTCAGCCTGGAAAAAGACAAGACTCCAGTGCGGGAATGTATTGACCTGGAAGGTAAACGAGGTAGCAGCTGCAGGCAATAGAGTCAACTGCAATCGTTTACCAAAGGGTCATGCATAATCACATAAAAGGGGCTGGAGAATTGTAAATCTTTTCTTTCGCTTTTGGTTTCGAAATAGACCCAGAAGGACCCGTGTACTGTGTATTAAGAGTATTGTGAGTGTTTGTTTATCTTGTCTATAATTGTTACTTGTGTGTTTATAGACGGCTAACACGTTCCGGAGCTGTCGCTAAGAGCCAACACTGAACCTGGAACAGCAAAAGCACTATTTGTCACTCTTTAAACTGTATCACCCACCACGAGCACTACAGCACGCACCCAGGACTGGTGACAGTGGTTGTATATTGTGGGAGAGATACTGTTTATTGTTTAGGGCTGCAATCCCTGTTACTGTTCTCTGTGTTTTACGCATCGCTGTGTATAACCAGAGTTTATTATTTGGTCACCAGACCTGGATTATAACTAAAATAAAACGGATATTTTCCATACCGGATTACAAATCTCTGTCTGTTTATTCCTGCACTGCATCACCTCTGCACCTGTACATAATCAGCAACCACTTTGCCACAAGGCTCTACCTATTTTAATACTTCCCTCCACCAAGTATTGGCAAATAAGCCAAACCTGATTACTCCCCAGCAGCAGCTGGGATTGTCAGTAGGGAGGAGCATGAAAAAGTGTTTTAGCTTTTAGCTGAGATGTTTTGTGTAATGAATAAAGTTCTAAATTACACCTGGTGTTGGGGAGGGGGGGTGTAACAATCTCAGCATGGCTGCTTTTACAGTTTGTATTTTCCTGTAGAAAGTGTGGTCTGGTGTTCTAACAGACAGACAGTCTGAATCTCATGGTTGATCTACCACAACTCAACCATGAAAAAGAAAGCAGAAGCTGTGAGTGATCAGTGCTGCAGTCCTGAAGAGAGGGGATTTTGTATGGCAGCTTGGTTTGATTGCATCACTGTGGGTCTCAAGCACAGTAATACACGGCAGTGTCTTCAGTCTTCAGGCTGTTCATTTGTAAATACAGCATGCTGTTGGAATCGTCTCTGGAGATGGTGAATCTTCCCTGAACAGATGGGGCATAGTATGTACTACCACCAGCGCTTAATATATTTTCAGGAAATTACATGTCAGCACTGTACTTGCATCCAGAGCATGTCTGTGATGAAAATAAAAATACGTCTAAAAACAAAACAGTATTCGGTTCAACAGAGACAGTTAGTAACTTAAAAACAAATAAGCTAAATGCTCTGTGTCTGTGTAGTTTGAAATTTGAATGTGCCGCCCCTGATTGCTCTGTGGCATTCAGGCAATAGGCAGGGACAGGAATATTTCAAGGTTTTAAAACGACATGTCATTTCCTAAAATTATATTAAGAGAGGTTTCGGGTAAATATAGAAAGAAAAAAGGCAGTGTATATTTTAGCACGAGTACAACAAGACCATGTACGGAATTAAAATGAATGGACTATAGAATAGTCTTTTTATGTAACAATTCAATTGGTTTAAAAACAAACAAGATTATCCATAAACCAATGATCACAGAAAATAAATATAAAAGAGAATTTTGACAAAAGCTGCAGCGAAGCACTGTCGCTGCTGATTGGTTGTTTCTACGCGCTTTGAAAAAGGAGTCTCGTCTTCCAGAATATCAGCATATATTCTGTGTGCTTTTGAAGGCGTGGATTTCCATAACAACTTTCTTGATGAAGGCTGTCAAAAGAGGAAGAGCGGAGTGCTTAAAATGATCAACATTTTTGCATTACATGTAGGCCTACCTTAAATGACTTTTTGTTTCATTATTATTTATTAATCCTGAGAGTCACTTTCATCGCTGTCACTTATTAGCAGTTCCTTACGCTCAAGCTCCTCCTCATCTTCCTCATCTTCAAAGGCAGTGACAGAGACCAGGTGTTTAATAGAGACTCTGCATTTATTTACAGTATTTGCCTGCAGACCCAGCGCGTATTTTTTGAAGTTTTACGGTATGCATAATAACACTGTAATTACATGTAAGTACACATGTGTTTATTAAGTAACTACTCTGTAAATACACAGTAACTAGAGACACTTCATGGAAAGTGTTATCGAGAGTTCTCCCCAGCTCCCTCAGTACAGTAAAGAGGATGACACCCCATGTGCAGTTTCTGAAATGAAGCCTGAAATGAAGACTGGAACCAGACCGAGGGGTCGATTGGGGAACAGCAAACCAGTTCTGCATTTCATCATGTGTCCCAGTACTTATTAGAGGGAGTCTCCATGACTGTATTACAATAGGAAGAACCACTAGAGGGCACTGCAGCACCTTTCTTTAACTTGGACAGAAAAGCAGCATATTACATAAGAACATAAGAAAGTTTACAAATGAGGGGAGGCCATTGGGCCCATCTTGCTCATTTGGTTGTTAGTAGCTTATTGATCCCAGCATCTCATCAAGCAGCTTCTTGAAGGATCCCAGGGTGTCAGCTTCAACAACATTAGTTGGTTCCAGACCCTACAACTCCTCCTAGTGCCTCCTATTTTCTGTTCTGAATGCCCCTTTATCTAATCTCCATTTGTGACCCCTGGTCCTTGTTTCTTTTTTCAGGTCGAAAAAGTCCCCTGGGTCGACATTGTCAAAATTGCAGTTCTCACTCTGTGGCACTAGATGGCGGTGTGTCCATTTAAATGGCACACAATGGAAGGTTATGGTGTCTTTACACTGCGTCCAGTTCTGGTCACCTCAGCACCAAAGGGACATTATGGCCCTGGAGAGAGTCCAAAGAAGCAACCAGACTAATCCCAGCTGTGCTTAAAGGACTGAGCTATGACGACAGACTGAAAGAACGGAATCTATCCTGAAACAGAGGAATTAAGGGGGATATGATTGGAAATTCAAAGGACTTGACATATTAACCATAACCAATTCTATAAGTACATAGACCAGGACAACGGGACTCTGTTAAATTAGAATCTAATTAAGATCATTTCTACTGAAAACCCCACTTACAATGAAGAAGCAAGTTTCTTTTTTTATATATATGCAAGGCTTCATGCAAACAAACACTCCTACTTCCTGTCCTAGCAGATATTTACTGAGTCTGCCGACAGGAATCCAGCAACGTGTTCAGAGTGAAGTGACACAGGGACAGGCCGTACATCTGCAACATGGACTGGCATGCAAGAATTGCTTTCAGGCTTTGTGGATTTTCCGGTAAATACTGCACTTCTAAATCAAAATTGGACTGCGCTTCCAAAATACTTCTGGTGTTAAAGACATTCTGCAAACCACGTTTTATGCATTTGGCTAAACGCTAATTATATTTTACATTATATCGAAAATCCTTTTCCTGGCTGAATTGGAATAGGAAAACATTTTGGTAGACTGCCGAGTTTAATAAAACGGGATTTAGGGAAATTTTGCCAAAGACACCAACACTTCTTATATTTGTGTGCTCGAATGACAAACCTGTACTTCTCTTTCTTTCCCAGTTCTAGCACTAGAAGTGGAGTCCAGTATTACTCTGACCCAGTCTGATTCAGTCCTTAAAAAGCCTGGAGAGTCAGTCCGGTTGTCCTGCAAGATTTCTGGGTATGCAATCGATGAACATCATGAGCACTGGATCCGCAAGCACCCTCTGGGGAAAGGGCTAGAATGGCTGGCCTCCTACCGAACTGAATCCTTCGCTAACCACCATTCCCCAGCCATTCAAGGGCGCTTCACGGCTTCTGCCAACATCCCCAGCAGCACCTGCTTCCTACAAATGAACATCCTGAGAGTTGAGGACACGGGGGTGTATTACTGTGCACGGGAGGGAGTCACAGTGAGAGAAGGGAAACAGGTGACTGGACACAAACTCCTCTATTGAAACATACAGTGGCACGGTAATCAATCAAGTGAATTCAGATCCCCATATATACCTTTTTGTTCCAAACATTTCTGTATTTTTAACATACCTTTGTCATGCAAAACTTGCAACCTATGGTATATTTATTATGCAAATAATGTAACGAACTAAAATACGTAGGAGAGACAGGCACAACATTTACAGAATCACCTATCAAACATAAGCAATACAAAAGTAACTAAACTAACAGTTCAGAAAATGAACACAACACGAATGACCTACAATTTATAGTTTTAGAAGAAATCAAATAAGATAATGTACAATACAGAAGAATAACGAAAAATAAATGGAGAGACTCAATACATGTTGTCTGAAGGGTTAACTTGAAAGGATTAATAGTAACTATGTAGTAAATGACATTACAAACACATTCATAGATTTAAATAGAAATCAGTAAGTGTGGTTGCCATGGCATCAAAAGCCTAGAAGTACCTCCACTGTTTGTTTTCAAACACACTGCTTTGTTATTTGTTAGATGCCTTTATCCAAGGCGACTAACAGAGACTAGGGTGTGTGAACTATGCATCAGCTGCAGAGTCACTTACAACTACGTCTCACCAGAAAGACGGAGCACAAGGAGGTTAATTGACTTGCTCAGGGTCACACAATGAGTCAGTAGTTGAGGTGGGATTTGAACCGGGGACCTCCTGGTTACAAGCCCTTTTCTTTAACCACTGGACCACACAGCCTCCTATACATATAGCTTTGACAAAGCTATGTGTATAAATGTTATACAACATTTTATATACACCAATGGAAAAGTATAACACCTAGAAAATTCTCGAAAATTTAGAAAAATTATTTTGTAGCAGAAGTTTTGCTTTTATGGAAGAGAAAAAAAGTTACAAGAAATAGATGTCTACAATTATTTATTTCAGGTTTTTTTTGGCAAAACTCCAAAAATGCTAATTCAAGTGTTCATACCCTGACAAGGAAAATTAAATTAATAGCTATTTGAGGCAGCAATAATAACCTCTTTTAAACGATTAGGATATTTGTCAATGAGCTTTTGGCATAATTCTTTGGTGACTTTTGACCATTCTTCAATGCAAAATTGTTCCAGTTCATTCAAATTTCGAGGACTTCTCTTATGCACAGCCTTCTTCAACTCATACCAAAGATTCTCAATCGGATTTAGATCAGGACTTTGACTAGGCCATTCCTGAACCTTGATTTTATTCTTCTTTAACCATTCTGAAGTAGATTATGATGTGTGATTTGGATTGTTGCTGTGTTGGAGAGTCCATTTCCACTTTATTAAACAACGTTTTGTAGCGGAGGGTTTCAGATGATTGGCCAATATCTTTTGGTATGCTATGGGATCCATTTTACCATGTATTGGAACTATATTTCCTGTGCAATTAGAGGAAAAACAGCCTCATAGAAGGATATTACCACCTCCATGCTTGACAGTAGGTATGGTGTTCTTTTCTTTGTACACCTCACCAGACTTTCTCCAAACGTAAAGACTATCAGCGTGACTAAATAGCTCGATTTTTGGTTCTTCACTCCACAAAACCTTTGACCAGAACTAACCCTTTTATACTCTCTAAGAATGTTCACCTACAATCCAGCATTTTCTAGGATTAGGTTCTGCATTATCATATTGAAATTTCTAGCACCTTGTAGACAATACTATCATAGCATCAAAGGGTATGAATACTTCTGAATTAGCATTTTTGAAAAATTGCTGAAATAAATAATTGCAGACATCTATTTATTGTAACTTTTTTCTCATCCACAAAAGCAAAACTTTTGCTACAAAAGATTTTTCCTAAAATTCTTTGTTTTTGATAAATTTCTAGAAAAATATGAATATATATATATATATATATATATATATATATATATATATATATATATATATATATATATATATATATATATATATATAATAGTTCATGCTATTTGTGCTTTATGTGACTGCAACATGTAGCAGAAGTTGCTTTCTGACAAGTATTATGTAACTGTAGAGGAGTTCAGAACATTTGTGGGTATGTTATAGTAAAATAATAATAATATAAAAAAAATATTGAATTGAAGGGGTATTAGCGCAATTGTAAACTCTGTTGCAGGCTGGTTTCAGTGGTAGTGCATTAGCTTGTCAGTCAGTCTTCTGCACTCAGGTTTTTGCTCGTGTGTTAATCACTGTGGCTACACTGGTAGCAGCGGCACTGTGATGCACACCAAGACAAAAACCTATACAGAGATTAGCTTGCAACACTGAACCACTGTTATAAAATATTGAAAGCATATATAGAATGTGAAAGATTTGAAAAGGATTGAAAAGCATAATTAGGTGACACATCTGTTTTAAGAAATGCATATGTGTACAGACATATAATCTGTTATAAATAGAATAATGTCTGGTTCAGTATCACAATTGTGACATATGTACATTTGGCTTCCTTCAGTGCAAGCTTCATGTACCCAAATACAGTTGAGCTAATGTTGTATGGGATCAATTGTAACAAGTATACTTTTTCTTATTTGTTTTAAATAGTTATTGAAATATCTCCTATGTATTTATTTATTTGCGGTATCAGAGACAAAAAAGCTGCACAAGAGTGATTTCTCCCCAGTGCTTTTTTTAACTGCCAGACAACAGGCCGTGTTTAAATAGGAAATTAACTTCATAGTGGATTTGCACAGTGGATTTGCACAGTGGGTTTGCACAGTTTGCACAGTGATTTTGCACAGTGGGTTTGCACAGTGGCTTTGCACAGTAAGTTTGCATACTGGGGGTCGCAGCTGAGTGTAAGCTCAATAATATATAGAGGTGTGTAGAAATTTTAGGACACTAAGATTTGTCATTGTAACAGGGGAGATCTGTACTGACTGTCTGCATATGCATGGTGCAACAATAAATTGTGCACCCAAGCGGTGTTTAGTACTAGTTTTCTATCTCCTGTGTCAGTGAATTAACCACCCTTCCACATTCATGGATATCCTTTATATACCTACCTGTGTGAGAACTTCAATTTTTGGTCAGTAATCAGTGATATAGAAACAATAGGCATTGGTGTGTGAACATGTTCGACCACTTTGTGCTTTCAAATAGGCATCTTCAACAACTTCAAAACTCTCCTGCATTTTACCATTTGTGGCTATGTGTTCCTTTTCTCTTATTATTTGATATAAATTGCATGTGTGGTCTATTAAAGTCATCAATTAAATTCAACAGTCACTAATGTGCCTAATTTGACAGTTTTCCAAGATTTTCAGTTACAATGGTTTTATTTCATATGCACAACAAATCAAAAGCAGCAAAAGAGTTTTTAATGTATTTGCACATTAGTGTATAGATATACACACACGCACACACACATCTCTTTTAAGAAACATTGAAATATTTTAAAATAACCTATGGGTAGAAACAGTCCAATATGTGGGCAAATATGCAAACAAATTGACATCAAGCATTTCTATCAGTAAAATCTTTAGAAACTGTCAAACAAAAACATCAAATCACATGAGACTTCTTATTGGGACACAATTTCAAAACCTCAACTCCAGCCTTTAATTGAATCCTACTTTTCGAAGGAGACAAAACATCTGTTCATTTACCAAAACTAGACCCGACCAGCTAAGTTCTATATTTCAGGTCACTTTAGCAGTCTGTTTGTGATCATTATGATGATGACGTAGCTGCAGAATATGAAGAATCTGTGGAAGACTGAGAATTCCGCTGGAGCCTGAATATTCCAAGATTTCTGAGGAATTCCATTACCGCAGATTGGACTCCAGGCATGGGTCAAACACATTACCATCACACAGTGATATATGTCTTGAGTTGGTTTTAGGCGGTTATGAAAAGTTCTACATTGTTGCACTTTTCTTACAAAATGTATCCAAGTGTGTACATTAGATAAAGCCAGGAAGCAGCAGTGTGATATATAACAGAGCGCTGTGCAGATGTTTCCTTTGTAACCCTGCAGAGACTTGGACCAACTTCCACAGCAATGACTGCGATCAGTCAGCGTACTGGAAGCCAGCAGTTCATACCCACTGCCATCAGATCGCATGTCTGGATTGTGATGTCGACACTGAAAGGATTGAAATGGTTAGAAGTGATTTCCAATGGCCAGTCAGAGGAGACTTCAAAGTAAAATAAAACAAATAACTTATTAAATACAACACACTAAGTTTCCGTGCCTTCGCTCCTGAGAGAACATGGTTTGCTCTAGTTTCCCCTTCCTTAAATCCCTCAGACTTCTGTTCTGTTTTACAAACTGAATCTCCACTGATCCGCTGCTATTACTGGTTTCTTCACTCTGCAGGCTCTTATATACCATCTTCAGAGTCCAAATATACCGACATGCAAAAAATAAAGATGTGCTTCAGCCCAAACAAACTGTCTTCACAGTGTAGATTCACACACACACACACACAGGCACACACACACACACACGCACATACAAACACACACTGACACACACACACACACACACACACACACAGCACACTACACACACACACACACTGACACACACACACACAGAGACACGCACGCACGCACGCACACACACACACACACACACACACACAAACACACTGACACACACGCACACACACACACACAGGCACACTGACACACACAGATTAAGTGTGTAAAACCACAGTTTTCATCATATTTATCCAAATAAATACATAATACACAGTGTAGAATAATCAAACCTTCACTCACAGCTTTAGAGTCATTTGTTTGTTCAGTTTTTTGTAAATACAAATTGATGTGTTGAAATAGTTTAAATAAATACCCACAGTTTCAAATTATCTTGCCTTCAATATCACCGGCTTAAGAGGCATTTTTCTTTTTAGTACAAAGTTAACCTCACGTTTACCCTTTCACAGCTCTTTAGTATTACCGATATGTCCCCAATCATACAAAACCACGACCAGAAATGTTAGCAAGAACGAAAGGGAGTTCAATGTTATTTGGAATGAGGTTATTTATAAGAACTGCAAAGGAACACAAGAGACACACATTTTGGTGTTTGTGATTTTGCATCTTCAAGTGCAATATGTGTGCTCCACCTTCAGAGTGTCTATCAGGGCTCAATCTACCTGCCTTCTATGCAAAACCAATAGCCCTCCGCTTCCTACTTAACCACTAGCCGTGCTGCTGTGCTGGTGGAGTGAGCACTAGGAGTGAAGCTCAGTCATTTCACAAGCGCAGACAGCACTCAGTCTCCGTCTCTGTTCAGCACAATGGGGCTTTCATCCACTCTCCTATTGCTGGCTGCTGTTTCTTGTACGTACTGTACTGTACTTCTAGTTTCAGGATCTACGCTTTTATTACTAGATTATTATTACTATTAATATATGACTATCACAATTATTATTAGTAGTACGTATTTATTTGTAATGTGGATTTACAATAGATATTTTATTAAATGATGTTGCTGTATTACTTCTTATTAATATTATTATTGTTTTTTAATGATGAGGACATTTATTATGTGTATTATCCTTTCCAGATGTCCGATCCAGTATTGTACTGACCCAGTCCGGCGCGGCAGTCAAGAAGCCGGGAGACTCTCATGACTTGAAATGTGCTGTCAGTGGGTTCACTCTCAGTAGCACTAATATGCACTGGATTCGACAGGCTCCTGGAAAAGCACTAGAGTGGATAGTTTACTATTATTCACCTACTGACAAGAGCTATGCCTCAGTCATCCAAAGAAGATTCACCGCCTCAAAGGACAGCTCCAATTTCTACTTACACATGACAAGCCTGAAAGCTGAAGACACCGCCGTGTATTACTGTGCTCGGGGACACAGTGAGAAGACCTCATGGTGAACCCACACACAAACTATGAAAGCAGGACTTCTTACACAGCATTAGCATGTTTCACATCACATACCAATGCAGGATACAACAAACTATATCAAGACAGGCACAGGAACAAAAACCCTTCCTATAATTTGAATACAGCAGCTTAATAATAATAATAATTATTATTATTATTATTATTATTATTATTATTATTATTATTATTATTATTATTATTAAATATATTTAACGTTATTTGCTACACGTTTATTTTCTTAGAAATAAAGCAAAACCAATTTAGACACTTTTTGCTCTTCAGTTCAAACCTAACTGATTGACCACAGTTTTGCTCTCCGCCCTCTCCTCTCCTCCTCTGGGCTTCTTGCAGCCTATGTGGCATATCCACCGACCTAAAAGCTGGATTCATTTGACAAATAACCGATGTATTGATTGGCCAACCTGTCTACCAATCAGAGCTTCAGTTTTCTCCATTCCAGACACATTTCCGCGTGGATGGAATTGAGGGTACTGGGAAGCGCTTTTAATGGGTGGTTCGGGAATTTTAAACCTTTCAAATAGCAGATATTCCACGCTATATTTATAAACACCAGTCAAATATGTAAGTATGAAGCTAATATGTATTCATTTATTTAATTCATTTATTCAAATGTGAATTAATCAATCAATCGGTATAACATTAAAAACACGGAAAACACACCAGCTGATTTGAACTGTTTTAGCTGTATTATATGAGACAGGTCTAATGAGAAATATGGAGCCTTGGATAGTTGGGAGGCATATTACAGTTAGATCATAATTCATTAATATGAAAGTAATGTGTAGTTTGGAAACAGCGGTAGCTCACTGGCTTGTCGGTCAGTCTTGTGCGTAAGAGTTTTTGTATGGGTGTTCATCACTGTGAGTACTGGGGTAGCATCACAGTGATACACACCAATACAAAAACCTCAGCAGAGACACACGCAAAATACTGTGCCATTGTTCAAAACATTCAAACTGCTTTAAAATGATTACAAGCACTTCAATTTGACCTCCAAAAATCAAGTGATCAAAGCACTGGCTCAAATATGGATTTGCTTGAATTCCTTCTTTACAACAGATCGCCTTATTGATAAAAACAAAATATCCTTGTAAACTGCATAATAGATTATCTTTACACTGTTTGACTCTACACTGTACAGGGTTGATTTTACATAATGACAAAGTCATGAGCAAATCATTACAATTGTGCATTGAATTTATTGAATATGAATAATAACAATCAAATAATACCAGAATATATATATATATATATATATATATATATATATATATATATATATATATATATATATATATATATACAGTACTGTGCAAAAGTTTTAGGCAGGTGTGAAAAAATGCTGTAAAGTAAGAATGCTTTCAAAAATAGACATGTTAATAGATTATATTTATCAATTAACTAAATGCAAAGTGAGTGAACAGAAGAAAAATCTAAATCAAATCCATATTTGGTGTGACAACCCTTTGCCTTCAAAACAGCATCAATTCTTCTAGGTACACTTGCACAAAGTCAGGGATTTTGTAGGCATATAGTCAGGTGTATGATTAAACAATTATACCAAACAGGTGCTAATGATCATCAATTCAATATGTAGGTTGAAACACAATCATTAACTGAAACAGAAACAGCTGTGTAGGAGGAATAAAACTGGGTGAGGAACAGGTTGCTGAAGACAGTTTACTGTCAAAAGTGATATACCATGGCAAGACTGAGCACAGCAACAAGACACAAGGTAGTTATACTGCATCAGCAAGGTCTCTCCCAGGCAGAAATTTCAAGGCAGACAGGGGTTTCCAGATGTGCTGTCCAAGCTCTTTTGAAGAAGCACAAAGAAACGGGCAACGTTGAGGACCGTAGACGCAGTGGTCGGCCAAGGAAACTTACTGCAGCAGATGAAAGACACACATCACGCTTACTTCCCTTCGCAATCGGAAGATGTCCAGCAGTGCCATCAGCTCAGAACTGGCAGAAAACAGTGGGACTCTGGTACACCCATCTACTGTCCGGAGAAGTC
The DNA here is from genome assembly GCA_030684275.1 of Acipenser oxyrinchus oxyrinchus. Lineage (NCBI taxonomy): Eukaryota > Metazoa > Chordata > Actinopteri > Acipenseriformes > Acipenseridae > Acipenser > Acipenser oxyrinchus. The sequence goes on from CM060290.1 coordinate 1,586,401, forward strand.
TGGTCAGAAGTGGCCTTCATGGAAGACTTGCGGCCAAAAAGCCATACCTCCGACGTGGAAACAAGGCCAAGCGACTCAACTATGCACAAAAACACAGGAACTGGGGTGCAGAAAAATGGCAGCAGGTGCTCTGGACTGATGAGTCAAAATTTGAAATATTTGGCTGTAGCAGAAGGCAGTTTGTTCACCGAAGGGCTGGAGAGCGTACACGAATGAGTGTCTGCAGGCAACAGTGAAGCATGGTGGAGGTTCCTTGCAAGTTTGGGGCTGCATTTCTGCAAATGGAGTTGGGGATTTGGTCAGAATTAATGGTCTCCTCAATGCTGAGAAGTACAGGCAGATACTTATCCATCATGCAATACCATCAGGGAGGCATCTGATTGGCCCTAAATTTATTCTGCAGCATGACAACGACCCCAAACATACAGCGAAAGTCATTAAGAACTATCTTCAGCGTAAAGAACAACAAGGAGTCCTGGAAGTGATGGTATGGCCCCACAGAGCCCTGATCTCAACATCATCGAGTCTGGCTGGGATTACATGAAGAGAGAGAAGCAACTGAGGCTGCCTAAATCCACAGAAGAACTGTGGTTAGTTCTCCAAGATGTTTGGGCCAACCTACCTGCCGAGTTCCTTCAAAAACTGTGTGCAAATGTACCTAGAAGAATTGATGCTTGATGCTGTTTTGAAGGCAAAGGGTGGTCACACCAAATATGGATTTGATTTAGATTTTTCTTCTGTTCACTCACTTTGCATTTAGTTAATTGATAAATATAATCTATTAACACGTCTATTTTGAAAGCATTCTTACTTTACAGCATTTTTCACACCTGCCTAAAACTTTTGCACAGTACTGTATATATATATATATATATATATATATATATATATATATATATATATATATATATATATATATATATATATATTCTGGTATTAAGCAGAAGTTGGTTTCTGACAAGTAATATGTGACTGTAGAGGAGTTCAGAACATTTGTGGGTATGTTACAGTAAAATAATAATAATAATTAAAAAATATTGAATTGAAAGGGGTATTTGCACAATTATAAACTCTGTTGCAGGTTGGTTTCAGTGGTAGTGCATTAGCTTGTCAGTCAGTCTTCTGCACTCAGGTTTTTGCTCGTGTGTTAATCACTGTGGATACACTGGTAGCAGCGGCACTGTGATGCACACCAAGACAAAAACCTATACAGAGATTAGCTTGCAACACTGAACCACTGTTATAAAATATTGAAAGGATAAATAGAATGTGAAGGATTTCAAAAGGATTACAGAAAACAGGGTAATGAATACATGCATCCAGAACTTCAATAATAGTTTATTTACCTGGAAATGTAAGTCAACGGTAATCAATAATAGTGATGGCACTTGCTAAAGTATGTATCTGCTTGAAGTCATAGTTTTTATGTCAGAATTAATTGGTAACTTTCAGGAGTTTTTGGTTCATTAGCTATTAATCCATTACTTAATTCATTAAACGGTGAGGTATGTAATTGAAGTCTTGCTAAAAATGTATTGCTGGAATAAAAACAAAATATTGTGTTATTAAATTGTACAAAAAGAATAATTAGGTGGCACATCTATTTTTAAAAATGCATATGTGTACATACATGTAATCTGTTATAAATAGAATAATGTCTGGTTCAGTGTCACAATTGTGACATATGTACATTTGCTTTCCTTCAGTGCAAGCTTCATGTACCCAAATACAGTTGAGCTAATGTTGTTTGGGGTCAATTGTAACAAGTATGCTTTTTCTTATTTGTTTTAAATAGTTATTAAAATATCTCCTATGTATTTATTTATTTGCAGTATCAGAGACAAAAAAGCTGCACAAGAGTGATTTCTCCCCAGTGCTTTTTTTAACTGCCAGACAACAGGCCATGTTTAAATAGGAAATTAACTTCATAGTGCATTTGCACAGTGGGTTTGCACAGTGGGCTTGCACAGTGGATTTGCACAGTGGGTTTGCACAGTTTGCACAGTGATTTTGCACAGAATTTTTAGGACACCAAGATTTGTCATTGTAACAGGGGAGATCTGTACTAACTGTCTGCGTATGCATGGTGCTGCAGGAAGGGGGCAGCAGCCTCGTAAGATCCACCTGTCAGTCATGGCAATGACACGGAGAGGTGGGGAAGAGGGTGTGTTGGCTTTCCCTCTCTCTGAGTGGCGGGCCTTGGGGGATTGCTGAACCTATAAATAACACTGTGTTGTTCCCTCAGCTCTGCCCCTATAGGACATAAACAAGCGAGCGGAAGCTTTATGGCCAGACCGACAGACGAAGGGAGACCACCCACAAACAGAATAAAATAAAACAAAATAAGAAAAGAAATAGAGCAGTAGTGGGGAAACCTTGGGCAGACCCCCGAAAGTATATTTTTCATCTACGCAGTTGAGGGAATGGTAGAGTGTAGGACGGAGTCTCGGGCCGTGCTGGTAGCGACAGTCGGAGAAACACTGTAGAGTGCAGCACCTTTACTTTGTAGTCTGGTTAACAGTGTTTTATTTTGTCTTTTTCTTTGTACCTTCTGTTTTGATTATTGTTTCGTACACCTGCAAGTGTACCCAAGGTGATCTGATAAACTTATACCATTGCTGGTAATTATAGGATAGCAGTGCCACCTTGTGGACAACAATAAATCGTGCATCCAAGCGGTGTTTAGTACTAGTTTTCTATCTCCTGTGTCAGTGAATTAACCACCCTTCCACATTCATGGATATCCTTTATATACCTACCTGTGTGAGAACTTCAATTTTTGGTCAGTAATCAGTGATATAGAAACAATAGGCATTGGTGTGTGAACATGTTCGACCACTTTGTGCTTTCAAATAGGCATCTTCAACAACTTCAAAACTCTCCTGCATTTTACCATTTGTGGCTATGTGTTCCTTTTCTCTTATTATTTGATATAAATTGCATGTGTGGTCTATTAAAGTCATCAATTAAATTCGACAGTCACTAATGTGCCTAATTTGACAGTTTTCCAAGATTTTCAGTTACAATGGTTTCATTTCATATGCACAACAAATCAAAAGCAGCAAAAGAATGTTTTAATATATTTGCACATTAGTGTGTAGATATACACACACGCACACACACATCTCTTTTAAAAAACATTAAATATTTTAAAATAACCCATGGGTAGAGACAGTCCAACAAGTGGGCAAATATGCAAACAAATTGACATCAAGCATTTCTATCAGTAAAATCTTTAGAAACTGTCAAACAAAAACATCACATCACATGAGACTTCTTATTGCGCCACATTTTCAAAGCCTCAACTCCAGCCTTTAATTGAATCCTACTTTTTGAAGGAGACAAAACATCTGTTCATTTAACAAAATTAGACCCGACCAGCTAAGTTCTATATTCCAGGTCATTTTAACAGTCTGTTTGTGATCATTATGATGACGACTTAGCTGCAGAATATGAAGAATCTGTGGAAGACTGAGAATTCCGCGGGAGCCTGAATATTCCAAGATTTCCGAGGAATTCCATTACCCGCAGATTGGACTCCAGGCATGGGTCAAACACATTACCATCACACAATGATATATGTCTTGAGTTGGTTTTGGGCAGTTATGAAAAGTTCTACATTGTTGCACTTTTCTTACAAAATGTATCCAAGTGTGTACATTAGATAAAGCCAGGAAGCAGCAGTGTGATGTATAACAGAGCACTGTGCAGATGTTTCCTTTGTAACCCTGCAGAGACTTGGACCAACTTCCACAGCAATGACTGCGATCAGTCAGCGTACTGGAAGCCAGCAGTTCATACCCACTGCCGTCAGATCGCAGGTCTGGATTGTGATGTCGACACTGAAAGGCTTGTAAGGGTTAGAGGTGATTTCCAATGACCAGTCAGAGGAGACTTCAAAGTAAAATAAAACAAATAACTTATTAATTACAACACACTAGGTTTCCGTGCCTTCGCTCCTGAGAGAACATGGTTTGCTCTAGTTTCCCTTCACTGAATCCCTCAGACTTCTGTTCTGTTTTACAAACTGAATCTCCACTGATCCACTGCTATTACTGGTTTCTTCACTCTGCAGGCTCTTATATACCATCTTCAGAGTCCAAATATACCGACATGCAAAAAATAAAGATGTGCTTCAGCCCAAACAAACTGTCTTCACAGTGTAGATTCACACAAACACACAAAGGCACACACACTGACACACACACACACTGACACACACACACACACACACTGACACACACACACACACACTGACACACTGACACACACACACACACACACACACTGACACACACTCACACACACACACACACACACTGACACACACAGATTAACTGTGTAAAATCACAGTTTTCATCATATTTATCCAAATAAATATATAATACACTGTAGAATAATCAAACCTTCACTCACAGCTTTAGAGTCATTTGTTTGTTCAGTTTTTTGTAAATACAAATTGATGTGTTGAAATAGTTTAAATAAATACCCACAGTGTCGAATTATCTTGCCTTCAATATCACCGACTTAAGAGGCATTTTCTTCTTAGTACAAAGTTAACCTCACGTTTACCCTTTCACAGCTCTTTAGTATTACCGATATGTCCCCAATCATACAAAACCACGATCAGAAATGTTAACAAGAACGAAAGGGAGTTCAATGTTATTTGGAAAGAGGTTATTTATAAGAACTGCAAAGGAACACAACACAAGAGACACGCATTTTGGTGTTTGTGGTTTTGCATCTTCAAGTGCGATATGTGTGCTCCACCTTCAGAGTGTCTATCAGGGCTCAATCTACCTGCCTTCTATGCAAAACCAATAGCCCTCCGCTTCCTACTTAACCACTAGCCGTGCTGCTGTGCTGGTGGAGTGAGCACTAGGAGTGAAGCTCAGTCATTTCACAAGCGCAGACAGCACTCAGTCTCCGTCTCTGTTCAGCACAATGGGGCTTTCATCCACTCTCCTATTGCTGGCTGCTGTTTCTTGTACGTACTGTACTGTACTTCTAGTTTCAGGATCTACGCTTTTATTACTAGATTATTATTACTATTAATATATGACTATCACAATTATTATTAGTAGTACGTATTTATTTGTAATGTGGGTTTACAATAGATATTTTATTAAATGATGTTGCTGTATTACTTCTTATTAATATTATTATTGTTTTTTAATGATGAGGACATTTATTATGTGTATTATCCTTTCCAGATGTCCGATCCAGTATTGTACTGACCGAGTCCGGCGCGGCAGTCAAGAAACCGGGAGACTCTCATGACTTGAAATGTGCTGTCAGTGGGTTCACTCTCAGTAGCACTAGTATGCACTGGATTCGACAGGCTCCTGGAAAAGCACTAGAGTGGATAGTTTACTATTACTCATCTTCTAGCAATAGCTATGCCTCTGCCGTCCAAGGAAGATTCACCGCCTCAAAGGACAGCTCCAATTTCTATTTACACATGACAAGCCTGAAAGCTGAAGACACCGCCGTGTATTACTGTGCTCGGGACCACAGTGAGAAGAACTCATGCTGAACCCACACACAAACTATCAAAGCAGGACTCCTACACAGCATTAGCATGTTTCACATTGTTTAATAGGATAGCGCACCCTTTGAATATGGAAAAAGTCATGGTAATATATATTACACATTTCTGGTTAGAAAAATAACACAACACCCGCTCTTGAATGAATGTAGGTCTGGCTGGTTGATTGACAACATTTTTTCAGGGATTTTTTCATCCTATTTTCATCGTCACCTACCTAATTAAACAAATAATCGATGTGTGGATTGACCGAAGTATCATATACTCAGGGTCCCGGGGGGCGTTTCCCAAAAGCTATACTTGAATCAAACCAACATGGTAAGGCCATCATAAAATGAACGTTTTGAAACGGCAGTGTTCCCCGAACAGCATCGTAACTCCAGTAGCTCTTGAATGTCTGCTTGAGTTCACGAGCCAGATTGGTATGCCCCCCCCCCTTCGTTTAACATAAAATAACATACGTTTTTAGCATAAACTACATTTTAATGGTGTTGCTATACACTTTTATTTATCCCGTGCCAAAAATAAACCTCTCATCTTTGCTCTTAACTAATAGCCTGTATTGGTAAATATATTTGTATTTTCAGCAATATAACCGATCATTCTCTAATTGTGCTTACCACCAGCTGAAGAAAGTACTTAATTTATTTTACACGATACAATTTTTATACATTGTTGCACTTTTCTTACAAAATGTATCCAAGTGTGTACATTAGATAAAGCCAGGAAGCAGCAGTGTGATGTATAACAGAGCACTGTGCAGATGTTTCCTTTGTAACCCTGCAGAGACTTGGACCAACTTCCACAGCAATGACTGCGATCAGTCAGCATACTGGAAGCCAGCAGTTCATACCCACTGCCGTCAGATCGCAGGTCTGGATTGTGATGTCGACACTGAAAGGCTTGTAAGGGTTAGAGGTGATTTCCAATGACCAGTCAGAGGAGACTTCAAAGTAAAATAAAACAAATAACTTATTAATTACAACACACTAGGTTTCCGTGCCTTCGCTCCTGAGAGAACATGGTTTGCTCTAGTTTCCCCTTCACTGAATCCCTCAGACTTCTGTTCTGTTTTACAAACTGAATCTCCACTGATCCACTGCTATTACTGGTTTCTTCACTCTGCAGGCTCTTATATACCATCTTCAGAGTCCAAATATACCGACATGCAAAAAATAAAGATGTGCTTCAGCCCAAACAAACTGTCTTCACAGTGTAGATTCACACAAACACACACAGGCACACACACTGACACACACACGCACATACACACACACACGCACATACACACACACACACACTGACACACACACACACAGAGACACGCACGCACGCACGCACACACACACACACACACACACACACTGACACACACTGACACACACACACTGACACACACTGACACACACACACACACAGGCACACTGACACACACAGATTAACTGTGTAAAATCACAGTTTTCATCATATTTATCCAAATAAATATATAATACACTGTAGAATAATCAAACCTTCACTCACAGCTTTAGAGTCATTTGTTTGTTCAGTTTTTTGTAAATACAAATTGATGTGTTGAAATAGTTTAAATAAATACCCACAGTGTCGAATTATCTTGCCTTCAATATCACCGACTTAAGAGGCATTTTTCTTCTTAGTACAAAGTTAACCTCACGTTTACCCTTTCACAGCTCTTTAGTATTACCGATATGTCCCCAATCATACAAAACCACGATCAGAAATGTTAACAAGAACGAAAGGGAGTTCAATGTTATTTGGAAAGAGGTTATTTATAAGAACTGCAAAGGAACACAACACAAGAGACACGCATTTTGGTGTTTGTGGTTTTGCATCTTCAAGTGCGATATGTGTGCTCCACCTTCAGAGTGTCTATCAGGGCTCAATCTACCTGCCTTCTATGCAAAACCAATAGCCCTCCGCTTCCTACTTAACCACTAGCCGTGCTGCTGTGCTGGTGGAGTGAGCACTAGGAGTGAAGCTCAGTCATTTCACAAGCGCAGACAGCACTCAGTCTCCGTCTCTGTTCAGCACAATGGGGCTTTCATCCACTCTCCTATTGCTGGCTGCTGTTTCTTGTACGTACTGTACTGTACTTCTAGTTTCAGGATCTACGCTTTTATTACTAGATTATTATTACTATTAATATATGACTATCACAATTATTATTAGTAGTACGTATTTATTTGTAATGTGGGTTTACAATAGATATTTTATTAAATGATGTTGCTGTATTACTTCTTATTAATATTATTATTGTTTTTAATGATGAGGACATTTATTATGTGTATTATCCTTTCCAGATGTCCGATCCAGTATTGTACTGACCGAGTCCGGCGCGGCAGTCAAGAAACCGGGAGACTCTCATGACTTGAAATGTGCTGTCAGTGGGTTCACTCTCAGTAGCACTAGTATGCACTGGATTCGACAGGCTCCTGGAAAAGCACTAGAGTGGATAGTTTACTATTACTCATCTTCTAGCAATAGCTATGCCTCTGCCGTCCAAGGAAGATTCACCGCCTCAAAGGACAGCTCCAATTTCTATTTACACATGACAAGCCTGAAAGCTGAAGACACCGCCGTGTATTACTGTGCTCGGGACCACAGTGAGAAGAACTCATGCTGAACCCACACACAAACTATCAAAGCAGGACTCCTACACAGCATTAGCATGTTTCACATTGTTTAATAGGATAGCGCACCCTTTGAATATGAAAAAAGTCATGGTAATATATATTACACATTTCTGGTTAGAAAAATAACACAACACCCGCTCTTGAATGAATGTAGGTCTGGCTGGTTGATTGACAACATTTTTTCAGGGATTTTTTCATCCTATTTTCATCGTCACCTACTCAGGGTCCCGGGGGGCGTTTCCCAAAAGCTATACTTGAATCAAACCAACATGGTAAGGCCATCATAAAATGAACGTTTTGAAACGGCAGTGTTCCCCGAACAGCATCGTAACTCCAGTAGCTCTTGAATGTCTGCTTGAGTTCACGAGCCAGATTGGTATGTCCCCCGCCCCCCTTCCTTTAACATAAAATAACATACGTTTTTAGCATAAACTACATTTTAATGGTGTTGCTATACACTTTTATTTATCCCGTGCCAAAAATAAACCTCTCATCTTTGCTCTTAACTAATAGCCTGTATTGGTAAATATATTTGTATTTTCAGCAATATAACCGATCATTCTCTAATTGTGCTTACCACCAGCTGAAGAAAGTACTTAATTTATTTTACACGATACAATTTTTATAACAAACTGCTGCACCACGTTGTTTTGAGCAAATTATAGATCTTAATAATAGAATCATTCATACTGGTGTATATATTGTGCAACTTTAGGGTTATTTTAAAGTTTTTAAAAGTCTTTAAAAAAATACATAAAATTGCTATGCCTTTTTTCAGCTTTTTGGTGTAGTAAAATATGAAATGCGAAAGTTCAAATCGTTGTGTGAAAGGAAGTGATTGACAGCGCCTGGATACACAATCATTACACCACAGAAGCACATCGGCTCGGTGTACAGTACGGGAGTTTTTATTTTTAATATGGTGGTGGGAACGCAAAGGGTCTTGTGCAGGGCTAGTTGTTTTAAAATATTTTATATATATATATATATTTTTAAAAAAAAGTTCCCCCTTCATCAGGGCCCCCCTTCGAGGCGATGAGCCCCCTTTGAGGCATTGGGCCCCGGGGAAATGTCCCTGTCCTCCCCGCCCTCTCGGTGGGCCTGAGTGTTCCTGGAGGTATTTACGCGTTAATAATATAACATTCTATGACTTTTTATGATCTTAATACAGTCCTATATACAGCACGTTTAATTGCATCACACTTTTTTAATCATTGTGGGGCTAACTTTGTGCAATCGACGTGCATTTAAATTGAATGAATGAAACATAATTGATTAGTATTGCAAGTAGTGCAGTTTGATTTACTGTTTACTGTGAGTGTGTAAATAAAATATTTTTGTTTTGTTTACAGTATATGCATGCTTTATTGACTATCAGCAACGTTGAGTTCTGGGGCTGCTTCACTGGTTACACACACACACACACACACACACACACACACACACACACACACTAACACGCTAGCAAAATCCTGTCATTTTTTGCCTCTGTTGGAGGGCTAGTATTTGAGGCGTTCTCTCTGACCCTGTATATAATAAAGATAATAAAATTATAAACACATACACCAAGCCTATATTTGTTTACATAACCATTACATTACGCTTATCATGACCATGCAAAGGACGCTGATGTGTCCTGAGTGCAGGTTTACAACATGGGTCTGTATGTGTCAGGTACTGCATTAGTGTATAAATGGATGTTATATGTGATTGATAACAATGTGCATATATAGTTTATGTATTTATTTGTTTATTTATTTTTTGCAGTGTGAACAGTAAAGATACCAAAAGACAGCAATAGATTTAATTGTACATTATATGTGTGTCCTGATTCTGAGCCCTGTTATTTTACACTTTTCATTTATTATTATTTACTTCTTAGTAGACGCCCTTATCCAGGGCGACTTACAATTGTTACTAGAAATCACATTATTTTTAAATACAATTACATTATTTTTTTTACATACAATTACACATTTATACAGTTGGATTTTTACTGGAGCAATCTAGGTAAAGTACCTTGCTCAAGGGTACAACAGCAATGTCCCCCACCAGGGAGTGCACCCACGACCCTCTGGTCAAGAGTCCAGAGCCCTAACCACTACTCCACACTGCTTTATTTTGATAGTATTATTATTTTAAAACACTGTGCAGGCGCACTTAACGACGTGTTTGTTCTTACAGTGAAGGCGTAAAGGCTACATCTCCATTGGTATAGTCACACAACGATCACAGCACCCACTTCATTTCTCTTTATTGCACTTGGTTGTTTGAATTAGGTTCCATCTCATATAGGACACTTTCAAACAGGCGGAAGCATTTTGAACAGAAAACACTCGCTCCGACCGCACCAAACCTTTTGATTCTAGTACGGGAGTCATGCTAATGAGGTACTGCCTTTATCTGCATCACAGTCCTCAGACTGCCGGAAACAGAGTTTTCCGACTTTTCTCCTCCTTCCCGAGCAGTTTTGATTCTTGCTCGGATTACGAAAAACAGTCTGAATCTCGTCCAAAAATGACTTTTCCTAGGATCGGAAACGATTTGATTCTCGGGCCCAATATGTTAGAACAGGTTACAGTTGAATATATATATATGTATTAAAACACAGTACATATATGTATTAAAACATATATATATATATATATATATATATATATATATATATATATATATATATATATATATATATATATATATATATATATATATATATATATAAACGGCGCAATTAATTAATTAAAAAATATATTTGTATTTATATTCATATATTTCTTTATCATTATTATTATTATTTTTTAATAATTACTCTTTAGAAAGATCTTTCCTCTGTTGTGTTCACTCTTAAGTGTGATGTGGTTTTTGTACGGGTTTGAATCACTGTGGTGGGGTAGCGGGTCACAGTGATACAGACCATTACAAAAACCTATTCCCACAGAGCGCCGCTTACTGTTCATTTTACAACACCATGCTTTACAGGCGTATCTTCGGTTAAAACACCATTTTGCTTCCCAAAATAAAGCACATTACCAGACTCATTTTAACAATTGTTTTGAGGTTTAAAAATATATGTTACAATAAGTTACATTTGAGAAATTATTATTATTAAAATGTTTTAAGGTAAACAGTAAAATGTAAATATTTGATAAGCTATTTTCTTTACAAATATTTCTATAACACAAATATTTTTATAACACTGTTACATGTATATAGTTCAAAATGCCTATGTTTTTGCGTCTATAGTAATGATATACTGTACAACGTATACATACATTTTCCCCAAGGACTGAGCAATTATTTAATGATAAGGTAGCATAAAAAGCCACTATATGCTTTGTATTCTGAACCTGTTCTCAGACTATGAAAGCAGGACTCCTTACACGAAATATTTCATATCTTATCCCACTGCAGGCTACAACAAACTACAGCAACGCAATCATATGCACAAAACTCTCAATGTTATTTGAATACTGGAGGTGTACAAACTTTAAATTGCTTTTCTTATTGAAATTGGTGCTATTGGTACCTTTAACTAAGTTAGAAATCTATTAGTAGAAAACCAAATATCAATATAGACAACTGTGTTCAATTCATCAAAATAAACACGGCTTTATGGGTATATTATTATTATTATTATTATGATTATTATTATTATTATTATTATTATTACAGACGCCGTTACCCAGGTCGAAAAATACATACATATATATATATATATATATATATATATATATATATATATATATATATATATATATATATATATATATATATATATATATATATATATATATATATATATATATATAAAAGCTTGATTTAGATTGAACACTTGGTATTTGGGCTTCCCAAATAAAACCCATTACTGGACTGATTTTAAAAATCGTTTTTGAGGTTTAACAACAGGTTCTATTTGAAAAATGTATATTATAAACCGTTTTCAAATTTCAAACAGTACAATGTAATCTTTATTTCGAATTAAGTTTCATATATAGTTAAACACCTAAACAAATGACCCATATTTTTGTATCTATATTAATTATATCCCCTTCGGTCACGATTTTTTTTTTTTTTTTTTTTTTAGAAATTTTAAAACAGTTTGTGTTAACTCTACAGAGTTGGAGAAGTTGCCCATCCCTAACAGTGATGAGTCAGTGTTGTGCGCTGTGGTTTGTGTATGGCTCTGTATCACTGTGACAGTACGGGGGGTCACGGTGATACATGCCATTACAAAAAGCTCTTCACATACAGCAGCACAGTGGAGCTCACTGTACCTTTTATCAAAGCCAGATATCTCTATGCAACTGTTTACTAAGTGAAATTCTCTATTCCGAATGTCCGAAACTCGGTCACTGACAACAATGCCCGGCCATTGACGTCACTGGCCGACTTCGGACATTGGAAGTTATATACTTATTTTTTGGTCATTTAAAATACATAGAGCAAACGTTTGCGTTATCAACGCACTAACTGTTACATTGCATGTAGGAACCTGGCGGCCGGTTTAGTTTGCTAGTCACTGAGTGTAAATCACTGAACACACTGCTCAGAGCAACACGATTTCTTTAAAATGTTTTCAACGATAGACACCAGCTGCCTCAAATATGGGAAACATTCATGCTAAAGATCTCCCTGTCCGGCACAAGAAGTTCATGCTTTTTTTGATCATTTTACTGATGGTGAAACTAGAATGTATTTAAATGGTGGACCTAGAAAAACGGAATATCCTACATTTCGGCATGTACTGTTTTTTCAGGTAAGCATTTAAATATTTAGGAACATTTTTGGTATAATAACTCATGGTTTATTGTGTTTAACCAATGCCCGTTTCTGCATACAATGCTTAGCCTCGCAAGCCAGAATTTTTATGCAATACATTATGTGTTGTACAAGAAAAAGATTGGAGCTGTATAGGTTTTCTCATTTCAAATACCGTTAAATAAACCATTTTTTTGTAGCGTGAAAAAATCCAGCCCTCATTATAAGCCTTTAACAGTATCTACATGAATAGGTCTTCGGCAGTCTTACACTGGCCATACTCTTCTGCGCTGTGGTTTTTGTACTGGTGTATATCACTGTGATAACTACGGGTCACGGTGATACAGACTATTACAAAAACCTCTTCCCTTACAACAGTGCAGTGTAGTCAGACAGTACGCGCTTTACAACCGCCTCTATAGATAAAGCATTAGCTGCTTATCATTCACCACAGAGAGAACATATATATATATGATTTATTGAGTAATCAAGTGATTACTTAATTTATAATAAATGTAATTTGCAAGACAATTCAGTTCAGCAAGAAAAAAGAAAAAAAAGCCAGACATAATTATATATCTTAAGTATACCTTAACATAATGAAAACGAGAAAATGCATTTTAATGAGGATCATTTTAAAACAAAATATAATGATAAATAACCATTACTGTAGATTGAGACAGATATTATGTAATTTCATACTCAGTAATATGCTATAGCAACCCCATTTATATTTTGAGATTAGATATTTTGATGTGTTATCTTCCAAGCTAGCAATTTAAAATACAGTGAATTAATGAGACTGGTATCTCTTAATGTGGTTTTATCTGTTTAATGATTAACTACGTTTTGGTAGTAATAAGCTAACGAGTTGGAAAATGAGCACAGTGCCGTTTCAGACACTGTTGAGTGCTGAGGTTTTTGTACGGGTGGTTATCACTGTGACTACTATAGCAGCGGCACTGTGATACACAGCAATACAAAAACCTATGCAGAGGCATGCTTGCTATGCTTTACCATTGAACTAAAACGTCTATGCATGACGTGGATGACTTTAAACACAATTCTGGGTTACTTAATTAGCACTAATTTGACCTTAGATAAACTTATTACAGCTAATCGGAGTCTGAGTAGCTCGATTATTACAGCTAATATGGGCTATGGAACCAGTCGAAAAATACATGTTCTTTACTGTTTTACCTCATAGACCAAGTAACCGAGACAAAAGATGCTGCCAAAGGCAATTATCAGTATAAGGAATGCATATAGACCTCCAATATTTGTAATCCTTTAATACATTTAAATAATTGAAGTTAAATAACTCGTTATAATATTTTGTAAGTGAATTGTGTTCTTCAAGCTCCAATTCAGAGCAAAACCTTAACTCCACAGTGGGGTACAGTAAGTAATTGAAGTATTGATTTATCTGCGCAGAATATAGTATGACACCGTATAAGATTTTACAAGAGCCGAGTCAAATTTGCTTTTCTTGGACATGTTTATGTTTTCTTATTGAAGAATACAAGTTTTTCGAGAATCTGTGTCGGCTGAGTGTTGAAAACTGGACAGCATATTGAGTTTGTGAGACATACGGCTTTTGCGCAAGCTAATCTTGATTAACCCTGCAATACACATAAGTGAACCTTTGTGTATGTGGATACTATCGGCATAAAAAGGCCGAGTTTTCTCCCCAATTTAGTATGCCATAATCTGTATCCTCGGCTCACTGCTCGCAACCCCCCCGCCGACTCGGGAAACGACGGCTGGAACACGCGTCCTCCGAAACGTGCTTCTGCCAAGCCGTTATTTTTCGCACTGCAAATCCACAGCAATGCCACCAGACCTATAGTGCTGGAGGACAACACAGATCTGGCGGCTCCACTGCAGAACCACAGGTGCCCTATCGGCCACAGGGGTCGCTGATGCGCGGTGAGCCGTGGATTCCCCTGCCGACCTAAGCCCTCTCTACCCGGGCAGTGCTCAGCCAATTGTGCGCCGTCCCCTCACCCCAAGAGACACTCGGCAACGTGGAGACCTAAAGAAAAAAAAAACAGAACACACAATCTACTTTAGAAATAAATGAATGAAATTTACAATGAATGTTTGTTAAAAAAAAAAAAAATTAAAAAATCTTCAGCTTTACAATATTTGTGTTTGTGTGTTCGGTCGATTACAACTCTCCATATAGAATGAAGAATGAAGTATGGGTAAGTGTGTGGAATCCAGTACAGGTAAATGTATGGAATCAAGTACAGGTAAGTGTGTGGAATCAAGTACAGGTAAGTGTGTGGAATCCAGTACAGGTAAGTGTGTGGAATCCATTACAGGTAAGTGTGTGGAATCAAGTACAGGTAAGTGTGTGGAATCAAGTACAGGTAAGTGTGTGGAATCAAGTATTGGTAAGTGTGTGGAATCCAGTACAGGTAAGTGTGTGGAATCCATTACAGGTAAGTGTGTGGAATCAAGTACAGGTAAGTGTGTGGAATCAAGTACAGGTAAGTGTGTGGAATCAAGTATAGGTAAGTGTGTGGAATCCAGTACAGGTAAGTGTGTGGAATCAAGCCTGTGAAAGGCTTAGACTGAGTTAGGGATATGACCTACAGTCTCGTGGCCTATGATGTCACATAACCCCTCGAAGCTCTTAACAGGCTTATCACACACACTTACCTGTAGTTAATGCTCTATGTTATTATATGTATGCAGACATGTATTTGCTAAGTAACTACAGAGCAATTAGAGACACCTGTTACTGTATATTTTGTCTGTTGTCTAAAAGTACATTAAAACTACTCTAATTAAATACAATGTTGTGTTTTATTTTTTCCTTGCTCATTGTTCTCATTCTTATTCTGATGCTCTTGGGTCCCCCAACATTTTACACAGCAACTCATCCAAGCCCGAACGTTATATAAAGAAAGGAAACAGCGCAGTGATGAATTAGAGCGTTGGGTGCAGATGCTTCCTCTCGATGTTGCTTCAGATCCTGCAGAAACTGGAAGAGGTTGTCAAACAGCCAGAAGAACGAAGTGTCTGCAGTTGATAAGACCATGTACGGTACATGGCGGGAATATATCTACCATGAGACATATAACAGCCTATATAATGAATCATTATTGCATGACACAGTGGTGTGGTGTGCTGAGATAGAACACCTGCAGATGTGTTTTCTGAGTCATGGTGATATCACAAAAAAAACCTACAGTACTTTGCCATAATATCTGGTAACGCTTTACATTAAGTGTGTGCCTTAACTTGTGTATTATTGGATGAAGTCTGCTACTATCTGGTGATGTTGTTTATCGGCTAAGCGGTGTGCACATTAGCAAGCGTTGGTCACAATCGGTAAACTGTTATTTGCAGTGGTAAGTTTGTTCTTATTACAATGGATCGGTGGCTGGTTTGTGCAACAAAAACCCACAACAGCAGTGACATACAGAGAGGCCAGTGAAAGTGATTCTAGTGTAGTACCGGTACGAGATATTGAGAAGGAAGCCACACAAGCAGTGAAGCGAAACAGTAGGCTGTTTAAAAGTGCTTGAATAAGATAGCCTGACTCCTGTTGAGGCATCTGCAGAGAAAACATGGCCATGCATGCCGATAAGCCAGCAGAACATTTCCAGCAGAAAGTGAACACACAAACAACAGTCCCTGCAAAAGCACTGATGGCTTCCTACGACGTTGCCTACCTTATTGCTAAATGTAGAATAAAAAGCCACACAGTGGGAGAAATGCATTATTGCACTGGGGCACATTTGATCACTTCAAGCTATTCCGTTGTCAAAGATACCGTTGCACAGCGCATTGATGATATTGCCAATGACATAAACTGATCGAACAGGGTAATCAGAGCTCCAAACATGCCTTGCAACTTGACGAGTTTCCTGAAGAAACTTGACCGCTGGAAGGAGCGGCTGGAAGGGGGCAATATAGAATTGTTTCCAATTGTAGCGCCGTTCTTGGAGGATGATGAACTAGAACTTGAAACGGTAAAACAAGTAGCTGTTCATCTTCTTTCAGGCCTTGAGGATTTTACTCTATACATTTGATTGGATATGACAGCCCTTTGCTTTTCACCTCTGCTAGCAATCTGTCGCCCCTTTCACACTGACGCGCCTACCCGAGTCACAATCCCATGCTAGTCTGAAACCATGTACCCCGGTCATACCCGGGTTAATCCTCAGGATGTGGGTCGACACTCTTTGTCCCCGGGTAGAAGGAGACACAATGCATGATGGGAACTTGCAAGTCATTTAATTTTATTCGGTTTAGCCATATTTTTGTTGATTGAGACACACCATGAGGCAGATTGCAGCAGGCATAATAATAATCAACCTTTGGGCTGACTTAGATGGAAGCATCTGTAACAAGCTGCTTCCTGGGCATTGATACATGCATTGTGCAGTTGCTTCTGTCATCCAGGTCAACTCTGCTTTTTCAAAAATTGTCAAATACCACAGACAAGTAAATACGTGTGTACTTACACATCATTGCAATGTATTATGCAAATATCTAATAAATAACTTATTATTATTATTATTTGTTTATTATTTGTTTATTTAGCAGATGCCTTTATCCAAGGCGACTTACAGAGACTAGGGTGTGTGAACTATGCATCAGCTGCAGAGTCACTTACAACTACATCTCACCCGAAAGACGGAGCACACGGAGGTTAAGAGGTTAAGTGACTTGCTCAGGGTCACACAATGAATCAGTGGCTGAGGTGGGATTTGAACCGGGGACCTCCTGGTTACAAGCCCTTTTATTTAACCACTGCACCATAGTGCTGACAAAAAAACAGCCTAAACCAACCTTCATTCATAAAACCGCCCGGAACACTGGGTTCCGAAGTTCCAAATGATGCATATGATAAAACTTACCCAACTGACCTTTAAATACCTTTATTGATCAAACAGTGTTGGAAGCAAATTTCAACTGTTTGACACAATGTTACAAGATTCATCACAGTTGTAATTAAACAAAGGTTACGTTGTAACAATGAATCTTGATGAATCTCTCATATTTCTATCCCTGCCGCCACCAGTAAGTAAGCTCCTTCACCTGCTGTCAATAGAATAAATACCATGCGCAACTTCAGACCTGTTGCCACCCACAATTTGTATGGGAATTAGAATTTTTTTCTGATTAGTATTTTTGCTTCTAATTAGTTAGTAAATAGGACGTGACACTTTGGGAAATACCATGCGCAGTCATCTCAGTTTATCTCCCGCAATTCTGGCCAAATGTAAATACACAATAATTGGAGACACTGGGAAATACATTTTATTGTTAATGCATCCACTTCCATCCTCACAATTACAGAATGTCATGCTAAATGCACCTATAGAAGTGTAATTCTTTAGAAGTAGACAGAAGTGGTGGCCTCAGTTTCATGACATTGGTACCTGCAGTTTAATCATGCAGTACACCACTGTGCCAGTACAGTACAGTGGGTTGCACAGTGATAATTAACTGTGCAAAATCCTACTGCGTGCAATACTGCTCAGTATAACTCTGCTGCTTTCTACTGTGCACGACTTCTCCTTCCTTCCTGCAACAGCCTTTCTGACAGCATTGTTTCAAAACAACAGACACAGCTCTGAGAAACTTTCTTTACTGGCTCTGCAATGCTGACAATGCCAGACAGGTCAACGCATGTCAATTCAGAAAATTGGGCTCTTGTGTCAAAAAGGAATGTATGAATTGATATGCATTTAATATATCAAGAATATTGACCAACATTGGGTAACACTTTCAATGAAGTGTCTCTAATTACTGTGTATTTACAGAGTAGTTACTTAGTAAATACATGTGCACTTACACATCATTACAATGTTATCATGCATGGTTACAATGTACTTAATGTGTAAATCTATTTGCATGATGTAAGACCTAAGCCTAACCCCAGGTGAAATTCTCAACAAAAAAGTGCAGGTAGTTGGATGTAACCATAAAAAAAACTGACTGACTATGAATAAATACTTTTATAATGTCTTGGTACACAAAACAATTATGAATACAAAATAAGCCAATTCACCATAAACAAGGAATCTGAAAATACTGCAACCTTTGCTTGTATCACTCAGTCAGTAATTTAACACTTAAGTTAAACCTTAATTGACTAGCATTAAGAAATATTACACTACACAGGAACTGCTGTGGAGAGGGAGTTTTGTTTCAAGATATCCTAAAAAAGGGATGCTGTTATAAAATATTTTTTTAAATAAAAAAACAGCTGTGCTATGAACAAATTATACAAAAAGGTGCATGTTAAACAATACAAAATAGGGGCTGAAATACCCCTCTAATTTTTAATGTACCAGGCACTACTCTTAAAAAAAAAGATTTATTTGATTTGGTCGTTTCAATTTCCATATTTTTCTCTGAAATCATCCCCATGCTTTCCAGACTCTGGGTACTCACTTACAGCAGGACCTGGCCATGCTACAATGACAGGCTTGGATTAGAACATATATCTCTGTTGTTCTTATATATACAGTACTGTGCAAAAGTTTTAGGCAGGTGTGAAAAAATGCTGTAAAGTAAGAATGCTTTCAAAAATAGACATGTTAATAGTTTATATTTATCAATTAACAAAATGCAAAGTGAGTGAACAGAAGAAAAATCTACATCAAATCAATATTTGGTGTGACCACCCTTTGCCTTCAAAACAGCATCAATTCTTCTAGGTACACTTGCACACAGTTTTGAAGGAACTCGGCAGGTAGGTTGGCCCAAACATCTTGGAGAACTAACCACAGTTCTTCTGTGGATTTAGGCAGCCTCAGTTGCTTCTCTCTCTTCATGTAATCCCAGACAGACTCGATGATGTTGAGATCAGGGCTCTGTGGGGGCCATACCATCACTTCCAGGACTCCTTGTTCTTCTTTACGCTGAAGATAGTTCTTAATGACTTTCGCTGTATGTTTGGGGTCGTTGTCATGCTGCAGAATAAATTTGGGGCCAATCAGATGCCTCCCTGATGGTATTGCATGATGGATAAGTATCTGCCTGTACTTCTCAGCATTGAGGAGACCATTAATTCTGACCAAATCCCCAACTCCATTTGCAGAAATGCAGCCCCAGACTTGCAAGGAACCTCCACCATGCTTCACTGTTGCCTGCAGACACTCATTAGTGTACCGCTCTCCAGCCCTTCGGCAAACAAACTGCCTTCTGCTACAGCCAAATATTTCAAATTTTGACTCATCAGTCCAGAGCACCTGCTGCCATTTTTCTGCACCCCAGTTCCTGTGTTTTCGTGCATAGTTGAGTCGCTTGGCCTTGTTTCCATGTCGGAGGTATGGCTTTTTGGCATAAGTCTTCCATGAAGGCCACTTCTGACCAGACTTCTCGGACAGTAGATGGGTGTACCAGGGTCCCACTGTTTTCTGCCAGTTCTGAGCTGATGGCACTGCTGGACATCTTCCGATTGTGAAGGGAAGTAAGCGTGATGTGTCTTTCATCTGCTGCAGTAAGTTTCCTTGGCGACCACTGCGTCTACGGTCCTCAAGCGTTGCCCGTTTCTTTGTTCTTCTTCAAAAGAGCTTGGACAGCACATCTGGAAACCCTGTCTGCCTTGAAATTTCTGCCTGGGAGAGACCTTGCTGATGCAGTATAACTACCTTGTGTCTTGTTGCTGTGCTCAGTCTTGCCATGGTGTATGACTTTTGACAGTAAACTGTCTTCAGCAACCTCACCTTGTTAGCTGAGTTTGGCTGTTCCTCACCCAGTTTTATTCCTCCTACACAGCTGTTTCTGTTTCAGTTAATGATTGTGTTTCAACCTACATATTGAATTGATGATCATTAGCACCTGTTTGCTATAATTGTTTAATCATACACCTGACTATATGCCTACAAAATCCCTGACTTTGTGCAAGTGTACCTAGAAGAATTGATGCTGTTTTGAAGGCAAAGGGTTGTCACACCAAATATGGATTTGATTTAGATTGTTCTTCTGTTCACTCACTTTGCATTTAGTTAATTGATAAATATAATCTATTAACATGTCTATTTTTGAAAGCATTCTTACTTTACAGCATTTTTTCACACCTGCCTAAAACTTTTGCACAGTACTGTATATATATATATATATATATATATATATATATATATATATATATATATATATATATATAGACACACACACACACACAATTATTACTTATCCTACAGTAATATATTCTGTGTGATTCTCTGTTGTGGTTATCGGTAGATTAATTACTGTGATCTATTCCAGAAAAAGATGAGTGTATTTCATGAAGAAACAGTATAAAAGTAGACATCGTTTTTTTATTTTTTTATTTTATTTTTTTTATCCCTGGCCAAAGTAAAGTGGCAGACGTTTTCATTAAGTAATATCATTACTGTGCTTTAATTTTGCCTTTATTTGGATGTACACGCAAATGAAAACTCAAATGTAACTTAAATAAACTCTTCAAGAATTTGAAGAAAAGGGGGCATCAAAAATCACCTCACCGTTTTGGTTTTGTTTATTACAGTTAGGTTTACCAACTGGCTCTATAATTCCAGGACACTTTAATACAGGTCAGGTTTTTTTTAACTCACAAATAAATTGATTTTAAATCAAAACGTGGGTGTGACGTGCATGAGCGGCTTCAACAAATGTGTTGAATTGTTTAATTGCGTTGGCGATTCTATCGGGAGAGGATCATAGCATGTATTAAAATCGTATTAGTTCAAATGTTATATGGTAAACAATCTGTCAAAATTCAATTCCGTAGAGAATTTTGCACTCACCTTAACCTTGTGGTTAAGTTTCTATTTATTTAATATTTCTTCCTGCTTCACACAGTCCCGCCCCAATCAGATAAATACAGCAAATGAGCAAGCTGTAGAGGTCTGACTGATGGAAACGATCCTCACAGGAAGTAATTCCCGCGTGTGCAATTTGTAACTAATAAGCAAAACAATTAGATTCCTTTAGCGACAGTTCACGCAATTCACATTCACTTTACATGTTCAATAAAATCAATTCATTTGAGAGGTGAGCTGAAAAACCTGACCTGTCTTAAGGTGTCCCAAAATTAATAATTACAGTCCTCATAACAGAAAATACTAGGATCACAACAAAACATTGATCACTATACATAACATTATCTTGCAAGTTGGACCAGTGTTTGGAAAGCGTAAAGCACACCTGCATCTGTATCCTGATTCGGACTTGCTTACCAAATCTGAAGCCTTTTATTTAAGTTAATCCCTACTGTTCCACACATCACTTGCCATTTTAGAAACTTTCGCGCAAATTCTTGCAAGGATTATTTCTAATATTTATGAACTATGTAATTTATGGCGGACACTGACATGGATTTTTGCCTTCAAATTCATGTGCAGCAATGGCCGTTCAAAGATTCAGATAGTTTCTCCGCACTTAAGAAAATAATAATTACTCCACGAGGCTGTTTTCACATCGCACTGCTAAAGCTCGGCCAATCAACATGCAGTAATTATACTGATTTTTTTTTTTAATAAATTTAGTCGTTGCCAATTATTTTTTATTATTTTCTCCCAATTTGGAATGGCCAATTATTACTTTGAAGCTCAGTACACCGCTACCACCTCTGCGCTGACTCGGGAGGGCGAAGACGAACACACGCTGTCCTCCGAAGCGTGTGCCATCAGCCGACTTCTTTTTTTTCACACTGCGGACTCACCATGCACCCACCCAAGAGCTACAGCGTCGGAGGACAACGCAGCTCTCGGGCAGCTTACAGGCAAGCCCGCAGGCGCCCGGGCAGACTACAGGGGTCGCTGGTGCGTGGGGAGCCAAGGACACCCTGGCCAACCTAAACCCCCTCCCCCCCCGGGCGATGCTCAGCCAATTGAGCGCCGCCCCCTGGGAGCTCCCGTCCACGGTCGGCTGTGGAATAGCCTGGACTCGAAACGGCGTCGTCTAGGCTATAGAGCGCATCTTGCACTCTACGCGGAGTGCCTTTACCGCAACTTAGGAGCCCTGATTATACTGATTTTAATGGTGGCCGATAGCAGCACAGAAGAAGTATGAGGAAACAGAATGCAAGCAGCACGAACCAAACTGATGAATGAAAGCGCATTTGAGAAACTTTGCGATAGTGGACTGTGTGAGTGGATGAATGCAGCCGCGTTGGATGAAAAGCAGGTAAAATAAGTCCCGGTATGGTATACCAGTGAGTACCAACAGAATTTCACCACAGCCTAATTCTAACCTGCCAAACCCTAATTCTTTTCTGATATAATATATCTTGTGCTGCGCAGGACATCTTAATGATAAAAGTCTGCCCTCCCCTCCAGCAACTGTTCACAATGCCTTAGCCATTTCAAAAGAAAATTAGTAAGTATATATGAAAGATTTATAAAACATTATTCATCTGTAGAGTTAACATATATGTCTCTTCGGATATTATTTTTTTTTCCTAGGGGCTCTAACAGCGTTGTTTAGTGCTCACTGAAGTGTGAGAAGTTTTTTTTTTTATTTTTAACAACTTATACAAAACTAAATAATATACAAAATATTAAAGGTACCTAAATAGTTTGTTCCTAGCTTTAGTAAAATTTCCGTTTCCTTTCATCTAAAAAAGTTTTTGAGCTTTGGTGTAAAAATACTTGAATTTGCAAATAGATACCAATGCAGGCACTGCAAGAAAAACATCTACAAGTATAATGCCATCTATATCATAAACAGGTTAAAATAATTATACTTAAAAACATAGCAAACACATGCATGTTCATGGAAAAAATTTAAACAAAGCAAAACAAAGTGCACCAAAAAATAAAATACAAACATATGACATTCTAAACGTTGCATTCCTATGCAAGAAATGTGAATATTCCAATACTGGTACAGTAAAGGGCATGGCACCATATTTAATATTTGCTGTACAACTGTGCTGTTTGAGTTTCTGTCCACAAGCGCACAGCAACCACAGCACTGTGATAGCTATGGCAATGCATTCGATTACTGGGGGAAAGGAACCATGGTCACAGTGACATCTGGTAAGAAACCTAAAGATTTATTTTCTCATTTCCAGTTCCGAAACATTCATTTAACTTTTAATTTTATTTTAAAGCAACAACGATATATGCGGTAACACTTTACATGGAGTCTCTAATTACTTACACATAATTACAATGTTATTATGCATAGTTACAATGTACTTAATGTGTATATATTTCTTGCATAATATAATCCTAACCGTAACCCTAACCCTTTTCTGATACAATTGTGTACCCGTTAGGTACATTGTAACGATGCATAATAACATTGCAATTATGTGTAAGGACACATGTATTTTCTATGTAACTACTATGTAAATACACAGTAATTAGAGATACTCAATGTAAAGTGTTATCATATATGCATTGTGTGTCCCTTTAGCATTTAGACATTTAGACTCTTAACCTAACATGCATTCAGAAGATTTGTATTGCATTTTTAAATTGGAAGTTTAAACTAGGAGGAAGGGTAGATTATAAAACATGTGTCTTGATCAGTAACACCATTTTGTTTTAAACACAATAAGTTGCAAAAAAACTATAATTAAACTGTACATTGTTACAAAAAAGAAACATTATAGAAAAAGTAGCCTTTTTGGTTTGCAGTGCAACAATATATTATTAGTAGTTTTACCAACGATTGATAAGAGGTTTTGTTTTGAAATGTATTTTATTCAACACAAAATATTTTAACATGCTATATTATAAGCACACTTATACATATACCTATATATATATATATATATATATATATATATATATATATATATATATATATATATATATATATATATATATATATCTATAAGGCCGGTGTTGGAATATGGAGATCACAAGATAGTGTTAAGATATAAACACAAATGGGGTGTCCTTTACATAAAACCTTAACATTTTATGTATGGGTAATGTAGATCTATGTTTTACAAAAAGCAATGTTGAACTTTTTCAATCGTTACTAGATAGAAGAAACAAGGGTATGTTTAATGTAATCAGTGCTGCCAGTTTACTGCGGGTAAGGGCTTTTTGTTATGGAGTGTATCACTGTGATACAGCTGGAGTAGCTACGGTGGCACAGTGATATAATACCGTACAAAAACCTACTGCAGGTAATACGGGAAGCACATTGCTTTCTGACATAAACTACTGAAACTGAACTCCCCTTCCTCCCCACAGATTCAGATTTTGATAGAACAATTCATAGTTGTTGTTGTTTTGTTTAAACATTTATTATTTACACTTTCTGCATTTTTGCACAGGTTTTCTCGCTGGGATAGGAATCTCTGCAAAGAATAGAACACTTGGATATTCTCATCTAAATCAGGAAACTGGGATTCTGCTTCTAAACAAAAATGGGTCAAATTAAATTACATATGAAAACTGTGAGAAGGAATATGAATTATTGCTGGCAGTGTAAAGAGAAGAAAATACAGGTCAGAAAAATACTATTTATTTGATAATGATTACTGTATATAGACAGATGAATGAACGTTAGATACCCAACAATCAATGTACTTAATGTGTAAATCAATGTGCACGATATAACCCGAACCCTAACCCTAACCCTAACCCTTTTCTGAAACAATTGTGTACTTATTGTGCAAAATGATTTACAGGTTAAATACATTATAAATATGCATAATAACATTGTCATTATGTGTAAGTGCGCATGTAATTACTAAATAAATACTCTGTAAATACACAGTAATTAGAGACACTTCATGGAAAGTGTTGTCGTGAAAGCATTATAAAGCATAGGTAAGCATTGTCAAGAATAACATGGCAAACCAGGATAAACTGTGTTAAATACATGTTCTAACCATTGGAAAAGCATGAGAAAACTGCAAAATTACAGTGGCAAACTTTTATATGGGATCATACCTTACTTTACAAACAGGGGAACACTTGTGCTGAGCAGGACGTTTTCTTGATAAAAATCTGCCCTCCCCTGCAGCAAGTGTTCACAAGGCTTTAGCTATTTCAAAAGAAACATAGTAAGTATATATGAAAGATTTATAAAACTTTCTTCATCTGAAGAGTTAACATATATGTCTCTTCGAATATTAATTTTTTTCCTAGGGGCTCTTAACAGCGTACTTTAGTGCTCACTGAAGTGTGAGAAGTTTTTTTTTTACTTTTTAACAACTTATACAAAACTAAATAAAATACAAAACTCTGAATATTAAGGGTACCTAAATAGTTTGTTCCTAGCTTTAGTAACATTTCCTTTTCCTTTCATCTAAAAAAGTGTTTGTGCTTTGATGTAAAAATACTTGATTTTGCAAATAGATACCAATGCAGGCACTGCAAGAAAAACATCTACAAGTATAATGCCATCTATATCATAAACAGGTTAAAATAATTATACTTAAAAACATAGAATAGCAAACACATGCATGTTCACAGAAAAAATTCAAACAAAGCATAACAAAGTGCACCAAAAAATAAAATACAGACATATGATATTCTAAACGTTGCATTCCTATGCAAGAAATGTGAATATTCCTATACCGGTACAGTAAAGGGCATGGCACCATATTTAATATTTGCTGTACAACTGTGCTGTTTGAGTTTTTGTCCACAAGCGCACAGCAACCACAGCACTGTGATAGCTATGGCCATGCATTCGATTACTGGGGGAAAGGAACCATGGTCAAAGTGACATCTGGTAAGAAACCTAAAGATTTATTTTCTCATTTCCAGTTCCGAAACATTCATTTAACTTTTAATTTTATTTTAAAGCAACAGCAATATATGCGGTAACACTTTACATGGAGTATCTAATTACTTACACATAATTACAATGTTATTATGCATAGTTACAATGTACTTAATGTGTATATATTTCTTCATTAATATAATCCTAACCGTAACCCTAACACTTTTCTGATACAATTGTGTACACATTAGGTACATTGTAATGATGCATAATAACATTGCAATTATGTGTAAGGACACATGTATTTTCTATGTAACTACTATGTAAATACACAGTAATTAGAGATACTCAATGTAAAGTGTTATCATATATGCATTGTGTGTCCCTTTAGCATTTAGACAGCGTTTATAAGTGTAGCAACGATGAGTGTGAGTTAATGATCATATTATTCCATGAAGTGAATCACTGTGATAGCTATGAGTACTTCGATTACTGGGGACAAGGCACCCAGATCACCGTCTCCTCGGGTAAGTCTACGGAGAAATGAACTCTTAACCTAACATGTATTCAGAAGATTTGTATTGCATTGGAAGTTGGAAGTTTAAACTAGGAGGAAGGGTAGATTATAAAACATGTGTCTTGATCAGTAACACCATTTTGTTTTAAACGCAATAAGTTGCAAAAAAACTATAATTAAACTGTACATTGTTACAAAAAAAGAAACATTATAGAAAAAGTAGCCTATTGGTTTGCAGTGTAACAATATATTATTTTAAAATATTTTAATATGCGATTAATATAGAGGTTTTGCTTTGTAATATATTTTACTCAATACAAAATATTTTAATATGCGATAATATAAGCGCCAACTTCCCTATCTATATATATATTTAAGGCCGGTGTTGGAATATGGAGATCACAAGTTACTGTTAACATATAAACACAAATAGTGTCTCTTTTACACGAAAACCTTAAAAGTTTATGTATGGGTAATGTAGAACTATGTTTTACAAAAAGCAATGTTGAACTTTTTCAATCGTTACTAGATAGAAGAAACAAGGGTATGTTTAATGTAATCAGTGCTGCCAGTTTACTGCGGGTAAGGGCTTTTTGTTATGGAGTGTATCACTGTGATACAGCAGTAACTACGGTGGCACAGTGATATAATACCGTACAAAAACCTACTGCAGGTAATACGGGAAGCACATTGCTTTCTGACATAAACTACTGAAACTGAACTCCACTTCCTCCCCACAGATTCAGATTTTGATAGAACAATTCATAGTTGTTGCTGTTTTGTTTAAACATTTATTATTTACACTTTCTGCATTTCTGCACAGGTTTTCTCGCTGGGATAGGAATCTCTGCAAAGAATAGAACACTTGGATATTCTCATCTAAATCCAGAACCTGGGATTCTGCTTCTAAACAAAAATGGGTCAAATTAGATTACATATGAAGACTGTGTGAAAGAATCTGAATTATTGCTGGCATTGTAAAGAGAAGAAACTACAGGTCAGAAAAATACTATTTATTTGATTATGATTACTGTGTGTAGACAAATGAATGAACTTTAGATACCCAACAATCAATGTACTTAATGTGTAAATCAATGTGCACGATATAATCCGAACCCTAACCCTAACCCTAACCCTTTTCTGATACAATTGTGTAATTATTGTGCAAAATGATTTACACGTTAAGTACATTATAACTATGCATAATAACATTGTCATTATGTGTAAGTGCACAGGTATTTACTATATAACTACTCTGTAAATACACATTAAATAGAGACATTTCATGGAAAGTGTTGCCGTGAAAGCATTGTAAAACATAGGTAAGCATTGTCAAGAATAACATGGCAAACCAGGGTAAACTGTGGTAAATGCATGTTATAACCATTGGAAAAGCATGAGAAAACTGCAAAATTACAGTGGCAAACATTTATATGGGATCATACCTTACTTTACAAACAGGGGAACACTTGTGCTGCGCAGGACATCTTCTTGATAAAAGTCTGTCCTCCCCTCCAGCAAGTGTTCACAAGGCTTTAGCTATTTCAAAAGAAACTTAGTAAGTATATATGAAAGATTTATAAAACATTCTTCATCTGAAGAGTTAACAATAGATGTCTCTGTCTCTTGGGATATTATTTTTTCCTCAGGGGCTCTTAACATACAGTACTTTAGTGCTCACTGAAGTGTGAGAAGTTTTTTACTTTTAAAAACTTATACAAAACTAAATAAAATACAAAACTCTGAATATTAAGGGTACCTAAATAGTTTGTTCCTAGCTTTAGTAACATTTCCTTTTCCTTTCATCTAAAAAAGTGTTTGTGCTTTGATGTAAAAATACTTGATTTTGCAAATAGATACCAATGCAGGCACTGCAAGAAAAACATTGTGGCAAAGTGCCCCCCCTGTGTGTATTTTGTGTTACGTGTTGTGTGTAAATGTTGGTGTATAGTCATTGGTACACGGGATATAAGCGGGTCTGTGTTTCACGTGTATTTAAAAATGTAGATTTGTATTTAGGCATGAGGATGGCACAAATCACTTTCACGTGCTGGTTAAAATGTAATGTGTGGTCACGGGAGTGCACTTAATTAATTCACGTGCAGTTGTACCGAGATTCCAATTGAATGATTGACTAGCAATCGAGTCTCGGTACAACTGCATAAAAGCTGCATGTTTTCACTCACTCGGGGTTGGGTGTTCGGTGAGTGGAGAACGGGAGAGAGAAAAGGAGAACTAAAGTTAGAGAAAAGTGTTCTTACTCACCGTGTTTGTCTGTTCGTGTCTGTTTAGTGTATAGTCCGTTTTGTTTGTCTATTTATTTTGGCGCAAGTGCCGTGTCCTGTTTTTGTGTTCTTTTATTTTGTTTATTAAACGCTGAGCGAAAGCATTCGCTCAGCTCCACCAAACTCCACCTCTCATTTTGTTTATTTATTTCCTGGCTCTGGTCTGACGTCACCCACTCTGGCCGTCTTTGTGACACATGGTGTCAGAACCGGGATCTACAGCGCCTCCAGGACTCAGGCCAGAGCAGAAACCGCAATTTGTTGTTTAAAAAAAAAAAACCCAACAACAACAACAACAACAACAACAACAACAACAACAACAAAAAAAAAAAAAAATGGAAGGCTGGAACTGGAGAGATGGCTGCCAGGATCTGGAGGTCCTCCTCAGTGGTCTAGAGGACCAAGGCTGGTGCCTTGCCTGTGGGGAGTTCGGGCACCCTGTGGTGCGCTGCCCCTACCAAGAGGGAGAGGAGGAACAGGCCCAGGAGAGGAAGGTGAGGAGGAGGCAGAGAAGGGGAAATGGGAAGAGGAAGGCAGAGCCTCCACCGCCCAAGTCTCCACCAGCAGAGGAAGAATGCCTGCTGGTTTTGTCTCCAGAGCCCAGGAGGGAGGAAACAGAGCCTTTCCTGTCCTCTGAGGAGATGTTAGACTGGGTGTCGGACCCGAGTGGAGCTGGGAGGACCTCCCACTGGTTGTTGACCTGCTGTGGGCCAGAGATGGGGAACGTTGGGAGCGCTTGGGAACAACATTTCTACCCAGTGCCCTTCGTGAACCCGGCAGCCGTGGTGATTAACTACTTGGCTGCCGATATGGGACTGCCCCAGCAGGCTGCATTCCAAGTGGGAGGCGCCACGCCTACCTGCCTCACAATGGGCTGAAGGGAGACAACATGCAGCTCCCATCTCCACCAGCAGAGGAAGAATGCCTGCTGGTTTCGCCTCCGGAGCCAGAGGGAGAGGAGCCCGAGTGTCCACAGCCCAAGCGGGAGGAGCCCGAGCGTCCACAGCCCAAGCGGGAGGAGCCCGAGCGTCCACAGCCCATGCGGGAGGAGCCCGAGCGTCCACAGCCCAAGCGGGAGGAGCCCGAAGCGCCCACAGCCCGAGCGGGAGGAGCCCGGCGTCCACAGCCCGAAGCGGGAGGAGCCCGAGCGCCCACAGCCCGAAGCGGGAGGAGCCCGAGCGCCCACAGCCCAAGCGGGAGGAGCCCGAAGGCCCACAGCCCAAGCGGGAGGAGCCCGGCGGCCCACAGCCCAAGCGGGAGGAGCCCGAGCGTCCACAGCCTAAGCGGGAGGAGCCCGAGCGTCCACAGCCCGAGCGGGAGGAGCCCGAGCGCCCACAGCCCGAGCGGGAGGAGCCCGAAGCGCCCACAGCCCGAAAGGGAGGAGCCCGAGCGCCCACAGCCCAAGCGGGAGGAGCCCGAACGTCCTCCGCCTGAGTGGGAGGAGCCCGAACGTCCTACGCCTGAGGGGGGGGGGAGCCCGAACGTCCACAGCCCAAGAGGGGGGAGTCAGTGCGTCCACAGCCCAAAAGGGAGGTGGTCGGTGCGCCACGGCCCAAAAGGGAGGAGTCGGTGCGTCCACAGCCCAAAGAGAGGGAAGTCGGGGCTTCCACAGCCCTAGGACCCAAGCCACCAGCAGAGGGAAAATGCCTGCTGTCCCCATCTCCACCAGCAGAGGAAGAATGCCTGCTGGTTTCCCCTTCAGAGGCAGAGCCGCACCAGTCCCCTGCAAGAGAGACAGAGCTGCACCAGTCCCCTGCAAGAGAGGCAGAGCTGCACCAGTCCCCTGCAAGAGAGGCAGAGCAGCACCAGTCCCCTGCAAAAGGGGGAGACTACATGCTGCTCCCACCTCTGTCGCCAGGAGACTACACGCTGCTCCCACCTCCATCGCCAGGAGACTACACGCTGCTCCCACCTTCGCCGCCAGGAGACTACTCGCTGCTCCCACCTCCACCGCCAGGGAGCAGAGCAGCAGGAGCTGTCTCTGTCTCCATCACCATCAGGGGAGAGGAGCAGGAGCTGCCTCTCCCTTCACCAGAAGGACCAGGACTAGATGCTGGCGGTCCTCAGCAGCCCTTGCATAGGCTGCTGAGGGAAGCACGGGAAGAACCGCCCGGCCGCAGAGGCCGAGAAGAGGGCCAACACCCGCACCCCAGCTTGTCCTGACTGCCTGCCTCGCCGCCAAGGATGCCTGCCTCGGCCGCCCAAGGATGCCTGCCTCGCCGCCCAAGGATGCCTGCCTGCGCCCAGCCCAAGGATGCCTGCCTCGCCGCCAAGGATGCTTGCCTCGCTGCCCAAGGATGCCTGCCTCGCTTCGCCCAAGGATGCTTGCCTTGCATCACCTTTGTTGCCAGTTGCTCCGCATCGCCTGGGGTTGCCAGCCGCTCCGCATCGCCTGGGGTTGCCAGCCGCTCCGCATCGCCTGGGGTTGCCAGCCGCCCGCGATCGCCTGGGTTGCCAGCCGCTCCGCGATCGCCTGGGGTTGCCAGCCGCTCCGCGACGCCTGGGGTTGCCAGCCGCTCCCATCGCCTGGGGCTGCCTGTCGCGCCGCATCGCCTGGGGCTGCCTTTGCTCCACACAGGGTGCAGGGTGTGAGGAGAAGTGGAGCTCCCGCTGCCGCCTCTATGGCCAGGGGCTCCTCTCCCGAAGTTCGCCTCCCGAGGGTCTGCTGCTGCTGCCGCCGCCTCCCGAGGGTCCGCTGCTGCTGCCGCCGCCTCCCGAGGGGTCCGCTGCTGCTGCCGCCGCCCCGAGGGTCCGCTGCTGCTGCCGTCGCCTCCCGAGGGTCCGCTGCTGCTGCCGCCGCCTCCCGAGGGTCCGCTGCTGCTGCCGTCACCTGGGGTCGCCAGGGATCCTGCTTCGCCTGGGTCGCCGAGGGTCCTGCTTAGCCTGGGGTCGCGGGGCCTCTGCTTTGCCTCGGTCAGCTACACTGTGGCCGGAGCTCCATGAAGAGGAGCTGCCGCCATTAAGAAAGGGGGAGGTCAGGAGACCAGCTTCCCCGCAGCAGTTCGCTGCCGAATTGGTGGCCGGAGCCCCATGGAGGGGAACTGCCGGCCATGAAGAAGGGGGAGGTCAGGAGACCAGCTTCCCCGCAGCAGTTTCGCTGCGGAGATTGTGTGGTCGGAGCCCCACGGAGGGGAACTGCCGGCCATGAAGAAGGGGGAGGTCAGGAGACCAGCTCCCCAGCTGCACTTTCGCAGCAGGAGATAGTGGGGCTGAAGCCCCGTAAGAGGGAGCTGCCAGCCACGAAGAATTGGGGGTGCCAGACATTCCACCATGGCCACCCCAGAAACAACTTGCTTCCCCTCTCCGGGACTTTGGGACTGAGGGGAGGTGGCCATTGAGGCCATGTGTGCTTTGCACAAGGGGGTATATGTGGCAAAGTGCCCCCTGTGTATTTTGTGTTACGTGTTGTGTGTAAATGTTGGTGTATAGTCATTGGTACACGGGATATAAGCGGGTCTGTGTTTCACGTGTATTTAAAAATGTAGATTTGTATTTAGGCACGAGGATGGCACAAATCACTTTCACGTGCTGGTTAAAATAGAATGTGTGGTCAGGGGAGTACACTTAATTAATTCACGTGCAGTTGTACCGAGATTCCAATTGAATGATTGACTAGCAATCGAGTCTTGGTACAACTCCATAAAAGCTGCATGTTTTCACTCACTTTCGGGTTGGGTGTTCGTGAGTGGAGAACGGAGAGAGAAAAGGAGAACTAAAGTTAGAGAAAAGTGTTCTTACTCACCGTGTTTGTCTGTTTGTGTCTGTTTAGTGTATAGTCCGTTTTGTTTGTCTATTTATTTTGGCGCAAGTGCCGTGTCCTGTTTTTGTGTTCTTTTATTTTGTTTATTAAACGCTGAGCGAAAGCATTCGCTCAGCTCCACCAAACTCCACCTCTCGTTTTGTTTATTTATTTCCTGGCTCTGGTCTGACGTCACCCACTCTGGCCGTCTTTGTGACAAACATCTACAAGTATAATGCCATCTATATCATAAACAGGTTAAAATAATTATACTTAAAAACATAGAATAGCAAACACATACATGTTCACAGAAAAAATTCAAACAAAGCATAACAAAGTGCACCAAAAAATAAAATACAGACATATGATATTCTAAACGTTGCATTCCTATGCGAGAAATGTGAATATTCCAATACTGGTACAGTAAAGGGCATGGCACGATATTTAATATTTGCTGTACAACTGTGCTGTTTGAGTTTCTGTCCACAAGCACACAGCAACCATAGCACTGTGATAGCTATGGCAATGCATTCGATTACTGGGGGAAATGAACCATGGTCACAGTGACATCTGGTAAGAAACCTAAAGATTTATTTTCTCATTTCCAGTTCCGAAACATTCATTTAAATGTTAATTTTATTTTAAAGCAGCTACGATATATGCGGTAACACGTTACATGGAGTCTCTAATTACTTACAGATAATAACAATGTTATTATGCATAGTTACAATGTACTTAATGTGTATATATTTCTTGCATAATATAACCCAAACCGTAACCCTAAACCTTTTCTGATACAATTTTGTACCTGTTAGGTACATTGTAATGATGCATAATAACATTGCAAATATGTGTAAGGACACATCTATTTTCTATGCAACTACTATGTAAATACACAGTAATTAGAGATACTCAATGGAAAGTGTTATCATATATGCATTGTGTGTGCCTTTAGCATTTAGACAGCGTTTAGAAGTGTAGCAACGATGAGTGCAAGTTAATGACCATATTATTCCATGAATTGAATCACTGTGATAGCTATGAGTACTTCGATTACTGGGGACAAGGCACCCAGATCACCGTCTCCTCGGGTAAGTCTACGGAGAATTGAACTCTTAATCTAACATGTATTCAGAAGGTTTGTATTGCATTGGAAGTTGGAAGTTTAAACTAGGAGGAAGGGTAATTTATAAAACATGTGTCTTGATCAGTAACACCATTTTGTTTTAAACGCAATAAGTTGCAAAAAAACTATAATTAAACTGTACATTGTTACAAAAAAAGAAACATTATAGAAAAAGTAGCCTTTTGGTTTGCAGTGCAATAATATATTATTAGTAGTTTTACCAACGATTGATAAGAGGTTTTGTTTTGTAATATATTTTACTCAATACAAAATATTTTAACATGCTATAATATAAGAGCCAACTTCCCTATATATATATAAGGCTGATGTTGGAATATGGAGATCACACGGTAGTGTTAAGATACAAACACAAATGGGGTGTCCTTTACACAAAACCTTAACATTTTATGTATGGTTAATGTATAACTATGTTTTTTACAAAAAGCAATGTTGAACTTTTTCAATCGTTACTAGATAGGAGAAACAAGGGTATGTTTAATGTAATCAATGCTGCCAGTTTACTCCAGGTAAGGGCTTTTTGTTAGGGAGTGTATCACTGTGATACAGTGGGAGTAGCTGGAGTGGCACAGTGATATAATACCGTACAAAAACCTACTGCATGTAATACGGGAAGCAAATTGCTTTCTGACATAAACTACTGAAACTGAACTCCCCTTCCTCCCCACAGATTCAGATTTTCAATAGAAAAATTCATAGTTGTTGCTGTTTTGTTTAAATATTTATTATTTGCACTTTTTGCATTTTTGCACAGGTTTTCTCGCTGGGATAGGAATCTCTGCAAAGAATAGAACACTTGGATATTCTCATCTAAATCCAGAACATGGGATTCTGCTTCTAAACAAAAATGGGTCAAATTAGATTACATATATCAATTATTGCTGGCACTGTAAAGAAAAAAAAACTACAGGTGAGAAAAATACCAATCATTTGATCGTGATTACTGTCTATAGACAGATGAATGAACTTTAGATACCCAACAATCAATGTACTTAATGTGTAAATCAATGTGCACGATATAACCCGAACCCGAACCCTAACCCTTTTTTGATACAATTGTGTAATTATTGTGCAAAATGATTTACACGTTAAGTACATTATAACTATGCATAATAACATTGTCATTATGTGTAAGTGCACATGTATTTACAAAATAACTACTCTGTAACTACACAGTAATTAGAGACATTTCATGGAAAGTGTTGCCGTGAAAGCATTGTAAAGCATAGGTAAGCATTGTAAAGAATCTATATCTATCTATATATATATATATATAAAACCTTAACATTTTATGTATGGGTAATGTAGAACTATGTTTTACAAAAAGCAATGTTGAACTTTTTCAATCGTTACTAGATAGAAGAAACAAGGGTATGTTTAATGTAATTAGTGCTGCTAGTTTACTGCGGGTAAGGGCTTTTTGTTATGGAGTGTATCACTGTGATACAGCGGAGGCTACAGTGGCACAGTGATATAATACCGTACAAAAACCTACTGCATGTAATACAGGAAACACATTGCTTTCTGACATAAACTACTGAAACTGAACTCCCCTTCCTCCCCACAGGTTCAGATTTTCAATAGAAAAATTTAAAGTTGTTGTTGTTTTGTTTAAACATTTATCATTTACACTTTTGCACAGGTTTTCTCGCTGGGATAGGAATCTCTGCAAAGAATAGAACACTTGGATATTCTCATCTAAATCCAGAACCTGGGATTCTGCTTCTAAACAAAGAATGGGTCAAATTAGATTACATATGAAGACTGTGTGAAAGAATTTGAATTATTGCTGGCATTGTAAAGAGTAGAAAATACAGGTCAGAAATATACTATTTATTTGATAATGATTACTGTCTGTATACAGATGAATGAACTTTAGATACCCAACAATCAATGTACTTAATGTGTAAATCAATGTGCACGATATAATCCGAACCCTAACCCTAACCCTAACCCTTTTTTGATACAATTGTGTTATTATTGTGCAAAATGATTTACACGTTAAGTACATTATAACTATGCATAATAACATTGTCATTATGTGTAAGTGAACATGTATTTACTAAATAACTACTCTGTAAATACACATTAAATAGAGACACTTCATGGACAGTGTTGCCGTGAAAGCATTATAAAGCATAGGTAAGCATTGTCAAGAATAACATGGCAAACCAGGATAAACTGTGGTAAATGCATGTTATAACCATTGGAAAAGCATGAGAAAACTGCAAAATTATAGTGGCAAACATTTATATGGGATCATACCTTACTTTACAAACAGGGGAACACTTGTGCTGCGCAGGACATCTTAATGATAAAAGCCTGTCCTCCCCTCCAGCAAGTGTTCACAAGGCTTTAGCTATTTCAAAAGAAACTTAGTACGTATTTATGAAAGATTTATAAAGATTCTTCATGTGAAGAGTTAACAATAGATTTCTCTGTCTCTTGGGATATTATTGTTCCCTTGGAGCTCTTAATACAGTACTTTAGTGCTCACTGAAGTGTGTCAAGTTTTTTTTTTTTTTATTTCACACTGAGAAAGCACCAGTGATCATGAATATTAAATGCTATTTCTGAATGAAGCTTGTCTTACTTTATGTGCCAGTC
This sequence comes from Acipenser oxyrinchus oxyrinchus, assembly GCA_030684275.1. Classification (NCBI taxonomy): domain Eukaryota; kingdom Metazoa; phylum Chordata; class Actinopteri; order Acipenseriformes; family Acipenseridae; genus Acipenser; species Acipenser oxyrinchus. The sequence goes on from CM060290.1 coordinate 1,623,300, forward strand.
AGCAGCAGGAACTCCACATTGTGATAACTGGTACTTTGATTACTGGGGTAAAGGCACTCAGGTCACCATCACTTCTGGTAAGTGCATTCTAAACTATTATTATTATTATTATTATTATTATTATTATTATTATTATTATTATTAATGTCAGGTCTTTATGCCAAAATTATATTTCTATACTTTTGTGAAATGAAAAATGGATACAAAACAAACAAAAAAAACTCTGAATATTAAGGGTCCCTAAATAGTTTGTTCATAACTTTAGTAACATTTTCTTTTCCTTTCATCAAAAAATAAATGTGTTTTTGCGCTTTGATGAAAAAATACTTGATTTTGCAAATAGATAGTACCAATGCAGGCACTGCAAGAAAAACATCTACAAGTATAATGCCATCTATATCATAAACAGGTTAAAATAATTATACTTAAAAACATAGCAAACACATGCATGTTCATGGAAAAAATTTAAACAAAGCATAACAAAGTGCACCAAAAAAAAAAATACAAACATATGACATTCTAAACGTTGCATTCCTATGCAAGAAATGTGAATATTCCTATACCGGTACAGTAAAGGGCATGGCACCATATTTAATATTTGCTGTACAACTGTGCCATTTGAGTTTCTGTCCACAAGCGCACAGCAACCACAGCACTGTGATAGCTATGGCAATGCATTCGATTACTGGGGGAAAGGAACCATGGTCACAGTGACATCTGGTAAGAAACCTAAAGATTTATTTTCTCATTTCCAGTTCCGAAACATTCATTTAACTTTTAATTTTATTTTAAAGCAACTACGATATATGCGGTAACACTTTACATGGAGTTTCTAATTACTTACACATAATAACAATGTTATTATGCATAGTTGCAATGTTCTTAATGTGTATATATTTCTTGCATAATATAACCCAAACCGTAACCCTAACACTTTTCTGATACAATTGTGTACACATTAGGTACATTGTAACGATGCATAATAACATTGCAATTATGTGTAAGGACACATGTATTTTCTATGTAACTACTATGTAAATACACAGTAATTAGAGATACTCAATGGATAGTGTTATCATATATGCATTGCGTGTCCCTTTAGCATTTAGACAGCATGTAGGAGTGTAGCAACGATGAGTGTGAGTTAATGACCATATTATTCCATGAAGTGAATCACTGTGATAGCTATGAGTACTTTGATTACTGGGGACAAGGCACCCAGATCACCGTCTCCTTGGGTAAGTCTACGGAGAAATGAACTCTTAACCTAACATGTATGCAGAAGGTTTGTATTGCATTTTTAAATTGGAAGTTTAAACTAGGATGAAGGGTAGATTATAAAACTGTACACTGTTACAAAAAAGAAACATTATAGAAAAAGTAGCCTATTGGTTTCTAGTAGTTTTACCAACGATTGATAAGAGGTTTTGTTTTGTAATGTATTTTATTCAACACCAAATATTTTAACATGCTATAATATAAGTGCCAATTTCTCTATATATATATAAGGCCGGTGTTGGAATATGGAGATCTCAAGTTAGTGTTAAGATACAAACACAAATGGGGTGTCTTTTACACAAAAACATAACATTTTATGTATGGGTAATGTAGAACTATGTTTTACAAAAAGCAATGTTGAACTTTTTCAATCGTTACTAGATAGAAGAAACAAGGGTATGTTTAATGTAATCCATGCTGCCAGTTTACTGTGCGTAAGGACTTTTTGTTATGGAGTGTATCACTGTGATACAGCAGTAACTGGGGTGGCACACTGATATAATACCGTACAAAAACCTACTGCAGGTAATACGGGAAGCACATTGCATTCTGACATAAACTACTGAAACTGAACTCCCCTTCCTCCCCACAGATTCAGATTTTGATAGAACAATTCATAGTTGTTGCTGTTTTGTTTAAACATTTATTATTTACACTTTTTGCATTTTTGCACAGGTCTTCTCGCTGGGATAGGAATCTCTGAAAATAATAGAACACTTGGATATTCTCATCTAAATCCGGAAACTGGGATTCTGCTTCTAAACAAAAATGGGTCCAATTAAATTACATATGAAAACTGTGAGAAGGAATATGAATTATTGCTGGCAGTGTAAAGAGAAGAAAATACAGGTCAGAAAAATACTATTTATTTGATAATGAATACTGTATATAGACAGATGAATGAACGTTAGATACCCAACAATCAATGTACTTAATGTGTAAATCAATGTGCACGATATAACCCGAACCCTAACCCTAACCCTAACCCTTTTCTGAAACAATTGTGTACTTATTGTGCAAAATGATTTACAGGTTAAATACATTATAAATATGCATAATAACATTGTCATTATGTGTAAGTGTGCATGTAATTACTAAATAAATACTGTGTAAATACACAGTAATTAGAGACACTTCATGGAAAGTGTTGTCGTGAAAGCATTATAAAGCATAGGTAAGCATTGTCAAGAATAACATGGCAAACCAGGATAAACTGTGTTAAATACATGTTCTAACCATTGGAAAAGCATGAGAAAACTGCAAAATTACAGTGGCAAACTTTTATATGGGATCATACCTTACTTTACAAACAGGGGAACACTTGTGCTGAGCAGGACGTTTTCTTGATAAAAATCTGCCCTCCCCTGCAGCAAGTGTTCACAAGGCTTTAGCTTTTTCAAAAGAAACATAGTAAGTATATATGAAAGATTTATAAAACTTTCTTCATCTGAAGAGTTAACATATATGTCTCTTCAAATATTATTTTTTTTCCTAGGGGCTCTTAACAGCGTACTTTAATGCTCACTGAAGTGTGAGAAGTTTTTTTTTTCCTTTTTAACAACTTATACAAAACTAAATAAAATACAAAACTCTGAATATTAAGGGTACCTAAATAGTTTGTTCCTAGCTTTAGTAACATTTCCTTTTCCTTTCATCTAAAAAAGTGTTTGCGCTTTGATGTAAAAATACTTGATTTTGCAAATAGATACCAATGCAGGCACTGCAAGAAAAACATCAACAAGTATAATACCATCTATATCATAAACAGGTTAAAATAATTATACTTAAAAACATAGAATAGCAAACACATGGATGTTCACAGAAAAAATTCAAACAAAGCATAACAAAGTGCACCAAAAAATAAAATACAGACATATGATATTCTAAACGTTGCATTCCTATGCAAGAAATGTGAATATTCCTATACCGGTACAGTAAAGGGCATGGCATCATATTTAATATTTGCTGTACAACTGTGCTGTTTGAGTTTCTGTCCACAAGCACACAGCAACCACAGCACTGTGATAGCTATGGCTATGCATTCGATTACTGGGGGAAAGGAACCATGGTCACAGTGACATCTGGTAAGAAACCTAAAGATTTATTTTCTCATTTCCAGTTCCGAAACATTCATTTAAATGTTAATTTTATTTTAAAGCAACTACGATATATGCGGTAACACTTTACATGGAGTATCTAATTACTTACACATAATTACAATGTTATTATGCATAGTTGCAATGTACTTAATATGTATATATTTCTTGCATAATATAACCCAAACGGTAATCCTAACCCTTTTCTGATACAATTTTGTACCCATTAGGTACATTGTAATGATGCATAATAACATTGCAATTATGTGTAAGGACACATGTATTTTCTATGTAATTAGTATGTAAATACACAGTATTTAGAGATACTCAATGGAAAGTGTTATCATATCTGCATTGTGTGTCCCTTTTGCATTTAGACAGTGTGTAGAAGTGTAGCAACGATGAGTGTGAGTTAATGATCATATTATTCCATGAAGTGAATTATTGTGATAGATATTAGTAGTTCGATTACTGGGGACAAGGCACCCAGATCACCGTCTCCTCGGGTAAGTCTACGGAGAAATAAACTCTTAACCTTACATGTATTCAGAAGGTTTGTATTGCATTTTTAAATTGGAAGTTTAAACTAGGAGGAAGGGCAGATTACAAAACATGTGTTTTGATCAGCAACACCATTTTGTTTTAAACACAATAAATTGCAAAAAAAACTATTATAAAACTGTACACTGTTACAAAAAAGAAACATTATTAAAAAAGTAGCCTGTTGGCTTGCAGTGTAACAAAATATTATTTTAAAATATTTTAATATGCGATAATATAAGAACCAACTTCCTATCTATATATATATTTAAGGCCGGTGTTGGAATATGGAGATCACAAGTTAGTGTTAAGATATAAACACAAATAGGGTGTCTTTTACACGAAAACCTTAACATTTTATGTATGGTTAATGTAGAACTATGTTTTACAAAAAGCAATGTTAAACTTTTTTAATCGTTACTAGACATAAGAAACAAGGGTATGTTTAATGTAATGGATACTGCCAGTTTACTGCGGGTAAGGGCTTTTTGTTATGGAGTGTATCACTGTGATACAGCAGTAGCTACAGTAGCACAGTGATATATTACCGTACAAAAACCTACTGCATGTAATACGGGAAGCACATTGCTTTCTGACATAAACTACTGAAACTGAACTCCCTTTCCTCCCCACAGATTCAGAGTTTGATAGAACAATTCATAGTTGTTGTTGTTTTGTTTAAACTTTTATTATTTACACTTTTTGCATTTTTGCACAGGTTTTCTTGCTGGGATAGGAATCTCTGCAAAGAACAGAACACTTGGATATTCTCATCTTAATCCAGAACCTGGGATTCTGCTTCTAAACAAAAATGGGTCAAATTAGATTACATATGAAGACTGTGTGAAAGAATCTGAATTATTGCTGGCATTGTAAAGAGAAGAAATTACAGGTGAGAAAAATACTATTTATTTGATTATGATTACTGTATGTAGACAGATGAATGAACGTTAGATACCCAGCAATCAATGTACTTAATGTGTAAATCAATGTGCACGATATAACCCTAACCCTAACCCTTTTCTGATACTATTGTATACTTATTGTGCAAAATGATTTACACGTTAAGTACATTATAACTATGCATAATAACATTGTCATTATGTGTAAGTGCACATGTATTTACTAAGTAAATACTCTGTAAATACACAGAAATTAGAGACACTTCATGGAAAGTGTTGCCATGAAAGCATTATAAAGCATAGGTAAGCATTGTCAAGAAAAACATGGCAAACCAGGGTAAACTGTGGTAAATGCATGTTATAACCATTGGAAAAGCATGGGAAAACTGCAAAATTACAGTGGCAAACTTTTACATGGGATCATACCTTACTTTACAAACAGGGGAACACTTGTGCTGCGCAGGATACCTTAACGATAAAAGTCTGTCCTCCCCTCCAGCAAGTGTTCACAAGGCTTTAGCTATTTCAAAAGAAACTTAGTACGTATTTATGAAAAATTTATAAAGATTCTTCATGTGAAGAGATAATAATAGATTTCTCTGTCTCTTGGGATATTATTTTTCCCTAGGAGCTCTTAATACCGTGCTTTAGTGCTCACTGAAGTGTGTCAAGTTTTTTTTATTTATTTCACACTGAGAGAGCACCAGTGATTATGAACATTAAATGCCATTGAATGTAGCTTGTCTTAGTTTATGTACCAGTCAGGAACTCCACATTGTGATAACTTGTACTTTGATTACTGGGGTAAAGGCACTCAGGTCACCGTCACTTCTGGTAAGTGCATTCTAAACTATTATTATTATTATTATTAATGTGAGGTCTTTATGCCAAACTTATATTTCTATACTTTTGTGAAATGAAAAATGGATACAAAACAAACAAAAAAAACTCTGAATATTAAGGGTCCCTAAATAGTTTGTTCATAGCGTTAGTAACATTTTCTTTTCCTTTCATCAAAAAAAAAATGTGTTTTTGCGCTTTGATGTAAAAATACTTGATTTTGCAAATAGATACCAATGCAGGCACTGCAAGAAAAACATCTACAAGTATAATGCCATCTATATCATAAACAGGTTAAAATAATTACACTTAAAAACATAGAATAGCAAACACATGCATGTTCATCGAAAAAATTTAAACAAAGCATAACAAAGTGCACCAAAAAATAAAATACAGACATATGATATTCTAAACGTTGCATTCCTATGCAAGAAATGTGAATATTCCAATACCGGTACAGTAAAGGGCATGGCACCATATTTAATATTTGCTGTACAACTGTGCTGTTTGAGTTTCTGTCCACAAGCGCACAGCAACCACAGCACTGTGATAGCTATAGCAATGCATTCGATTACTGGGGGAAAGGAACCATGGTCACAGTGACATCTGGTAAGAAACCTAAAGATTTATTTTCTCATTTCCAGTTCCGAAACATTCATTTAAATGTTAATTTTATTTTAAAGCAACTACGATATATGCGGTAACACTTTACATGGAGTATCTAATTACTTACACATAATTACAATGTTATTATGCATAGTTACAATGTACTTAATGTGTATATATTTCTTGCATAATATAACCCAAACCGTAACCCTAACCCTTTTCTGATACAATTGTGTACCCATTAGGTACATTGTAATGATGCATAATAACATTGCAATTATGTGTAAGGACACATGTATTTTCTATGTAATTAGTATGTAAATACACAGTAATTAGAGATACTCAATGGAAAGTGTTATCATATATGCATTGTGTGTCCCTTTTGCATTTAGACAGTGTGTAGAAGTGTAGCAACGATGAGTGTGAGTTAATGATCATATTATTCCATGAAGTGAATTACTGTGATAGATATTAGTAGTTCGATTACTGGGGACAAGGCACCCAGATCACCGTCTCCTCGGGTAAGTCTACGGAGAAATAAACTCTTAACCTTACATGTATTCAGAAGGTTTGTATTGCATTTTTAAATTGGAAGTTTAAACTAGGAGGAAGGGCAGATTACAAAACATGTGTTTTGATCAGCAACACCATTTTGTTTTAAACACAATAAATTGCAAAAAAACTATAATTAAACTGTACACTGTTACAAAAAAGAAACATTATTAAAAAAGTAGCCTGTTGGCTTGCAGTGTAACAATATATTATTTTAAAATATTTTAATATGCTATAATATAAGCTAACTTCCTATACATATATATATATATATATATATATATATATATATATATATATATATATATAGGCCGGTGTTGGAATATGGAGATCACAAGTTAGTGTTAAGATATAAACACAAATAGTGTCTCTTTTACACAAAAACCTTAAAAGTTTATGTATGGGTGATGTAGATCTGTGTTTTACAAAAAGCAATTTTAAACTTTTTTAATCGTTACTAGACATAAGAAACAAGGGTATGTTTAATGTAATGGGTGCTGCCAGTTTACTGCGGGTAAGGGCTTTTTGTTATGGAGTGTATCACTGTGATACAGTGGTAGCTGGAGTGGCACAGTGATATAATACCGTACAAAAACCTACTGCATGTAATACGGGAAGCACATTGCTTTCTGACATAAACTACTGAAACTGAACTCCCCTTCCTCCCTACAGATTCAGATTTTGATAGAACAATTCATAGTTGTTGTTGTTTTGTTTAAACATTTATTATTTAGACGTTTTGCATTTTTGCACAGGTTTTCTGGCTGGAATAGGAATCTCTGCAAAGTATAGAACACTTGGATATTCTCATCTAAATCCGGAACCTGGGATTCTGCCTCTAAACAAAAATGGGTCAAATTAGATTACATGTGAAGACTGTGAGAAAGAATATCAATTATTGCTGGCATTGTAAAGAGAAAAAACTACAAGTGAGAAAAATACTATTTATTTGATTATGATTACTGTCTGTAGACAGATGAATGAACTTTAGATACCCAACAATCAATGTACTTAATGTGTAAATCAATGTGCACAATATAACCCAAACCCTAACCCTAACCCTTTTTTGATACAATTGTGTACTTATTGTGCAAAATGATTTACACATTAAGTACATTATAACTATGCATAATAACATTGTCATTATGTATAAGTGCACATGTATTTACTAAATAACTACTCTGTAAATACACAGTAATTAGAGACACTTCAAAGTGTTGCGGTGAAAGCATTGTAAAGCATAGGTAAGCATTGTCAAGAATAACATGGCAAACAAGGGTAAACTGTGGTAAATGCATGTTATAACCATTGGAAAAGCATGAGAAAACTGCAGAATTACAGTGGCAAACTTTTACATGGGATCATACCTTACTTTACAAACAGGGGAACACTTGTGCTGCGCAGGATATCTTAATGATAAAAGTCTGTCCTCCCCTCCAGCAAGTGTTAACAAGGCTTTAGCTGTTTCAAAAGAAACTTAGTACGTATTTATGAAAGATTTATAAATATTCTTCATCTGAAGAGATAACAATAGATTTCTCTGTCTCTTGTGATATTATTTTTTTCCTAGGAGCTCTTAATACCGTGCTTTAGTGCTCACTGAAGTGTGTCAAGTTTTTTTTTTTTATTTCACACTGAGAGAGCACCAGTGATCATGAATATTAAATGCTATTTCTGAATGTACAGTAGCTTGTCTTAGTTTATGTACAAGTCAGCAAACAGGAACTCCACATTGTGATAACTGGTACTTTGATTACTGGGGTAAAGGCACTCAGGTCACCGTCACTTCTGGTAAGTGCATTCTAAACTATTATTATTATTATTATTATTATTATTATTATTATTATTATTATTATTATTATGTGAGGTCTTTATGCCAAACTTATATTTCTATACTTTTGTGAAATGAAAATGGATACAAAACAAACAAAAAACTCTGAATATTAAGGGTCCCTAAATAGTTTGTTCATAGCGTTAGTAACATTTTCTTTTCCTTTCATCTAAAAAAATGTGTTTGTGCTTTGATGTAAAAATACTTGATTTTGCAAATAGATACCAATGCAGGCACTGCAAGAAAAACATCTACAAGTATAATGCCATCTATATCATAAACAGGTTAAAATAATTATACTTAAAAACATAGAATAGCAAACACATGCATGTTCATCAGAAAAAATTCAAACAAAGCATAACAAAGTGCACCAAAAATAAAATACAGACATATGATATTCTAAACGTTGCATTCCTATGCAAGAAATGTGAATATTCCAATACCGGTACAGTAAAGGGCATGGCACCATATTTAATATTTGCTGTACAACTGTGCTGTTTGAGTTTCTGTCCACAAGCGCACAGCAACCACAGCACTGTGATAGCTATAGCTATGCATTCGATTACTGGGGAAAGGAACCATGGTCACAGTGACATCTGGTAAGAAACCTAAAGATTTATTTTCTCATTTCCAGTTCCGAAACATTCATTTAAATCTTAATTTTATTTTAAAGCAACTACGATATATGCGGTAACACTTTACATGGAGTCTCTAATTACTTACAGATAATAACAATGCTATTATGCATAGTTACAATGTACTTAATGTGTATATATTTCTTGCATAATATAACCCAAACCGTAACCCTAACCCTTTTCTGATACAATTGTGTACCCGTTAGGTACATTGTAATGATGCATAATAACATTGCAATTATGTGTAAGGACACATGTATTTTCTATGTAACTACTATGTAAATACACAGTAATTAGAGACACTCAATGGAAAGAGTTATCATATATGCATTGCGTTCCCTTTAGCATTTAGAGTGTAAAAGTGTAGCAACGATGAGTGTGAGTTAATGATCATATTATTCCATGAAGTGAATCACTGTGATATATATGTGTACTTCGACTACTGGGGACAAGGCACCCAGATCACCGTCTCCTCGGGTAAGTCTACGGAGAAATAAACTCTTAACCTTACATGTATTCAGAAGGTTTGTATTGCATTGGAAGTTGGAAGTTTAAACTAGGAGGAAGGGTAATTTATAAAACATGTGTCTTGATCAGTAACACCATTTTGTTTTAAACGCAATAAGTTGCAAAAAACTATAATTAAACTGTACATTGTTACAAAAAGAAACATTATAGAAAAAGTAGCCTTTTGGTTTGCAGTGCAATAATATATTATTAGTAGTTTTACCAACGATTGATAAGAGGTTTTGTTTTGTAATATATTTTACTCAATACAAAATATTTTAACATGCTATAATATAAGAGCCAACTTCCCTATATATATATAAGGCTGATGTTGGAATATGGAGATCACACGGTAGTGTTAAGATACAAACACAAATGGGGTGTCCTTTACACAAAACCTTAACATTTTATGTATGGTTAATGTATAACTATGTTTTTTACAAAAAGCAATGTTGAACTTTTTCAATCATTACTAGATTGAAGAAACAAGGGTATGTTTAATGTAATCGGTGATGCCAGTTTACTGCGGGTAAGGGCTTTTTGTTAGGGAGTGTATCACTGTGATATAGCAGTAGTGGGGGATGGCACAGTGATATAATACCGTACAAAAACCTACTGTATGTAATACGGGAAGCACATTGCTTTCTAACATAAACTACTGAAACTGAACTCCCCTTCCTCCACACAGATTCAGTGTTTGATAGAACAATTCATAGTTGTTCTTTTGTTTAAATATTTATTATTTTCACTTTTTGCATTTTTGCACAGGTTTTCTCGCTGGGATTGGAATCCCTGCAAAGAATAGAACACTTGGATATTCTCATCTAAATCCGGAACCTGGGATTCTACTCCGAAACAAAAATAGGTCAATTTGGAAAAGCATGGGAAAACTGCAAAATTACAGTGGCAATCTTTAATATGGGATCATACCTTACTTTACAAACGGGAGCACTTGTGCTGCGCAGGACATCTTAATGATAAAAGTCTGCCCTACCCTCCAGCAAGTGTTCACAAGGCTTTAGCCATTTCAAAAGAAACTTAATATGTATGTATGAAAGATTTAAAAAGATTCTTCATGTGAAGAGTTGACAATATATGTATTGCATGCCAAGTTTATTTTTCACACTGAGAAAGCACAAGTGAGCACCGATATTAAGTGATGTTTCTGAATGTAGCTTGTCTTAGTTTATGTACCAGTCAGCAGGAGGAACACAATACTGTGAGGACTGGTTTGATTACTGGGGTAAAGGCACTCAGGTCACCGTCACTTCTGGTAAGTGCATTCTAAACTATTATTATTATTATTATTATTATTATTATTATTATTATTATTATTATTATTAATAATGTAAAGTCTTTATGCCTAACCTAAATTTGTACACTGCTGTGAAATGAAAAACTGATAGGAAACATGTTGTAAGTTACAAATTTAACTTTCAATTAAAATGTACATCAATAAAAAAATGTAATGTTATAGAATGTAGCCTACCAGCTGAAATGTAAGTATAGTTTTTCTTACTAGGTGGTATATAACGATGCTAAAGTATAAGTGGTAGTTTTATTAGACTGTAGTAGCATTATTATCAATGATTAGTAAGTTCTTTGTTTTAGTTTTTTTAATCAAAACACTTTTTTTATTATGTATAAAAAATATATAAGGCTGGTGTTGCACTTAGGGTTCAAATTAAAACACAAATGGGTTTTCTTTTACACAAAACTTTAGAAAGTGCAAAATTATTTAAAAAATGAATGAATGCAAGGCAATAACGATTTTTATAACATACCATTTTAAATCGTTAATAGATAGACAGGGAAGAAACCACAGCATTAGTTTAATGCCAGTGGTGCTGCTAGTGTAATACAGCCTGTAAGGGCTTTTTGTTAGGGAGTGTATCACTGTGACAGCTGGGGTGGCACAGTGATATAATGCCGTACAAAAACCTACTGTGTTTAATATGGGCAGCATATTGCTCTCGGCTATAAACTGCTGAGACTCAACTTCCCCCTTTCTCTACAGATTAAGTTTTGATAGCAAGCAGTAATTCAACAGTCTGGATATATAACTGATTGTGTTTCTTTGTTCCTGTGTTTTTTTTTTAACATTTGCTTGCTAATTATAAATCCCTTATGGCTGCTTTCACAGGCCCCATTTAGCACTAGTCTCGGGCTGCTTTCTTAAAATAATATCAGTTAGTCTAAGATTCGTGATAACTGGCATCTGTGAAACCAGCCATTGGATTTTTTAAAAAAATCAGAATCAGGGTTCCTGCTTGAAAAAAAAAATGGATCAAATTGACATATGCATGTAATTACATACAGTATGAAGACTGGGAGAAGGAATATCCATTACTGTTGCCATTTTGAAGAGAAGAAACTACAGGTAAAAAAAAAACACTATTTATGTATTACTGTAAGAAGACAGAAGAATAAACATATAGATACCCAATCATCAATGTATTTCATTTGGAGTTATTATAAAACAATAATAAATAGAACACTTAATTGCAATTATATAACAGAAATATAACAATGATTCAAATGATCTACTAATGGAAAAGCACAACAATTTACCCTGAATAAAAACACAACCATTTACCCTGAATAAAAGTCCTCTCCCTGCAATAACAGACTCTCAATTAAAGGGACCTCAGCTTATTAATAATATTGTTCATAATATCTATTACAACACATTTCATAACACATAACACACAAGGCATAAATCAGCAGGAGGAGTTCAGAATTAACAACTGGTATTTGTTCAAACTTTACCTTACAACTTACATTCATGGATCCTGATGTTACTGCAAGTACCCTAATAAAGGTAACACTTTCCATTAAGTGTCTCTCATTACTGTGTATTTACATAGTAGTTCATTAGTATATACATATTACATATCATTACAATGTTATTATGCATTGTTACAATGTACTTCATGTGTAAATCTTTTAGCATGACATGTAACTATGCAATTGTATTAGTATAGGTTGTGACTATGCATTTTGTGTAAGCAGACATGTATTTGGCTGTGTGGTCCAGTGGTTAAAGAAATGGGCTTGTAACCAAGAGGTCCCTGGTTCAAATCCCACCTCAGCCACTGAATCATTGTGTGACCCTGAGCAAGTCATTTAACCTCCTTGTGCTCCATCTTTCGGCTGAGACGTAGTTGTAAGTGACTCTGCAGCTGATGCATAGTTCACACACCCTAATCTCTGTAAGTTGCCTTGGATAAAGGCATCTGCTAAATAAATATTTATTATGCAAATACACAGTCATTAGAGACGCAATGTAAAATCTTACCCAAGTTATCATTAAAACTGTAGTAACACTAAACATAACATACAGCATTTCAGTGAGTAACTCGTAAAATGAATTAATTAAAGACTAATGCTTTTTGGAAAATTCTCAGATACATAATACATACATAGTAGAATAACTCTATTAATCGTAAACTCAACTAATCAAGCAAGAACAAGTTAAACTACTGTAATATGAGCTGTTGACCTCGCCCCACACTTCAGTGAAGATGTTTCCTGCACCTGCTTTAGATGCACAAGACCAGACGTAAAGCATTTCAATTCATCACACTGCAAAACGAAATGATCATTTCAGTTCATCACACTGCAAAACAAAATGATCATTTCAATTCATCACACTGCAAAACAAAATGATCATTTCAATTCATCACACTGCAAAACGAAATGATCATTTCAATTCATCACACTGCAAAACAAAATGATCATTTCAATTCATCACACTGCAAAACGAAATGATCATTTCAATTCATCACACTGCAAAACAAAACAATCATTTCAGTTCATCACACTGCAAAACAAAATGATCATTTCAATTCATCACACTGCAAAACGAAACGATTGTTTCAATTCATCACACTGCAAAACAAAATGATCATTTCAATTCATCACACTGCAAAACAAAATGATCATTTCAATTCATCACACTGCAAAACGAAATGATCATTTCAATTCATCACACTGCAAAACAAAACAATCATTTCAGTTCATCACACTGCAAAACAAAATGATCATTTCAATTCATCACACTGCAAAACGAAACGATTGTTTCAATTCATCACACTGCAAAACGAAACGATCGTTTCAATTCATCACACTGCAAAACGAAACGATTGTTTCAATTCATCACACTGCAAAACGAAACGATCGTTTCAATTCATCACACTGCAAAACAAAACGATCGTTTCAATTCATCACACTGCAAAACGGAAATATCTTAAATGTGTACTTCCTGTGTCATTTCACCTCAGCAGTGTCCTCTGGGTCACAATATGTTACTAAATGAACCAAATGTGAGACTGATTGCTGATTACAATCTCTTGCATATTTATACAGAGATGATTATCTATTCAGAAATCCCAAGATATTCAGTAATCGAAGTAGTCAACAAACTCCACATCCCCAGTTGTGCTGCTTTCCTAGAAAAAGGAGAACATTTCTGGGGCCTGTTCTACTTGTGAGAGGTCTTGCTCATTAAAGTATTTAGCTTTTCTTTAAAGAGGAGCCGATGATCTATTCAGGCATACCAAGATATTTAGTAAGCAAGGGGTCTGAGTGAGGAGACATGGGCAATACAATCCCCACCCCTAGTCTTGCTGTAAATCATTTGTTGTTGCCATAAATTGTGCTGGAACTGTGTATAATAAAATACTGAAAACAGTAGGCATAGCTATCTAGGTTACTATGTGGGACACTATTCCCCGGAGACAGTTCATTGCACAGAGCTTATTACCGGAAGTCAGTTAGCAATGAACCATAGCTGAGACGTTGTAATAGAAATGTAACGAAGATGCAACATGTTTAGAATCAGACCCTCATATTCATGACTTCTATAAAATAGACACATGTTTTAAGCCAACAAGAAGTTATAACAATTTGTAAGCACTCTTCTGTTGTTAATTATGAGTATATATAATGGTAACACTTTCCATGAAGTGTCTCTAATTACTGTGTATTTACATAGTAGTTACTTAGTAAACACATGTGTACTTGCACATAATTACAATGTTATTATACACAATATAGTTAATGTGTAAATCTTTTTGCATGATATAACCCAATCTTAACCCTAGCTCTAACTCTAAACCTAGCCTTAACTCTATCCCTAACTCTTAACCTAACCCTAACCCTAACCCTAACCCTTGAACCCTAAATCTAACCATTTTCTGATACAATTGTGTACTTACATATATTGTGCAAAACGATTTACATGTTAAGTACATTGTAAATGTGCATAATAACATTGTAATGATGTGTAAGTGCACAGGTATTTAATACATAATAATAATAATAATAATAATAATAATAATAATAATAATAATAATAATAATAATAACACATCTAAATAAAACAATTAAAGGAAACAGGAAATTAATAAGAATGATAAAACACAAGATTTTTTAAAAAAAGCTAATAAAATAGATTTTAAAAAAGCAATGATATTTGTAAGTCAGGTTAAAAAGGCTAAACTATAAAACTATAAACTTCACTTAAAATATGAACCAAACCAGCATCTCTAATAGAAAGGCAATGTGTTCCACAGTCTGTGGAAGTAACAGGTGCTACTAACACTCTGCTGTCCCGGAAAGGCAGTTATACACACTAACTATTCCCCAGAGCTCTCTTGCAAACAAGACCAGCTTCTTGATAATAATGCTATACTCTAGACTTAGCTGGTGTTTTTCTTAATAATGTTTTAGACTACTTTTTGTATGACTGAACTTTCCTGAGACGGGAGGTGCCCATTAATGACCCCAGCAAAGTGCCCCACCCAGCCCATTGCAGACAGTCGCCATGCTGAGTCGCTTGGGAGGCCTCACTTTGGAAGATCCCTGGAGCCAGCATTGCCGCTGTTGTGTGTGCTGATGTGCCAGGGAAGCCTCAAATAGGCTGATCCCTGGAGCCAGCATTACACTTCAGCCATCAACACGGGGCCAATAGGAAATCCACATTGCCTGGAGGAAAAGCACCGAAGGCTCATATATTACAATGAAGCTACATCTTGTTTGGGCCCCACCACTACTAGATCATTTTATCTTGGCAAAATCTGGGTCCAATATTAGCATGAAGCAAATGACAGCTACTGCCTTGTAATAGAATGAAAAATGTGTGTTCTGCAAATATCCCAATGAAGACCAGAATGTTGGAATTAGCAGTATCTGTTTGTTTTTTTAGTTTTGTTTTTTAAACTCTGTGCTTTGTGAATTCAAACAGTAATGTCAGTCTGCTTGCCCTATTTCTCTATTTCTTCTCTTTGAGCCAATGACCCACAGACGTGGAAAAAGATAAACTTCTGTCCATGATGTAACAAATACAAAATATGAATACTAGGTAACACTTTCCATGAAGTGCCTCTATTTACTGGGTATTACAGAGTAGTTACTTAGTAAATATATGTGCACTTACACATCATTACAATGTTGTTGAAGCTGACACCCTGGGATCCTTCAAGAAGCTGCTTGGTGAGTTTCTGGGATCAGTAAGCTACTAACAACCAAACGAGCAAGATGGACCGAATGTTTATGCACTGTATATGTAAGTACACAATTGTATCAGAAAAGGGGTAGGATCAGGCTTAGGGTTAGAGGGCAAAGGGTTATGTTTGGTGATAGGTTTAGAGTTAGGTTTAGAGTTAGGGTTAGGATTAGGGTTATATCATGTAAAACAATTGTAACTATGCATAATAGCATTGTAATGATGTGTAAGTACTGATTAACTACTATGTAAAATTAACAATATAAGAGTGTTTACAAGCCTCAGAATCAAATCTTGTTGCTGTCTATTTTGGATTGCTAGATTGATATGCTGCATGGCAACTGTAAGTAAATATATTTGAGAATCCAGCTTGCTGTTTGTTCATTTCAAACTTGTTTTTAGCTTAGAAAATATTTCAATTGCATAGAAGTCACTTCTTTGAGGGTCTGCTTCAAAACATGCTTCAGTGAATTTCGATTGTATAATTATTACACCGTCTCAGCTATGGTTCCTTGCTAACTGACTTCCTGTAATGTGCAAAGAACTCTCTCCAGGGAACAGGGTCCCACACAGTAAACTAGATAGCTATGTCTACTCTTTTACACTTTTTAAGAGTGGGTGTAATTACTGTTATGTTTCATACAGATTAAAATGAGAGGTTCACTGATGATGATAAAGTGAAAGCTGATGGACAAACAAAGGTAAAGTTTGAACATTTATTTTTTAGCAGTTGTGTATTCAAGCAGTGCCCCCCACCCTTGCATTTCTTGCCACTTATCCAGTTATCAGAGCTGGAGCTTCGGAATAATGAAACTGCAACTCCGAGGTGAAATGTGGGCTTCTTAGATGGGCTCCCACTGGGCAAACATGTCCAATATCGATTGCATAAAACATGTTGTAAAGAAGCTAATTTGATGTCTGCAAATGAGTGCACACAATACAATACAATAGTCAAACATTACACATCTATAGCATAAAAATGTATCCCGAGACACAACAAATGTGACACCTAGTTTAAGGCAGATGTCAATCAATCAATCTTTATTTTATATAGCGCCTTGCATAGTGGCCCACCATCACAAAGCGCTTTACAAGATGCAGTAACAACAAGAAAATCCATTATACTTTAAATACAGAGAAATGCACAGTACATGATATACAGTAAAAAAAAATGCATAATACATTAAATACAGTGGAAAGTGCATAATACATGACAGTAGCATAATACATGAAATAGTAGCAGCAACACAGCAGCTAATTGAAGATATCAGGCTTAAAGAGCATGGAAAGCAAGAGAGAACAGGTGGGTCTTGAGAGTTGATTTAAAGCGAGCAACGGTGGGAGCATCACGCACCAAAGCTGGGAGAGAGTTCCAAAGAGTCGGATAATGATAGGTTACCTAATGTTCTGGGACATAGCTCAGGTAGGCAGATGGTCTGTCATCAGGAGAGGATTCAGGTAGCCTTTTCTCACTCACACTCTCAAGAGTGTCTTATACATCATACTTAACTGTGCGTGTGTGAAGCTGAACTTTGGGGTTGGTTGAGCTGGAGCCGAGCTTCAGTGACACATGTGCTCACAATATTTGTTCAGCCTTCATTGACCCAGACATTCAGAGCCGGAACCCTGCTCCTCCCACATCTCTCTGACCAAGTCAAGGATGCCCTTGGGGTCTTCCCCCATACAACTGTAGAGTAAAATGCATCGGTAATCATAGGAAAGAAAATGTGTTGGTAATAGTAAACCAGTTTGCTGGAGTTGACTTTGGCTTGGCACAGCTGCTAAGGTAATTTAGGTTAGGGTTAGGGTTAGGGTTAGGGTTTAGGGCTAGGGTCAGACTAGTTTCCGTGCTAAAGGAAGCTAAACTTGGGTAGTATGAGATACCTGGTTCCACATACTTAGATTGCAGGGATAAAAACATTAATAGGCCTTAGGGCTGAGCTCCTGGGACCCACAGGCAGCCAGTCTGGGTTTGTGCGCATAATGCAAATGCTGTTTCTCTTATTTTAATTGCTAAAAATCAGATTTTTGCAGGAATCGTTCTAAAAACACTGGGGTCAGTTACAGACTGTTAGTCTGATACTACAGCCCTTTAAATGGTGTTTCAACTGAGTTCTAAATTACTTAATTAAACCCTCAATTGAACTGATAATGTGCTTAATTAAATTGTTTTAATTGTTCTCGCTCCTAAAAAGTTGCTCATTTCAAGTTACTTTAAAATGGTATAGTTAACTTGAAATCGCCAACTCTTTAAAAGGGTCTAATTAAACTAATGAGTAGTTAAATTAAGGGTTCAATTAAGTAATTGATAACTCAGTTGGAATGAAAACTACAAGACACATGGGGTCCCCAGGACCAGGGTTAAGCTCTATACAGTCTGTTGGCACCTCCAGCGTGTACCAGGTGTCTAGATTGTGTACCGCTGCACTTTAGTTAAGATGTTTTTTCTTTCAACTACTGGGGGAAAGGAATCACGGTCACTGTCACATCAGATAAGACCCATAAAGTGAAACGAAAGGTACTGTATTTATTTAACATAATGATGAACGAAAGACATGCCTTGTAGAGTGAAAATCAAAGTATTTGACAGCATAGAGGGGTCATTTTAGAAGATTAATAAACAAAATTGTAACACATGCCCTATTACAAGGAGAGTGGAGTTTAATATTGGGGGGCTTTTGTTGGTATTCTACAGTTAAATGATTTAATTATTCTCTGAAAAGGTTTCCTTTTAGTTGAGGCAATTCAATCATTTTAATGTGTACATCAAAGCAAAGTCAAAATTATTATTATTATTAGTAATAGTATTATTATTAGTAGTAGTAGTAGTAGTAGTCGTAGTAGTATTACCCATCGTTTGTCAATTGTTCTTCCGTTTTACTAAAACGTACTTTCTGGTCATCCAAAATGTATGCAGAGAATACATTGAACACTCAGTGGTAAAATAAAGAAAAAAGGGTCTCCGAAAGGCGCATCCAGTAAAAGCGCTCGCTAGAGTGCAGGATGCGCTCTATACCCTGGATGTCGCGAGTTCAAATCCAGATTATTCCACAGCCGACCGTGGACGGGAGCTCCCAGGGGGCGGTGCTCAATTGGCCGATTACGTCGGCCAGGATGTCCTCGGCTCACCGCGCACCAGCGACCCCTGTAGTCTGGCCGGGCGCCTGCGGGCTTGCCTGTAAACTGCCCAGAGCGGCGTTGAGTCGGCGGTGAGTCAGCAGAGTGTAAAAAAGCGGGCGGCTGACGGCACAAGCTTCGGAGGACACCGTGTGTTCATCTTCGCCCCTCCCGAGTGGGCGCATGGGTGATAGCGGTGATCTGAGCCTAAAAATAATTGGGGAGAAAATAATAAAAACTAATTGGCAACGATTAAAATTTAAATAAAATAAGTAAAGAAAAAATACAGCAATTGTCAAACAATGCAATATTCCTATATTCCTATATGCGTTCTGGAAAGACGGATTCTTGTCAGTTATTGTCAATATCAGCGAAGCAAAGCGAACACTGTGGTATGGCTATGGTTACTTCGACTACTGGGGAAAGGGGACGCTAGTCACCGTAACCTCTGGTAAGTATATTAATTATAATAATTGATTACATGTTCACATTAAAGAGTTTTAAAACCGAACGAGTGAATGAATGGTGTCGTATAATGCACACATAATCCTGAATGAATATGCGGATTTTGTTTTTCAATAGTTATAAAAACTCGTTGCGTTTCTAAACCCATAGTATAAGGTCGAGAATTTTAATGGAAAGTGGGTTTTTATTTAAACCGATTAAAATGTATAGGCGTTAAGGTTTTTGCATTGCAATCGTAGCTAAATATTACACTGTGACAACTACGGCTTCGACTACTGGGGGAAAGGGACTATGGTCACCGTGTCTAGTGGTGAGTCCTGCATATTAAATTTTAACAAAATGCGTTTTTAATCATTTATAATTGGGTACATGTCTTATTTTTATGGCGCTGGTAACATACACATATAAACGTAGGAATATTGACAAACGGCTCACCAAACTAAAATTGATCTGGATCAGTTTACTCGTGAAAGAGTAAGTTTTTGCACTGATAAAGCGTAAACCGCCGCACTGTGATTACGATGCTTTCGGCTACTGGGGAAAAGGGACAATGGTTACGGTCACTTCTGGTAAGTCTTTTCTGCTTTCTACTGCATAACGAAACGCTTTTATTTAAAACGATATGCATTTGAAGTTAAGTCTCTCAGTTAATATGCTCGATCAAATGCAGTTGAAGTATAACTTTTAAAGTCAGAACATTGGCACACAGCTGCCCGCGTTTGAAAAAAAAGGCATGTCAAAATCTCCGTGCGTTTCCTTAGTCGGGTTTAAAAGTACCAGGCATAGAGGGTTTTTGCAGTGATAGGCTGTTACACACCGCACTGTGATTACTACGGTGGTTTCGACTACTGGGGTAAAGGGACCATGGTCACTGTAACTTCTGGTAAGTCCTGTGCACAGCCTACTTTCTTTGTGATTCATTATTGAATATTGCCTATATTTAAAAAGAAAGATTTGTTTTGTATTCGATGTCCTTGATACGAATTAAAGTAGTCTGTATGTATTCTAAAGTCGTTTAGAGTCAGAAAAATATCATTCTTTGATGCATTTGATCCATTACATTTAAACGTTCGAGATTAACAAAATTCGAGTTAGTTATCGTAAAATTTTGAATGCCAGTTAGATCGATACAGCACACGGGTTTTTGCAGCGAGTAGTCATTTAAACACGCCACTGTGATTACTATGCTTTTGAGTACTGGGGGAAAGGAACGATGATCACCGTGACTTCGGGTAAGAAATGTTCAAACCATGATAAAAGTTTGCTTGTTTAGATGTATTTATTTATTTATTTGTTTATTTAGCATGTCTAATACACAGAGCATCAGTTGTAAACAGTAACAAGATACGACTAGGCTTCCAAAACAGATTCAAGCTTACAAATCGGTTTTATTTCTATGGAATTTGCTACTGATTAAAACTGAGCCTTTTTTGCTTTGCACAATCTGTTAAACATCTATTATAAACTGTGTGTTTGGTTAACCTGAAACAGCTACAAATTCGCTTTAATTAACCAAGAAGCCCGGAATTACTTGGCAGATAAAATCCACGCAATATTACATTATTATAATCTAAGCTGTTTAAAAGTGGTGTAAAGTTATCGTAAAACGCCAGCCTTTTAAGTTTTAAATCGGGTTAATTGTTCAAACTTTCAGAAAGTTTATTTAAAAGGGTCTGTGATAATAATTCTAGGCGGGTTTCTGCTCTGAGTTGGCAGTAAAAAAACGGACTGCTGGTAAGTGTCTTATTAAGTATTGCGATCATAAAATATATAGATATGTGCAAATGTTAATTGAAAAACCCGTTAAAACTATTATGTTAATTCAAGACAACCTATTAAAAGTCTTATGAGAATGTTATAGGGGAAACAAATTACAAAATAGTTCCGTTTGAATTTCAAATGACCGGTTTTATTAAAATAAACGAAATATTGGGGTGTAAAAAAACTAAAACTAAATTATATATGCAACTGGTTTTAAACACATTTGAGTATTTATATTCGTTAACTTTATTTTTTATTAAGCGTGGATTTAAAGTATATTCTGATACAATTAAAATGAACATTGCGGTGTATTTAAAATGTTACTGTGTAAATCTGGCAGAGGTTATTGTAGTAGATGTCTCGGTAGTTTAGCACTGTGATTACTTTGACTACTGGGGGAAAGGCACAATGGTCACCGTAACTTCTGGTAAGAAATATTCATTTTAAAGTTTGTTGTTATGTATGTTTTTGAAATATTATGTGGTTTTTTTGAAATTTTGAAATAGGCAGTTTACATTTTAATGTCGATTCTTGATAGTATAGGCTTTAAATGGCGGGCACTGAAGTCTGACTGAGAAATGCTTTATACAATAGAACTTGCGAAACAAATCTAAAAGGCTTACGCTATTTTGAAAAAAAAAAATGTCAAAGCGTGTTAACAAATTAAATTAAGCAATAATCCTCTGGACCGTATATCAAATGAGTGAAATACCCCGAATTGTATGTATAGTTATCAGAGCGCGATCTCTCTCGCTCTCTTTTTTATGTATAATCAATGAAATGCAGTTTAAGAAAATACAATGTATGCATTTTTATGAACAATTGCTGTTTTAAAAAGAGTTACTTGAGTTGTCAAAATCAATACGTTTTAAACAAGTATTTGTATTGGAAGGGGTCTTAAGAAACGGTAAGACTTTAATTTTTAAGAATTTAAGAATTTTAATAGAATGTATATTTGTTGGGTATAGCGTCCAGGGTTAACTAATGGCCAGCCACAAATAGCAAATCGCATCAATAGTTTTGATAAATGTGGCGATGTCCATACAGCAACATATCAAACGCGTTAGTACTTTAAACATGTTATAAAAACGCTTCAACTCTTGAAAATATGCTTGGTAATTTTTAATGTTATATGCTTCAAATTCCTTCTTTGGGATTTTATATACATGCGATAGGGTATCAAAGTAATAGTATTTTACAAATCACATGAAGAAAATATTGCTTGTCAACAACTTAGATTTTATGATATTAATACAATTCAATGTTAAATATGATCGAAGTTATGAATAATAAAATGTAATTCCTTAGTCAATATTTTAAAGTCTAAAAGGTAATACGCAGTGCATATAATTTTGCGTAAAAAGGGTTTTTGCACGGCAAATCGTGTTTTAGTTATCAACGTGACAACCGCTTTGACTACTGGGGATCCGGGACTATGGTGACCGTAACTAATGGTAAGTAACGAACAAGAAAATATATACATCGTCTAATGTAAAAACATAGGCAGAAGATTATGGCCAGAAAGCCTTCATTGTATTAAACGCACAGAACGATACTGTAAATGGGCTAAACGTTCATACAATAATTCTGATCTCAAACGTAATTCTGTTATTTGTAAAAATGCGTAAAAAGTTTCCAAAGTTATGGCAGGGCAGCTTTTCGAACTTAGTTCACACAAAATGTTTTTAAAATTTTAAAAAAATCGTGACTGATGTGGATATACAGAATGTTTTGGTGTCAAAATATTATAAAGATAGACATCTGTTAATTGCCAATAGTCTATAATAAAATATTTTAAAATGGATACATGCAAGTTTAAAACGTCACCGTGGTTTAGATAAAGCGCAAATATAGACTCAGAGCACCGTGTAACTGGGCTTTTGATTACTGGGGCAAAGGGACAATGGTGACAGTTACTTCAGGTAAGAAACATGTTTTTATATATATACATTCTGAATATAGTTCAAATTATTTAGTTTTTCTGAGGCTGTTTAAATAAACCAAGTCTTCTTTATGTTTGCGATCCTACGTTGTTCACAATGCTCTGTCCGTTGTTAATTGACACGATATTAAGATTTGAAACCGACGCTTACTTTTTTTGTTAACTACAGTATTTAGTACAATTATAAATTGTGAACAGTTTAATTACAGCGCCGCTATACTCACCAAATTACTAAATAATGAAATGCTTAAGATTTTTTGGTATAGCGGTTTCGAATACAATAATATATTACTTTTTGCTATTAAATTTATTGCTTGAAAATATAAACTTAACTTATCCTAAATCAGGTCGCAAACAATCGATATTTTTTATAAACTTTTGTGTCTATGCATACTGTATTCTCAACGAATCTAAAATATGTTGCATAGCAATGTGCTTCTTTCTTAACCGTTTTTATTCTTAAAACTGTGTTGAAGGATGCAATAATTATATACCGAAAAGAGTTATTAGGGTAATTTAAAAATAATAGCTTTAAATTAAAAAAAACGCCGTTTATTTTAGAGATGCACGTTGTTTTCTTTGGACTAAAACCGCGTTAAAATAAAAACATGTTTTTAAAAAGCATAACGTATTTTAAATGTGTAAATTCAACATAGGGCAAAATGCGACTGTGTGGCGTGACTCGGATTGTGCTTGTGTAATATATTATATAGTTGATTTTTTAAAATCTGCAAACTCTAAGTATACTGAATTAATTAATAATTAAAACAATAGCAATACGATAACTGTTACAGCACAATGCACAGCTCCCCGTTTAATAGGATTGGAAACAATGTTTTTCTATGATCATGTCCTAAAATAGCAACTAAATAATGCTCTGAAAATACATTATACCATAAAGTGCCATTGACCTCATCTACCTTGTATTTAAATTTTCTCTTTAACTATATTATTATGATAACTTTTTTTTAACCACACAAGTCTAAATGTAACTGTTAATTCTGCAAAATATAGCCCTTCGAAAGTTTTAAATGACTGAAGCTAACAATTATACATTTCTTGGTGTTTACTGCCTACAGCACAGTCAGCTGTAATTTAAAATGATATCATTTGAATCCGTCAATGACAAACTTCACATTTTTACATGACCCAAACAGTGCTCTCACCTATCAGTTTTATTTTAGGGGTTGTACAATGACAGTCGGGGGTCTGCGGGTTGTAATGTCAGTTTGGGTGTTCTGCTTTAGCCTTGATTAAAGATAAGCCACAAGCCGAGGCCCTGAAGTTTTTAGGTACAGAGTTCCACAAGTAAGGAAGATGATAAAAGAGTTGTTGTGTGTTACATTATATTAACCGGGACTTCTGTTTGTTTCTCTGTCGTTTTGCAGCTAAGCCATCACCACCGACAGTGTTTCCGCTTATGCAGTCATGTTGTTCAGGCGATGTCACGGGTGCTCTCACTACGGGCTGCTTAGCAACGGAATTCCTGCCTACCCCCGCGACCTTCTCGTGGACGGATCACTTAGGAAAAGCTTTTCCAACGGATAAATCCCTCCAGTACCCATCTGTGCAGTCTGGCGGAACGTACACTTCCACCAGCCAGCTCGCCATCTCCGATGCTGAGTGGATAAAAGCTGAGTACTTCTACTGTACTGTAGAGAACGCTTCTGGCAAGAACAAAGTCAAAGTGCCCAAATGTAAACCCGGTAAGCATATTTCTTTACATTAACTTTTAAGCTGAGGGAACACGAACACACTTTGTGGCTTGAAAAAATGTTTTCAAGAGACTAGATTTCAGGCCACAGCACGGCACACCTGGGGAGACTTGGGGTTTGATACAGCAGAGTTGCCTCAAACTAGGCCTTTACTTCTTGTAAGTTTAAAAAGGAACGCTAACATAAGCCTGGTACTTATTAGCACAAAACAATATTTGAGAAATTAAGAAAATAATTATTTGGGTGCACATTTTTAAGATAACAACAACAAATTATATATATATATATATATATATATATATATATATATATATATATATATATATATATATATATATATATAATTAAAAAAAAGATTGTAAGAGTGGGTAGATGTTGCATGAAAGAAAAAAAACTCAAATTGAAACAAATGAAGTGTACATACATGCTCTGATGAGACTTATCATTAGCACACAACCATCAGAATGTGAATGGCCAGCTGAGTTGGCTGCTGTAGCTCAGTGGATATAGAACTTGCCGATAGTCTTGCTATAGAAGGGATACAGCCTGTCTTTAAATGTTGCATTGTTGTAAAGTTGAGAACTGTACATCTTTTAACAGACATGTTTTGTTTCTAAAATGTCTGTTCATATTCTTTGTAATAGACCCCAGCGCATTGACTTCATTGTCTCACAGCCAGTATTCTCTCCATGCTGTGACCTAAGGGAGATATACGGTTTTAATAGAAGAGTCAATATCTGTAAAACATGATCAATCTGAGCCATACAGTACAATGGGAATGGCTTCAAAATAGATTGATGGTTCTGATCCATCAAGTGCAACTTAATGTAGCAAAACTAGTAACACCACTAAGTGTGAAATGAGCGGGTTGAAACTAGTTATGTAACATTAACAGGTTTATTATATAGGGCATTTCTTTGAGCAGAATTTAAACAGAAATACAGTGTTGAGTGTAGCTGCCATGACATCAAAAGCCTATGAGTACCTCCAACTGTTTGTTTTCAAACACACTTTCCCTTGACAAAGGTATGTTAAACATACCCAATCGCTGGGAAGTTGGCTCTTTTGAGCAAAAACTATGTATAATGTATTCAATTTCTCTTTAAAAACAGCACAGTTTGTAGTACATTATCTGGGTTTCTAACCTGTACTCAACCCCCTAGCAGATTACAATCTCAAACATGGCCTGGTAACTGGGCCAAAAAACAGTAAGAGCGGACTAGGGAGAAACCGGTAGAGTGGTCCATGTCTAATTTTCGAAATGCCCAAATAACAGTTATCACGGTACCCCATTTTCTTCCACAGAATCTGATGGTTTTGAGATTACATTTAATACTTTGTTTATTAGATATTTCAAAGTGAAGAACATTCTCAGCACAGTAAAATCGGGCCGGCGAGCTAAATAAGAGTGAAACAAAACTGTTAGCTGATCTGCAAAGCTGTCCTTTTGACAAGGGCTTTCCCAAAGTTTCATGTGGATTTTTACATTTTGGATTTTTTTTCTTTTTAACAAGCTTTCAGACAATTTAAGTTCTCAGTGAACTAGGAAGAAGTCCTGCCAACACGTGATCAACGATCGATATATTATTCATAACATTTTCCAAAGCTTCAGTATTACAAACAGATAGATACACATACATATACACAGCATGGGACAAAAGGCTGACACCATCCAACAACTCCATGAACATACAGTATAGAAACACTGTAGGTGTATCTGCATGCAATGCAATAACAGGTTGGTCAATCTGAAACAAACACACACAAAAAAAAAATTTATATGATGGTGCTCAACTTTTGCCCCACCTATATATGTATGTATGGAATTTCTTTTTCAGAGCCTATATTCCACCCCCACGTTTTCATAATCCCACCGTCTAGCGAAGAGATTAGAGCAAACAAAACGGCCACCATGGTATGTGTAGCCAGAGGATTTTCACCCAAGACATGGTCGTTTAAATGGTCGAAAGATGCTGTGGCATTTGATGCTAAACATTTCATTAACACGGCCGCGATTGAGGACAGTGATGGACATTTCAGCGCATACAGTCTCTTAACTGCCACTGAAGAAGAATGGCTGGGATCAGAGATCAAATGTGAGGTGACTCTTGGCAGAGACTCAGTGATCAGGACCATTAACAGCACTAGTGGACATGGAGGTATGTTACAAGAATACTTTTGATCTTTTTATCCAACTAAAGCTACATTTGTGCGCCCTTCTGTAATTTTACATTTACTAACTATAAATATATTTAAATAGAAAGGAATAGTAGATTGTTAAATTATTAAATATGTAGTAAATGACATCACAAACACATTCATAGATTTAAATACAAATAAGTAAGTGTGGTTACCATGGCATCAAAAGCCTAGAGAAGTACCTCCACTGTTGGTTTTCACTGTTGTGATAATATATTCTGACCCAGACATTATTTTATTATTTATTATTATTTACTTCTTAGCAGACACCCTTATCCAGGGCGACTTACAATTGTTACTAGATATCACATTATACACATTATACGTTATTTCACATTATACAGATATCACATTATTTATTCTTTGTAATAGTTTCTAAAACGTTTCAATATGTACAAGTCATTTTCAAACTTAATGTAATTGAAAATTGTACACAGCAGTTTTCCTTTTTAAAAATTATATAGCAATAGATATCATGTTTCTTACATTTTCTTTGTTGTTGTTTTTGTTTTTTAACAGATTGCCCAGGAAATGTTCATGTTGCCATATCGCCTCCATCTGTTGAAGAAATATTCATCCGTAAAGAAGCAACGTTAACCTGTAAAGCAACTGGTTTAGTTTCAGAAGACCATCTTGAAATTAAGTGGGCTTCAGAAACTAAGGAATTTGAAACCGGTACACCTGAGATAAGCAGTGTGAGTGGTTACTTTACAGCTGTCTCCAAGTTAAAAGTAACCTTCGATGAGTGGGCCCGCGGGGACAAATTCTTCTGCACTGTAAAGCAAACTGACTCATTACCAAGTCCCCGGGTCACTGTGTACCACAGAGAGCTGGGTAAGTACAAGTTCAGCATGAATAACCTTCAATTGCCATCACATTTAGAAAATAATGAAGACCTTAAAGAGTAGCAGGGTTCTGAAAAATGTGTTGCTAAAATGATCAGGACTGTGTCGGCAATATAGCTCATAATTGTAAAAGGCTTTCTCAGTGGTTGTCAGTCAGATCGCAGGACTAATTACTGTTCAGGTAACTCCTCAAATGAGCAGATCAGAGTAGATTTAAGATGCTTTTTATAAACACATCTCAAAAAGGAAAACTTTATTGGTTTTCTGCATGGATGATTAGGCAACACTTTACATTGTCTCTAATTACTGTGTACTTACACATAATTGCAATGTTATTATGCATAGTTACTTAATGTGATTTTTTTTGCATGATATATCCCTAACCCTGAATCTAAACCTAATGCTAACCCTAACCCTAATCCTAACCCTTTTCTGATACAATTGTGTACTTATATACGTTGCAAAAAGATGTACGCGTTAACTACATTTTAACAATGCATAATAGCATTATAATTATTTGTAAGTGCACATGTATTTACTAAGTAACTACTCTGTAAATACACAGTAACTAGAGACACTTCATGGAAAGTGTTACCAGTGATTATGACTCATCTGCAATGGCCTCATATTAAAATTAATGTATTCTTATTCTGTTTATAGATGGTCCTTCTCATCGGCCAGCGGTGTTTCTCCTCTCACCATCGCCTCAAGAATCCACCAACGGAAACGGGGAAGTTAGTCTGACCTGCTTCGTCAAAGACTTCTACCCGGAAGAGGTGTACATCACCTGGCTTCACAGTGACAACCCTGTCCCCCAAACCTACTACACCACCACCAATTTGATTCCCAAGAAAAACGGCAACCCCTTGTTTTCGGTGTACAGCAAGTTGACCGTGCCTACCCAGAACTGGACCGACGGGGGAATCTATACTTGTGTGGTCTATCATGAGACCATCCAACCACCCACCAGGATGATCACCAGAAACGCAGATTCCACTGGTAAACAAACCTTAGTAAACGTCGGCCTAACTCTTCCTGACAAGGCTAACCC
Source organism: Acipenser oxyrinchus oxyrinchus (assembly GCA_030684275.1). Lineage (NCBI taxonomy): Eukaryota > Metazoa > Chordata > Actinopteri > Acipenseriformes > Acipenseridae > Acipenser > Acipenser oxyrinchus. The sequence continues at coordinate 1,652,689 of CM060290.1, forward strand.
CTGTAGTAACTAAACCCTGCTGTGTATTTCCTGTGTCTCTTGTTGAGTACTGTGGATGTAACCCTCAATGTCTGTTCTGTTTTGTGTCTAACCTTGTGGTTTAATGTTTGATAAAGCAAGCAAAAAATAAATAAATAAATATGTCAAATACTGTCATGCAAATCAAGTCTTTTGAAGTTTTGAAATTTAAAAAAAGCTTTTAAAGCAATGTATATACACACACACACAATTCAGGTGAATACAATATATCTCTATGTGTATAACTCCTTTCATTCACAAACCTTTAATAACATTTTTATAAATTGTAAAACAGCTTGGGTGAACTCTATGGAGCCCTGCCATAACTTTGAGGAAAAAACAATAACATATAAACATTATAAAATAGACACGTAGATAGGAAGCTTAACATGGTACAATTCTACACACAGAGTGACTGAAGGGGATGTATAAGACTGATAGTTGGTATGAATACCTACTCCTCTATCTCGCCATCAGTATTATCATATGATTTTATTACACATCATATAAAGTTGCCCACCAGCACCAACACTTGTATTGTTTTATGTGGAAACCGATTAGGGAAGTGAAAATGGTTTTCCAGAACTTGAAACACAGAAAACAGCTGTAAGGAAACATGAGTGAATCAATTAATTATAGAGGACTATCTGACATTACAATGAATTTAAGTCCATTTAAAACTTGTGCATCATGACTGACTTCAGTTTACCAGCACTAAATAGCATTTCAATTGAACTTTCACGTCATCGCATTACAATAGCTGTTAATCAAAGCTAAACAAGCATAAACCAGTGTCCTTACGAAACATGCAGTACAAAGCTTTTAAATCATACATGATAGGGCATTTCTGGTGGTCGAAATGTTTCAAAACCAGCACATTAAAAACATAATCGTTATCTTTAAAGCAGTCTTGTCACCATCTGTTTGCCCATCCCACTTCTAGGCTTAAATTATGTTTTGTCTTGTCACTGTCTGAGTCTTCCCGTTTTAGTCCCTCACAAGTCTAAGTACGATCCAAGTGCCTGTAAAAGTAATCGCTCCTCTGCAGTATGAATGCAATCTTATGTACAGGCCACGACATTATATATGAACTTTAATCTTTTCTGTAATCTCAGTTTAACGTTACCCTACACCTACTGTTACTAAAACGCAGCACTAACCATAACAATCACAAAGCAACTATATCTTAATATCAAGGATCTGAACTTGCATAGAAAAAGACTGCTATGGAATAGCACTTTGAGACACTCCGGCTTTACTGTGAGCTTAATGTAACTATGTTTCAAATCATTTAAAGATGCAACACAGACACCTCACACAAGCAGTATTGAAAGACACACAGATACCTCACACAAGCAGTATTGAAAGACACACAGATACCTCACACATGCAGTATTGAAAGACACACACAGACACCTCACACATTCAGTATTATAAACAGAGATTATTACAAGAAAAAAAAAACACACACAATGATGCATAATGGATCCAAATTTCAAAATCAAGACCATGGCTAGCGAATTCACAGTGTTACAATCTGCATATAGAAGGCATACACATATTTTCCAGTCTGAAGTTAAAAAGATGTGCATGCTTTCAAAGAAACACACATTCCTCCATCCATTTAAACAGGTGACCCATTGCTATTTCCCTTCAATAACACATGCAAATCGGCTCATAAACTAATCTATAGGTTAACAGATTAAAATGGTTACTTCCGTGGCATGTATCATTACAATCATTCAAGCAAGTTGTAGTTCAGTGTATCCAAGTGTCATTAATATAAATTAATTCATTCATTCATTAATATAAATTCATTCATTCATTCATTCATTAAAGTTAATTGTCATACCTTGAAATGCAGAGGTATTTGTAATGTTTGTCCCAATCAATGGAAATCACGCGGCTTGCATTGTTTGAAATTATGGGTGAATCACATGACTCACAAGAGAGAAAGGGTACATTCAGCAGCAAATGAGGCAGTTACATGTGGGATAGATTTTTTGTGAGAAATCTTCGATACATCAATCAATAAAAGACTACACGTGCTGCCCATATTTGAAGATGATTATCAATTCAGGCACACCAAGATATGCATTTCCCTTCAAAAGTTCACCACACTAAATTAGCCCAGTAATGTTGCATTGTTCCCATACTTTTCACGTGTTTATGCTATGCATTTACCATAGTTTACCATGTTTTTTATTTTATTTTGGTTTTTGCTAATATGCGTTACCATACCTCTCTCTTTTTTACAATGCTTCCCTGTGCTTTCACTGTGCTTTATTACACTTTGCAATGCTTTTACTATGGGAAACATTTGGTTAGTTTGCTATGTTTTTAATATGCTTTACCATTCCTCTCTGTTCTTTACCATGCTGTCACTATGCTATGCTTTTACTATGAGAGACTTTTATAAGGGTTCCCTGTCTTGTTTTAGCTTTGTGTAGATTGCATAAGAGCTTGCTCTCTAGACATTTCCCTAGTTGATTTAACTATGATGTGTGAATAGAAAAATCCAAACAGCCCGGATTACTTTGCAAAATGCATTGCTGTGATATGGACAGGATACAGCAAAGGTAAAGTAATTTGTTTCTTGTAAGCACTGCAGGGGGTTCTGTAAACCTGATGACCCCTGTGAAGTGACCCACCCACCCTATTCTAGACAGCCAGCATTTCACTACAGCCAAGACCGGGCCAATAGGAAATCTACGTTACTTGGCAGAGATAAAGCGCTGAAGGCTCATATATTACAGTGAAGCTACGTCTTGGTTGGTCCCCACCACTAGACTCTCATTTTATCTTGGCGAGTCCAATATTAACATGAAGTAAATGACAGCTACTCGCTTGTAGTAAGAATCCCCATTCACATAATATAGATGGTATAAGGTGTAATGTCTGGGAAGTAAGCTCAAATAAAACTGATCATAAGCTGGTCTCTGATATGATCCTGTGCTTGGTGTCCCCTAGGAGTTTGTACAGCAGTCTCTCAGGACTGCTCTGATTATGACTTAGAGGAAGATGACGCGGGCAGCCTCTGGACCACAGCCTCCACCTTCATCTTCCTCTTCCTCATCAGTTTCTTCTACAGCATTGGAGCAACTTTCGCAAAGGTAAGTATATCATTTACAGACCAAAATGATTACAATTCATTATTAAACCTAATTACAAATTAGTTTTTTGTTTTACACCAATTAAGGTTGGGCTACTGGCTTTTAGGAGGTGTCTGGTTTCAGTATTTACAAATCAAATTTTGCAAACCTAAGCATAAGGTTAGGTTGAGTGATTACGTTATCATCACACGGTACGTTCCTATACAGAACAAACCATTTATAGAAAACATTTATAAAATGTATCCACTAAAGGAAAATCAGCAACAGAAAATATGTGAAACAGTTTGTTTTACTCAGTGGAGTATCCGTGTTATTGACACGGCCAATAGAAATCCAGTATTTTCCTGATTGCTCTTTATTACAGCCCTCAGCGACCCTGCCTATCATTCTTATCAAAGGCAAATAAATAAATATTTAAAATAAATAAATAAATGCTTTAAAATAAAACAAACAAACAAAATATCTAATGTGATATTTAAAAAATGGATCATTGTATTTGTGCATATCAATAAATCCAATAACCTAACCTTAATTGGACTGGGAAGTTCACAATTATCTCGTTTCCATGAGCATGGATTGCATGATAATCCGAGCTGATCCGAGTTCTCCCACATTCCTCCTGAACCCCCACTGATAGTCTACCCAAGTTGAGTGAAAGGACGTGTGTTGGCGGTTCTTTCCCAGCAAGCCTTGCAGCTAAGGTCACATTGACTTGTTTACAAAAACCAAAGCATGGACGCAATTGCTGCGCTTCTGACAATCCAAGCACGTCTTTGGAGCTTTGTGTTACAAAAAAAAATACGAGAATATTAAAGCACGGAGAAACCTGCTCACCCTGGATTAAATGTTTACGCCCACTCGTCACTTGATTGGTCAGTGTTGTGACGTGCTTCCTTTGATTGGTCAGTGGTGTGACGTACTTCCACCCACCCTGCTTTGGGAAAAGGAGAGAAAGAAATCAGGGGCAGCTCAGCTTGCATTTTTGTTTAGAATTTAAAGATATTTTAAGTTATTAAGATCAGCACTGTTATCTTTTGTGCCATGCATGTTCATTTATATGTTGTGTTTGTTTTTTCTAGGTGAAATAATGCAAATGCAAATGGTGCTGAATGGAATTCTGGCAGAACAATCAACCGTGTGGCATTTCTTTCATTATTTTTATTAGTGGTTATAAAACATGCTTTTGTTAGGAGTGTAAGTCAAAATAATACTGCTGTTAGTCTCATTCCTCTGTGTAAATATTTGACTGTGTATTAGTGTAATGCTTTGCTTTTCTGAATTTTTAATAAAGACTTTAAGTAAACAACAAACACAGCTGTGGGAGTGTCATTTCTGGGTGTTCTTATGTCTGGTTTCAAAGCAAACAAAAAAGAATTGGATTGAGTAGAAAAAGGTTCAGCATATGGATACTGTTTCCAGTCCTGCTGAAAATGACTTAATAATACTGACATGTACTTACTTCAGCTGCAGAGCTTGTTCTTTAGCTGAATGGTAAGAGAAATCAATTGCTTTATTGATCAGCCACCAATTAGAAAATGAAATATACTTTGTTGTGTACATGCAACTTTCTATTTCAGTTTCTACAGCTTTCGCAGCTTTTTGTTTAAATGCTTTGTAAGGGAGTTTACCATGACCAATGGTAGCCGTCTACCATGCCATGTTATTTAGGGTTGATTAAATTTAAAGCTAAGGCAGATGTGCGTATTTCCAGTTCGCTTTTTTTCTTACACAGCATCAAACAATTCCAGAAATTCAAGGCAGTGCGAAATGGAAGGGGAGACATGCACTTCATGGGAGGGGACTGAAGTTATGTCATTTCTACAGCTCTGGCCAAAAGTTTTGCATCACCTAGAATGTTACCATTGAGACATAAAAAACCCTAACCCTAATGACCCTAACCCTAACCCTTTTCTGATACAATTGTGTACTTACATATATTGTGCAAAATGATTTACACGTTCAGTACATTGTAATTATGCATAATACCATTAAAATAATGTGTAAGTGCACATGTATTTATAGAGTAACTACTATGTAACTACACAGTAATTAGAGACACTTCATGGAAAGTGTTGTCGTGAAAGCATTATAAAGCATAGGTAAGCATTGTCAAGAATAACATGGCAAACCAGGGTAAACTGTGGTAAATGCATGTTATAACCATTGGAAAAGCATGAGAAAACTGTAAAAATACAATGATAAACTTTTATAAGGGGTCACACCTTACTTTACAAACAGGGGAACACCCAGGATAAGGGCCCCCCTCTTAATCCAACTTGTCCTGTAAACACCCTTCTAGTTTGTTTTCCATGTTAAGAAAACCTCAACTGAAGAAGATATAGGTTTAGCGTGGTTAAAATTACAGTAAACCTATTAGAATCATACATTCCCTAATGGTTTAAATATACTGTAAGTATTCGTCATAGGTTCCATTATTGCCAAAAGTTTTTGCATCATTAGAATTTTAGGATTTAGGCAGATAATTAAAACTATAACTATATGAGCATAAATAAATATTTTATTTAACATCATGTAATCAAAGAAACTACAAAATAATATTGCAAAAGTCTACACCAGATGCCATAATAGTAGTATAGTATTTCATGTAAAGATTTTGAAATGTCCGAATTTCTGTCAGTTTTATGTTAAGTATATGGAAGACTACAAAGCAGTATGTGATTCAATATGTTAACTTCACATTATTCAGCAGGTTTCATTCAACTTTAGGAAGCACAATCAGTTAATTCTATAAGGTGATGCCAAACCTTTGGCCACAGCTGTCTGCTGTGGGGGAGGAGGAATATAGTATTGCAATTATAAAATGACACATTTAAACAACGCTTTGTTGTAGCGGGATACACGTGGAATCAAAGCAACACATACCCAGTGCCACCATGTTTGCTTGATTTTAAAACAAAAATCTAAGCCAACAAGCTAGTAATTGGGCACATTGTGAATTTATTGATAAAATACACACCTTTTGAACAGTTTTTCAAGAGCTGCAGATCCTACATTCAAAGCTGCTGTTATATAAACGCACTTGAAGATTCAAGTTTTTAAAAAAAATAACAAAACATCTAATCGAAATATAAAAATAAGCATTAAACCATACCCCAGTCCACCAAACCAAACACAACTATAGAGTGAAACGTTTGATCCAATACCCCTAAAATATTACTTTACTGAAAATGCACAGTACCGCCACAAATGATGGAAAGACAAATGATTTACAGCAAGACTAGAGGTGGTGATTGTATTGCCCAAGTTTCCTCACTCAGATCCCTTGCTTACTAAATACCCTGAATAGATAACTGTTTCCTCTTTAAAAATATGCTCAATATTTTAATGAGCAAGACCTCTCACAAGTAGAACGGTCCCCCGAAATGTTCTCCCCCGAAATGTTTTTCTAGGAAAGTAGCACAGCTGGGGATGGGGAGTTTGTTGCCGGATAACTTCACTCAGACTACTTGCTCACTAAATATCTTGGTATCTTTGAATAACTGGATGGAAAAATTTAAAGAGACAATTATCTATTCTGGGATACCAGGGTATTTAGTAAGCAAGGAGTCTAAATGTGGGAAAATGGGCAATACAATCCCCACCCTAGTCTTGGTGTAAATCATTTGTTGTTGCAATATTCCCACTCCTGCTATCCATCATCTGGTTAAATCAATGTTCATACTGTTATGTGTGTCCCCAGTGCAGCTCCTGCCTCTAGTGGCCATCAGTGTTCATTGCTTCACTGGTATCAGATTGCATTTCACAATATGGGCAGAGACAAAGACTTCTTAAAGAAAAGTGTATCTACGAAAAGATGTACAATTCTCATCTTTACAATAATGCAATGTTTAAAGAAAGGCTGTCTGGTAAATAAATCTGCTTAAAGTATATATTCTTTTAATGTGTTGATTCAGTCCGACAATCTGCAAGGCAATTGGCTCCACCCAGTGATCTATAACCAGCAACTCAACTGGCCAATCAGATTGCAGCTGCATTCTCAGCACTGGTTTATTTTTAGCCTATGCTCCAACCACAGTGGTACTTTTCATATTAAATAATTCTTTTTTTCTGATAAGAAAAGTTATATAAGTTAGGGGTTAACAATCTGCAACTTAACTATTTGAATAAAAGAAAACAGATAATGTCAGCTGATAAAAAACATGACAAAGTTATTAACTCCATAGTGACCAAGCATTTTTTTAAATGAGAAAAGCAACTTTATTTATGTAACTAGATTCCGTTTCTTGTACAAAAACACTTTTGTTGTTGTTGTTGTTCCTTCTACTTATGAATAATCCTGGTTTGTGGGGCTGGATTGAAAAAATAATAATATAGAGGGGTGGCTAAGCATTGTAGCACATGTGATAGAGAAATGGGTTTTACAGGGTTAATAATGAATACCTAGATTGGTATTGTAAGTAAAGGGTTTCTGTGTGTATAGCATGATGTGTTACAGGAGGTTAAGATCTTTGTAAATGAATATGTCATAAGTCTAATTTTATTTGAACTTATAATAGAAAATTAATAAAGAAAACAACACATCTACATGGCACAGGTGATTATTATATATATTTCTTAGCAGACGCCCTTATCCAGGACAATTTACAATTGTTACAAGATATTATACAGATATCACATTATTTTTTACATACAATTACCCATTTATACAGCTGGGTTTTTACTAGAGCAATCTAGGTAAAGTACCTTGCTCAAGCAGCATTGTGCCCCATCTGGGATTGAACCCACAACCCTCCGGTCAAGAGTCCAGAGCCCTAACCACTACTCCACACTGCTGCCTGTAGAACTATATGTATTACTGTTGGGTATTGTGTAACAGTGTTCTTAATCATGCTAAGTACCTGCAATGAATTCCTACAGGAAAACTCCTGAAAGTTGGATGGTTAATCTAAATAGGGTTAAATAATACATTGTGCTAATGAATTCAGGAGAACGTGCAAACTCCATGGAATTATTAATGACGACGAGAAGCAGTCCAAATTTGCAGATAACAGAATTCCTCGGAAATTGTGGAATGTTCAGGCTTCAGTGGAATTCGCAATCTTCCACAGTTTTGGAACTGGTTTATCTATGTTAATTACAATGTTATTATGCATAGTTGCAATGTACTTAACCCTAACTTAATTAAACACAATATAGCCCTAACCCTTTTCTGATATAATTGTGTACTTACATATATTGTGCTAAAAGATTTACACATGAAGTGCATTGTAACTATGCATAATAACATCGTAATTATGTGTAAGTACACATGTATTTACTGTCACTACAGTGAAACTACAGAGTAATTAGTAGGGCTCTGAACTCTTGACCGGAGGATCCTGGGTTCACCCAGGTGGGGGACAATGCTGCTGTACCCTTGAGCAAGGGACTTTACCTAGATTGCTCCAGTAAAAACCCAACTGTATAAATGGGTAATTCTATGTAAAAATAATGTGATATCTTGTAACAATTGTAAGTCGCCCTGGATAATAATAATAATAATAATAATAATAATAATAATAATAATAATAATAATAATAATAATAATAATAATTAGAGACACTTAATGTAAATTGTTATCCTTCAATAATACTAGACTGTATTAAACAACATGGGGTAGAGACAAAGAGTCTCTATGAAAAGATTTTCAATTCCCATCACCGCCAAAATGCAATGTTTAACAAAGGCTGTCTCTTGTAAATAACTGATTTTAATGTATATATTCCTTGTAATATAATTCGTTTTTAAAAGGTACGCATTGTAGTATTCAGTATGGCAATCTGCAAGGCAATTGGCTCCACCCAGTGATCTGTGACAAGCAACTCGTCTGGCCAATCAGATTGCAGCTGTATTCTCGTCCTTGTTGCTAGGTAAGAGGTGGTAGATCGGACTCTTGGAGTTTGCATATTAATTACAAGGTGTTTTTTTTTTTTTGTGCTTGTATTTTTGTATGTATTTTTTTTCTAATACATTTGTAAACTCACATAGTTTACAAATGTATTAGAACACCTCATGGCTTGTCATGTATGTCCTATATACCTACCTGCATGACAACCTCTTGCTGTGAGAATTTCAATTTCCGGGCAGCGATTCCTATAGTAACAACCACTTTGTGTTTTAATTAGACATCTTAAACAACTTCTCTCAGTCTTATGCATTGTATCATTTGTGGATATGTGTCCCTTTTCTCTTACTGTTTTAAATAAATTGCATGTGTGGCCTATTAAAGTCATACATTAAATTAGACGATCACTAATTTGCCTACTTTGACAGTTTTCCAAGATGTGTTTTGATTTCATACGCACAACAAATCAAAACTACAGAAGCAATGGGGTGCTCTAATACATTTTCACACGACTGTATAAGATGTTAGGCGGTAACAATATGAAATATAATAATTCAATTTAAACGAAATGAGTGCAAAATCAAAGCGGTTATCGCGTTGCACAACGTAGACTGTGACAGACAGACAGGTAGACTCGTAGTGCATAAGGGCCCCAGGTTTTTAAAAATAAGATCCTAAAAATTAAATACATTTTGGATGAAAGTTTGTTTTCCCGAAAAAGTGAAAGCAAACATAAACAATACTGAGAAAAACTAGATACGTCATGAAAATCCCAAGAAAAGAATCTGCCCTGTTTTATAATGCAATATTTTACAGAGTATTTACACAGGGCCAATCGGCCCAGGCTTTGTATTAATCGATTAAGACTGTAATATACAGACCTGTATCGCCAATAAACTGTGGATCACATAATCTATACGTTTCCAATTAGAACTAATACTAATAGCAAAAATATTGCAGATATCAATTAGCTTGCTGTTTACAGGGTCTAAAACTGCTTACAAACACAAAAGGGAGCAATTCTGAAGTCTATTAATTGCACAAAAACAAAAAGATAATGTTAAGTTTGTGATCCTCACAAAACTCCCCCGTTACCCAATGTGTGTAATATGTGTAATAGTTGGTCTGTTTCCTCTGCTGTGGAGAGTACAAATAAGTCAATTAAATAAATAAATTCGAATAGCAGAATATATCTGTTGCATAGCATTGGGACACCAGTATACGTAAAAAGTTGTTATATATATATATATATATATATATATATATATATATATATATATATATATATATATATATATATATATAAAATAAAATAGAAGTGATGAACGATTGTGTTTAATTTGTCGACATGCTACCTTAATTAATTAATTATATAACAGACACTAAAAACTATACAGCGGCACAAACTAGGTCGTGAAATATAAAGAATTGCATTAGAATAGCTTTCTCAAAACTACCTGCAGTAGTTAATTACATGTATTTCTAAATACATTAAAAGTTTTTTACTATTATTGTTTTATAAACAAAAAAACGAATATTAAAACAGTTTAAACGGTTTAAAAGTGTGATATTGTATTTTATTTTTGCAAAAAAGATGAATACATTAATACATTAAAACATTTAAGATGGATCTATGCACTGAGATGCAACATCCTGTATAAAATATTGTTTTTTGATTGCTTCGATCAAGTAATATATATATATATATATATATATATATATATATATATATATATATATATATATATATATATATATATATATATATATATATAATTAAACACTTACGATTGTTAATAATAATAATAATAATAATAATAATAATAATAATAATAATAATAATAATAATAATAGCAACTGTGTCCAGAACAGAAGCAGGTGCGCCGCATGGAAAGTTTCACTTCTGCACAAACTCGTTTGCATTCATCAAACCCGATACTGTAGTTGATCTTTTTTGAGCCGCCAGTTACCGCTTTTTTGCGTTCCAAGCGTGTCTTGTTCACAGAATCTCTTGGTCCAGGGGCCTCTCGGTTCCTTTTTTTTGCACGCGTCAGCCTTCAGTGAGTTCACACCTGCTGGGCGCATACCGAAACAAACGGCATATTAAAATACCCTGTGTTCAGAGATCAAAGATAACTTCATGTATTCATTTATTTGCTTATTTTATTATTGCACTTGTGAGGGATATTGTTTTGCCTGAGCGTCCCCGGCTCAAACGAGAAAGCAAGTCCTTTAACCTGCAATCAAACCCCGCAGATATATTTTTTAATACAAGCCTCGTTTGATTTCTAGAAACATAGGATACAAATGCCCTTCATTGTTCAATTTTAATGTTCTTTGGAGTTGAGCAAGCCCTTTGATAATGTATTGAAAATACATAATCTATTTATGTTTGTAGAATATCGACGATTCGACCTATTTGACTTTGCGACTGTCTAATGAGTTGTCACTGTATCTCTTCTGTGTATTAACAAGCAATCAGAACTTTAATAAATTGATCATTGTTTAAAATCAAAAGCAAATTATAACGTGTCACCGGCAAGTCATGTGAACTATTGTTCCCCTTTCCACTGCCAGATTCTGCAGCAAGAACTATATGTACAATTTACCAGGATATGCAATGATATCAAAAGATGTTTTTCAAAGAAAACCATAAATACTTAACAGTAGAGGTAACAAAATGATTTCAGCATAACCTAATGGCATAATTTCACAGGTCTCACGTTTTTTTTTTTCTTAAGAAATATTAATTAAAAATATATAATCCTACTCTTAATCTTTTTGCACAATATAACCCAGACTCTAAACTTAAGCCTAACCGTTTTCTGATACAACTGTGTACTTACATACATCGTGCAAAAAGATGTACACATGAACTATGCATAATAACATGAAGTGCACGTTGTTATTGCACATTGTTTATGCATAATAACGTGAAGTGCACATTGTTTATTGCACATTGTTTATGCATAATAACGTGAAGTGCACGTTGTTTATTGCACATTGTTTATGCATAATAACGTGAAGTGCACATTGTTTATTGCACATTGTTTATGCATAATAACGTGAAGTGCACATTGTTTATTAAGTAACAACAGTGTAAATACACAATTAAAGAAACAATGTAAAATGTAACCAAATACAAAATATTATGGATTATGTGTATATCATTAAATGGTAATAGCTAGCCTATTTTTTCTAACCTGACTTTTTGTACCTTTAATACGTTTTGATAGATGCCAATAGAAAGGATACAACGAGTTCTTGTGATCTGCAGTAATTATACCCGATGTTTCATTTAAAAAATATATATGATTGTGTTATTATGAACTGTTATTGTAACGGCTTCAGAATTGATATGACGTCAGTGACTTTAAAAAAAAGTCCCAGTTTTTCACTCTGAAAACCTGATAAGCATTAAAAAATACCATTAAATATATAATACAAGTTTATCATAATGTGTGCATCATTCACATGGGAAAATATGAATGGTAATAGGTAAAATGTAGTAGAATTATTTCTAGTATACTTTAAAGATTTCTTTTAGCCTATATGCTTGTGTTGCAATAAGGATTGATTAACAGCATGTTGTTTTTTTGGCAGTATTACATGCTACAAGAAGAAAACCACCACTCACGTCACCTTCTAAAAAAAGATGACTTTATTTATTCATTTTAAAAACACAAGACCATGCAAGCACAAAATTTGAGTTTATATAACTTGCACAATGTATCTACTTTGTAAGGCACACATTTCTTAGAGGAAGCATATCCCAACTGACAAAATCATAGTTTTCTGATCTTCACATTTAAAGTTGTAATATTCATGATGCATACCCATAACTAATCACCTGTCATTTATTAGTTTTATAGTTCCAATGGTCTTGTGCTTACCCATTAACATGGGGTTTCCCAAGAAACGTTGCAAGGGCTAGACCTGAATGAAGCATGATACTTACTAAATGTAACTTTTATATAAATAGCAAATATATTCATTTGTGTTTGACTGGGGTGATATAGATTGCATAAAGCAGGTAAGCATCAAATTATATTTTGGTTAAATAAGTTTGCGTGTGAATATATTAGAGAAATAATTACAACACAGGTATTTATTTTACTTTGTACAGAACCATGCTAAATAATTGAAAACATTCTTGCTTCAATTTAATAAATCATTTTTAATGTCCTTATTAAACTTAATTTCAAAGCATTATTATTATTATTATTATTATTATTATTAGTAGTAGTAGTAGTAGTAGTAGTAGTAGTAGTATTATTAGTAGTATTAGTATTATTATGTTTTTCTTTCTGAAAATGGAAAAGACAATATGTGGAATAAAAATACAGTATATGGTACAAGGGACATATGTGTTCTACAAATAAAAACGATGCTAACTTTATTATTTTTGCAATGAGGCGCACGAAACATGGTTTAAAATGTACTGACAGGTTGGTTAGTTTCCTCATGTGATACTTGAGTCGCTCTCAGTAGAATCCGTTTGAACAACACAGGCTCAGTTCCTTGTGTTCCTTCAGGGGTTAAGCCAACTAGTCTGCATAAAGAAAAAAACCAAACCATGTATTTAATATGTAAGGGTTTAGACTAAAATAACTGCCCTGCAAAATATATCTGTAAATGTAGCTGCAACTAACCATTTTTAAATGCACTGTCAAGGGTGAAAATGAATGTTCAGTACCAACCAGTGTAGGACCAGAAAGTGGTACACCATCATAATGTGGTACGTGTACCAAAGCGTGACCGGTGTAAGGTCAGAACATGGCACACTGTCAAAAAAACAATATACTTTGTATTGCAAGTACTTCATGCATGTTTATGATGGCTGTTTCTAATGTTGTCAGAAGGTGGTACGTTTGTATTTCCAGTGCTTTTAATGCCTGTGTCAGTTTATGTACCTGTTCTTTTTCTTTCATCTTCCAATCTATACACGGATAGCGGTATTGCCTACAGTACAATGTGAAGCAAGAAAGTATTGAATAGGCTACTTATGTAGGCTTGCTTCAAATATATACAGTTCAGAACCATTAGCTGTGTTCATAAGTTGCTATAGACCTGTGAAAACAATATGCAGATTTAAACATGTGGAGAATCTACATTATTTTCACACTTGTGCATGTGATGGGGTTCCCTCATTTAAACAGATGGATAGAATATATAATAATTGCATTTAATGAGGTCTATATGCATGCTGCCTGTGTGGACTGCATACCAAAGACTGGATGTTATGTTGGTTATACCTAAACAGGGAGACAGCAGTTGCTGAAGTAATATATATATATATATATATATATATATATATATATATATATATATATATATATATATATATATATATATATATATATATATATATATACTGTGCACTACAATGCTTAATATTGACGAAGTGCTGACCAGTATAAGGTAATTACATGCAACAAGAAGTCCAGTTTAAACGGCTTACCACAAAAGTCTTGGTAGAGTCATTCATTCATGGTCGCACTCTCGTCATTTTTCTTTAAAATGATTAATTATTTAACTCCTGCTCATTTATTTTCTTAATAAAATGTATCTTTATTAATTTAATATTAATTTAATAGTAACAAACAACGTGTTTCGACACCAGCGTGTCTTCATCAGGATTATATATATATATATATATATATATATATATATATATATATATATATATATATATATATATATATATATATATCAGTCAGAGCACATTGCATTTGTAAAATGCAGTTATTTTTTCAGTAGAATAAGGGAAATAAATAAACAATACAAATAAACACCTTTGTTGACACCATCCAAGACATGCAGGGCAGAACAGGTATGGAAAATGCCATGAAAAGCATTTATTAAGTAGCTAACACAGAGCTGTAAGCGATCGGTAAAAACAAAACGAGAAATACTGCTTAGTTCTCGCTGTGATCTCAGTATAGCCCCATAGCTTTCAAGCCTATTGCACTTAAAATACACATCTCTGATGATAATAATTTAAAAAGTTCTATTGATTAGATGACTCTAATTAATGATCTAATTAAGGGAACATTATTTCAGAAGTGGTGTGAGTGACCACTGCACAAATTACTACGAACAAGGCAAACTGTCGTTCACACACAGAATCGTACATGTTTACAATGTTAGCTAACCCAATATGGTGCTCATCAGGTAAAGTCACATACGTTTGGTAAATTGTGAAAAAAATTAAATTAAAAATAACTTTTAAGGGCCAAACGCAATACACCTACCGCTTTCAAGTAGACGTTTCTTTGTTTTCTGAGCTAAAATCAGTTGCGCATGCCCGGGCAAGTTGTTTCATGTTTGAACGCGTACCGCAAAATAACACCACACCGGTTAATTGTACTGAAATTGACTGATATTTACAAAACTAAGCCCAACCGGTTTTAAATTAATTACACTCAATATCAAAGTCGAATAATGATATCGTTCATTTAACTGTTTATTTATTTATTTATTTATTTTTAACTTTCGTTTAAAAAAATAGGTAAAATAATGGGGTACTCTAAATAAATAAATTAATACAATCTGAGTAATTGCAAATAAGCACCATGGATCGAGTGCAGGTATCAGAGAAGACCGTTAAAACAAAAAAAAACAGAATTGTAATTTAAAGCCTACATATGTCAAAGGGGTAAATTGAACAAATTGTAGCCAAGTACATAAACTGTAAACTTTAGCTGCAGATTAGCTGAATTATACCTTGTAGTAAATTGTAGCAATTGTATTATCAAATATATCAGTGCAGTGTAACAGAATCACAGGACTGAGTTCTGAATTCTAAGTTCTCAGTGCTCAGCTGAAAAACAGTAAATGCTCAATTGTAGACTATTTCGGTTTTTACGTCCACCTTTTAAAATATTCTATTTTCACCATATGTGAGTTATCAAAATGACACCAGCTGCTTAATACATCAGCATATTTCTGCTAAACATCGTTGTGTTCAGTACACGAAGGGCGCATTCCATGTGTCTAATGTTATTTGTTATATTTATTTATGTTTTTATTTTGTTTGAATGGTGAACAAACCAAAACTATTCTATAATTTAGCATTTAGTGTTTTTCAGATATTTAAATATTAAGGAACTCTAGAGAAAAATATCCATTTTGAATGTAACAACCCAATTTTTTTGTTTTAAGAAAATATTATGTTTAATCGTGAAATATCTTGAAATACCTGTTTTTGTGAAACGCTGTGAAATAAGCAGTTTTTGCCACTACTGTAATATTAACAAGAACATATGTTTAGTAATCTTGTGAATAGCAGTTAACCAAGACAAAAGGTAGCTCCTAAAATTAAGAATCAGTAAGTATTTTATTGTGTTGGGAAAACCCTATTGAACTGAAGAAAAAAAGAGACAGCTTGCTTTTGAAAGCAGGTGGGTTTATTTTTGGTTCGAGACACAGTTTTGCTGCAGTTTCACATGAAACAAACAGGTGCCGTGTGAACCATTGCAAATCTAGGGTCAAGGATTTGCCGCTTCAAAATGTTTTTTAGTTCTGTCAAATGGTTAATGCTTATTTGTCACCTTTTCTACATTTTTTTTAGCCGTTGCTGAAACAGCAGTTGATAATATAAATGTCACTATAATAGTTCCTCACAATAATCACAGATTACATTCAACTGACAAAACACCAAATGTGTGGGAAGTAACTAGAACAGGCCTACCAAGAGAAAGACCTTGGTGTTAATAGAATAGCTCATCGCAGTCAGCAACCACACGATGCAGGGAAGCAATCAAAAATCAAAGGCTTGGGTATACAGCCAAAAGTGTAGAGTATAAATCAAAGGAGGTTGTATAACACACCGGTGAGACCGGACAATTCTGTATCAAAGGGACATTAATCCAAGGCTTAAAAAACTGAGCTACGAAGATAGGTCCAAAGAAATGAATCTATTCAGCTTGGAACAAAGAAGAATTGGGGAGGGGCCTGGGTTGAGTCTTTTTCAATCTTAAAAGGAGTTGACTACTAGTTCTGTCTTTTAAATTAAGTTACCATGTATTATAACAAATACAATTCAACAAAACTAGAGTCGTACATACATACCGTGCACACATCAGTGCCTATGTGACATGGTTACTTTGTAAAGACTTTTTTAAATCTTCAGCAACACTATAATATAAGGAAAGTCTTACATTCTTTAGACTTCCGACCTAGAGGATTTCATTTTTCTAATTACACTCTTGAGTGACACTTTAAAACCAAGCACAGCTCTTAAAATATTCAGTGGTTTGGGGGCTCACTGCTTAACCCACAGAGGCTTCTGATGGTCTTTCAGCGTTATTGCCTCTAAACAGAGCATGGAATTGCAGTTTGTTTTTAATTCCTAGAAAATGTGCATATAGATCAGAGAAGGGAGCAAGTACAGTATACGGTTTCTTTCATAAGAGAGGATCCCTCTGTGAGGTTAAGTTCTCTCTGTGATCAGCTTAAGAATCGGTTCAAATATCAGTTCCTTGAATTGTATGAATAACTTCAAATCTCTATACAGCCCGAGCCTATGCAGCTCTGGGCAAAAGTTTTGCCTCACCTAGAATTTTAAAATATATACACTGCTGTGCAAAAGTCTTATACAGTTTTTTTTTTTGGGGGGGTGGGGGGGTATACAACCATAGAATCAACCCTTGCCATCTGTAGAACGCCCCCCTGTTGTGAACCACTGGGTAAATGTGATGGATTAGCTACTAATGCACTTCATATTAGCTGCTCATGTATAGTTTAGTTTGAGTTGCTGTGATCACAAGTTTTTGAAGATTCTGATCAATGTGAATTAGATTGCTAAATAACAAGCTTGGCTTCTTCTCACCCAAACTAAGCTGTATTAATAACAGTTATAATAGTGGAAAACACTAGTGGAGGCTTTGAGTAAATTATTGATGCTCATAACATCCATATATATATTGTAAATCCTGAATGTGACTAAGACTTTTGCACAACAGTGTATATATATATATATATATATATATATATATATATATATATATATATATATATATATATGAACATCATTTAGATTTTTCATTTAACATCTGTAATCAAAGAAACTACAAAAATGAATCACAAAAATCTCCATAACAGTAGTGCAGTAGTATTTCATGTTAGATTTCAAAATGTCACATGCTTCCATTTTTGTCAGTTTTTCGTTGATTGTATGGAAAACAGCAAAGTGGTATGTAATGAAATATGTTAACGTAACATTATTTAGCAGGTTTCATTCGACAAAATGACTTCATGCTATAGGGTGATGCAAAACATTTGGCCAGAGCTGTGTATTTTATTATAGCCCAAGAACCTATATTTTATTCTATTTTATATTGTAACATGTCAGAAGAATCTTGTGGAAGTCTTGCTCGTACTGAAATATTATTTAGTGTATCTCTCTTCATGAAGACGCTCCTAATTTCTTCTTCGCCAACGCGTTTTTAACCACTGCCAAGATAACTCCGAAGCAGCTCATGGAAAAAAAAAAATCCTAATGGGGGTCGGTCAACAAGCAAATTCTATGAAAAAGAATTCAGACAAAATTAAATGTTACAAGGGCAGCAGTGTGGCGTAGTGGTCAGGGCTCTGGACTCTTGACTGGAGGGTCGTGGGTTCAATCCCAGATGGAGGACGCTGCTCCTGTATCCTTGAGCAAGGTACTTTGCCTAGATTGCTCCAGTAAAAAGCCAACTGTATAAATGGGTAATTGTATGTAAAAATAATGTGATATCTTAAACCAATTGTAAGTTGCCCTGGATAAGGATGTCTGCTAAGAAATACATATATTTGTTCAATTGAGGTTCAAATTTCTAATTGTATTTATTTAACCAGGATAGAGCCCTTGAGATAACCTATAGCCCTTGAGATAACCTATTGCAAGAGAAGGGCAGCAAAAAATACCGTTATAGCAATAATAATAATAATAAAATGAAACAAATCATTCAAACAAAACAATCATAAAATCCAATTCTAATTTACAGGATGTTAATATTTGCAAGATTTGCAACCCTGGTGAAATTTATCATTAATATTTCTGAGTGATTTAAAAAGGTATTGTGAAGAGGCTGTTTTTATTTTTCAAAGGCCTTGAGTTCCAAAGGTGAGATACTTAATATACAAAGGGACATTGGCCTGTATTAGATCTCAATTGAGGAGTTTTAAAGGTAGGCACATCGTTTCATCTTAGTGCAAAAGTAGAGTTACATGTCTCTAACATATGTAAGGTAACTTGGTGCATTTCCAGTGTAAGCCTTATAAACTAAACACAAAAATGATAGAGCCTTTTATTCTCCAGACTGAGCCACCCTAATGTTTCATAGAGGGCACAGTGGTGCTGCTTGTAATCTGCATTCAGTATAAATCATGCAGCACTGTTATAGATGGGAACCAGCTTTGACACAACTGTGTGGCATGCGCTCGTGTACAGCGAGTTATGACAGATATTTTGAGTCCAGAGTGTATAGCAGAGCTTGATTGGTTGTGACACATCTATATGACTGCAGATTGAACAGTCTCATTATGTTGATAATGCTTTGAAAGGTCTCCCCTCTATGAAAACGCAAGCGATTCTTTCGGATGGAAGTGGGGTTATACTGACATCTAGTGGCACCACACGAGAATACCTTATTATCATCACTGATGCAGTGTAATCCCTCTAACCCATCTTTATAAAGAAAGAGGTACTAAACTACACCATTGCTTTCAGCTGCTTAATGGTGAGCTGGTGACAAGGTGGGTCTGCATACTACTGTAATATAAAGGACATGACTACAGGCAGTCCAAATCTGCAGGACAATGTGCAACCAACTGCCGAAATGTTAAGTAGATATCTGTGGGGTGTTCTGTGGAGCATCTTATGTGTTTAGTATTTGTATGGCTTATAAAAATGTAACTCATAAACAATCATATCAAACAATGTATGAGTTAAGTACTTCCATTTAAATATATCAAGCATTTTTTGTCAGTAAAATATAAACTATCAAACAAAAACATCACATCACTTCTTATTGGGTCACATTTTCAAAGCCTTAACTCCAGTCTTGAATTAACTCATACTTTTTGGAAGGAGACAAAACATCTGTTACTTTAACAAAACTAGAACCGAACACCTAAGTTCTATATTTCAGGTCACTTTAGCAGTCTTTGTGATCATTACGATGACGATGTAGCTGCAGAATATGAAGAATCTGTGGAAGACTGAGAATTCTGCAGGAGCCTGAACATTCCGAGATTTCTGAGGAATCCACAGATTTGGACTGCCTTTAGGCATGACCCTGTTAAAGCATGGTGAAGGGAATGGCAGACATGCATGTGTGTTTATATTGTATTGCACAATCTATTTTTTATACAATATCAATAATTCTTGCTTGGGATTTCTAGTGAAAAGTAGATCTCTAAGTAGACGTGGTCCATGGCACGTATACATCACTGTGACTTACCCTAGAATGTGAATGAACTTTCAGTCTTTTAGCCAGCTGTAGACATTTCCTGTTTGAATATGTATTCACAACGTTATATAGAATGGTTATAGTGACATCAGGTGGCAGTAAACAGAATTGCGGCTTTAGGGAGTGAGGAAGGGGTCATAACATGTATTAAGTTTCGACAAAGCAGTTTCATTAGTGTCCATTGTACAGCATCACCATAATCTATGAATTAATAAATGAATTATAGGGAGCAGCATTGGGTCGATGCTAAGACATTCCTACAAGAAGTTGGCATTTTTATGTGTTACAATTTTATTCGGCTTTTCTTTTTCAGTAACCGCAAGCCCACCAAATATCCATTTACTTCCTCTACCTTGTGAAGGCATTGATCCACCAGACCCCATTCTGACCTGCATCGTAACAGACTTCTACCCAAAACAGATTAAAGTAGAGTGGCAAATCAATGGAAGTATTCCCATTGCTAACATCCCTTCAGCCATTATCAAGGAAAAAGATGACAAAGAGAAAGCTTTCATCCTCATCACCCGCCTGGCGATTTCCATGGAGGAGTGGAAGAGAGGTACCACGTATTCGTGTGTCATTGTACACAACTCTAAAACAACGAATGAGACAGTCAGCATATGTACAGGTCAGTAAAAACCAAACCGGTTATAATTTAAATACAGCGTTATGTGTTTATGAATGGGGAAAAGTTTATAAAAATGATCTGAATTGAGAAATACTAAAAAGAAAGTTCAATGACAAACGTTTCGACTAGAAGTCTTTTTTTAATGCCTTTATTCAAAATCCATCTGTGTAAAGCAGTCTTAAATAATAAATGAATTCAGGCTTTCTGAATTGGACCCAGTGCTTTCTCTTTATTTAGCACAAACAAATTTCAACGCATTGTTAATGCACACTTTCAAATCACTTTTCATATTGTTCTTCAAAATAGATCTGTCAAATACTGTACAGTGAAATATATTATTCCAATAGTAGCATTAAACAAGCTTTCTGTTTCAATTTCAGCTTGCTGCAGCATCGAGCCAACTATTCATCTCCAGAAACCCTCATTTGAAGATATTTTCAAACAGAAACGTGTAAGTGCTGATTGTTTTGTGGTCGGGTTCAACGACAGCACTGTTTCCTGGATTATCGATGGAAGAGAACATAAATCAGTATCAGTTGATGTCAAACAAAACATGAATAATACCCAAAGCATCACCAGTCGATTGACAGTCTCTGCTGCTGAATGGAAAAGCTACAGCAAAGCTAGCTGCAAAGTCACTCACCCTTGTTCCACCAAAGAGGTGTCTATTACCAAAGAGACAGGTAATTCCAGTATTATAGAGGCACGGTATAGTCATGTTGAAGCTCCCATCATGAACATTCATTGTGAGATGTGAATATGATCTAGACCTTGTTAGAATTTGTTATTTGGATTATCTCTGCAACTAATAAAGGGCTGAGCTTTGCATTGTGTAGATCAGAATTAAGGTTAGGTTGTTTTTTTTGTACATATTTACAAGTCATATTTTGCAAACCCAAATATATGGTTAAGTTGACTGATGGCTGCTGATCATTCTTCACTTGGTGTGATGATCATGTGATACTTTTCTCTTTGATTCTAAACATAATCGATACTCTTTCTGGTTTTTGTTTTCTTTTGATTGTTATTTTAGGTTACAGTAAACCTGCTCTTCAGATTCTACGCCCCTCTGAAGATCAGCTGGGAGCCGACAGTGCAGAGCTGACATGCATCATTACTGGGTTCTTCCCGAGTGATATCTATGTGAATTGGCAGAAGGGTGATAAAGACATTGATGCCGTTAATTACAAGAACAATCCCGTCGCTCCTGAGAATGGGGGAGTCTCCTATTCAATGGTCAGTAGACTCACAATCCCCAAAAGTGAGTGGATGACTCGGAATACCTACACCTGCAAGGCTGCTCATGGCACAACATGGTTTGAAGCTAAAACACCTGACAATCTCTTTGGTAAGTTAGTATCAAATTGCTGCCATTTAGAAGCTATTTCATAAATGTAGTAATGCGATTCTATTTGTGTATGAATGGTTTTGCTTGTAAAGAATAAGACACCACATAAACCTGGGGTGTGCCGAGTAACAAGTACAAACAAATATCCGAAATGAGTATGAGCAAGTCATTTTGCTATTAATTGTTATTCTGAGACAGAAGAATGAGAAAATGCATTGAATCAGCTGGCCAATAGGGCTCTGATGACTGGCAATTTCAGGTCAAGAGATAGAGAGCCAATTCAGGGGGGAAGGTGCAGAGACTAATGTGCCAGTCTGTGCTCATGGCCCAGAATGGTTTGAAGCGAAAACACATGATAATCTCTTTGGTAAGTTAGTATCATTTGGCTGCCATTTAGTCAGATTCTTGTTGTGATGTATTCAATAAACAACAGACAAATTAAACAAACAGGCCTTTGTAAAAAGCATAGTCATTCTAAATCTCCACACACTCCAGAGACCAAAGCAGCTGTATTTATATTTAGATCGAGATTCAGACAGAATGGTAAGGTTTTCATTAACAGCTTAATAAGGGAATTGAAAATCCAGCCATTACTACTGATTCCCCAATTTAAACTTAGGCTTTTTTAAACACTGTTCAGTGCAATAGATTCACACAAGCCGTTAAGCTAGCTTTCTGTTTCAATTTCAGCTTCCTGCAGCATCGAGCCAACTATTCATCTCCAGAAACCCTCATTTGAAGATATTTTCAAAGGGAAACATGTAAGTGCTGATTGTTTTGTGGTCGGGTTCAACGACAGCACTGTTTCCTGGATTACCGATGGAAAAGAACATAAATCAGTATCAGTTGATGTCAAACAAAACATGAATAATACCCAAAGCATCACCAGTCGATTGACAGTCTCTGCTGCTGAATGGAAAAGCTACAGCAAAGCTAGCTGCAAAGTCACTCACCCTTGTTCCACCAAAGAGGCGTCTATTACCAAAGAGACAGGTAATTCCAGTATTATAGAGGCACGGTATAGTCATGTTGAAGCTCCCATCATGAACATTCATTGTGAGATGTGAATATGATCTAGAGCTTGTTAGAATTTGTTATTTGGATTATCTCTGCAACTAATAAAGGGCTGAGCTTTGCATTGTGTAGATCAGAATTAAGGTTAGGTTGTTTTTTTTGTACATATTTACAAGTCATATTTTGCAAACCCAAATATATGGTTAAGTTGACAGATGGCTGCTGATCATTCTTCACTTGGTGTGATGATCATGTGATACTTTTCTCTTTGATTTTATACATAATCGATACTCTTTCTGTTTTTTATTTTCTTTTAATTGTTATTTTAGGTTACAGTAAACCTGCTCTTCAGATTCTACGCCCCTCTGAAGATCAGCTGGGAGCCGACAGTGCAGAGCTGACATGCATCATTACTGGGTTCTTCCCGAGTGATATCTATGTGAATTGGCAGAAGGGTGATAAAGACATTGATGCCGTTAATTACAAAAACAATCCCGTTGCTCCTGAGAATGGGGGAGTCTCCTATTCAATGGTCAGTAGACTCACAATCCCCAAAAGTGAGTGGATGACTCGGAATACCTACACCTGCAAGGCTGCTCATGGCACAACATGGTTTGAAGCTAAAACACCTGACAATCTCTTTGGTAAGTTAGTATCAATTGGCTGCCATTTAGAAGCTATTTCATAAATGTAGTAATGCGATTCTATTTGTGTATGAATGGTTTTGCTTGTAAAGAATAAGACACCACATAAACCTGGGGTGTGCCGAGTAACAAGTACAAACAAATATCCGAAATGAGTATGAGCAAGTCATTTTGCTATTAATTGTTATTCTGAGACAGAAGAATGAGAAAATGCATTGAATCAGCTGGCCAATAGGGCTCTGATGACTGGCAATTTCAGGTCAAGAGATAGAGAGCCAATTCAGGGGGGAAGGTGCAGAGACTAATGTGCCAGTCTGTGCTCATGGCCCAGAATGGTTTGAAGCGAAAACACATGATAATCTCTTTGGTAAGTTAGTATCATTTGGCTGCCATTTAGTCAGATTCTTGTTGTGATGTATTCAATAAACAACAGACAAATTAAACAAACAGGCCTTTGTAAAAAGCATAGTCATTCTAAATCTCCACACACTCCAGAGACCAAAGCAGCTGTATTTATATTTAGATCGAGATTCAGACAGAATGGTAAGGTTTTCATTAACAGCTTAATAAGGGAATTGAAAATCCAGCCATTACTACTGATTCCCCAATTTAAACTTAGACTTTTTTAAACACTGTTCAGTGCAATAGATTCACATAAGCCGTTAAGCAAGCTTTCTGTTTCAATTTCAGCTTGCTGCAGCATCGAGCCAACTATTCGTCTCCAGAAACCCTCATTTGAAGACATTTTCAAAAGGAAACTTCTAAGTGCTGATTGTTTTGTGGTCGGGCTCAACGACAGCAACGTTTCCTGGATTACTGATGGAAAAGAACATAAATCAGTATCAGTTGATGTCAAACAAAACCTGAATAATACCCAAAGCATCACCAGTCGATTGACAGTCTCTGCTGCTGAATGGAAAAGCTACAGCAACATTAGCTGCAAAGTCACTCACCCTTGTTCCACCAAAGAGGCGTCTATTACCAAAGAGACAGGTAATTCCAGTATTATACAGGCACGGTATAGTCATGTTGAAGCTCCCATCATGAACATTCATTGTGAGATGTGAATATGATCTAGAGCTTTTCAGAATTTGTTATTTGGATTATCTCTGCAACTAATAAAGGGCTTAGCTTTGCATTGTGTAGATCAGAATTAAGGTTAGGTTGTTTTTTTGTACATATTTACAAGTCATATTTTGCAAACCCAAATATATGGTTAAGTTGACTGATGGCTGCTGATCATTCTTCACTTGGTGTGATGATCATGTGATACTTTTCTCTTTGATTCTAAACATAATCGATATTCTTTCTGTTTTTCTTTTCTTTTAATTGTTATTTTAGGTTACAGTAAACCTGCTCTTCAGATTCTACGCCCTCTGAAGATCAGCTGGGAGCCGACAGTGCAGAGCTGACATGCATCATTACTGGGTTCTTCCCGAGTGATATCTATGTGAATTGGCAGAAGGGTGATAAAGACATTGATGCCGTTAATTACAAGAACAATCCCGTCGCTCCTGAGAATGGGGAGTCTCCTATTCAATGGTCAGTAGACTCACAATCCCCAAAAGTGAGTGGATGACTCGAATACCTACAGCTGCAAGGCTGCTCATGGCACAACATGGTTTGAAGCTAAAACACCTGACAATCTCTTTGGTAAGTTAGTATCAATTGGCTGCCATTTAGAAGCTATTTCATCAATGTAGCAATGCGATTTGAATATGTATATGAATGGTTTTGCTTGTAAAGAATAAGGCACCACATAAACCTGGGATGTGCCGAGTAACATGTACAGGTATCCAAAATGAGTATGAGTACAACATGTCATTTTTTGCTATTACTTGTTATTCAGAGAAAATAGAATGGGAAAAATGCATGGTATCAGCTCCTGGCCTATATGGCAGTGATGACTGTCAATCTCAGGTCCAGAGATAGAGAGCCAATTCAGGGGAAGGAGGCGAGACTAGTGTGAGGCTGTGCTCATGGCACAAAATAGTTTGAAGCTAAAACACGTGACAATCTCTTTGTTAAGTTAGTATCAAATTGCTGCCATTTAGAAGCTATTTCATAAATGTAGTAATGCGATTCTATTTGTGTATGAATGGTTTTGCTTGTAAAGAATAAGACACCACATAAACCTGGGGTGTGCCGAGTAACAAGTACAAACAAATATCCGAAATGAGTATGAGCAAGTCATTTTGCTATTAATTGTTATTCTGAGACAAAAGAATGAGAAAATGCATTGAATCAGCTGGCCAATAGGGCTCTGATGACTGGCAATTTCAGGTCAAGAGATAGAGAGCCAATTCAGGGGGGAAGGTGCAGGGACTAATGTGCCAGTCTGTGCTCATGGCCCAGAATGGTTTGAAGCGAAAACACATTATAATCTCTTTGGTACGTTAGTATCAGTTGGCTGCTATGTAGTCAGATTCTTGCTGTGATGTATTCAATAAATAACAGACAAATTAACCAAACAGGCTTTTGTAAAAAGCGTAGCCATTCTAAATCTCCACCCACTCAAGAGACCAAAGCAGCTGTATTTATTTTTAGATTCAGATTCAGACAGAATGGTAAGGTTTTCATTAACAGCTTAATAAGGGAATTGAAAATCCAGCCATTACTACTGATTCCCCAATTTAAACTTAGGCTTTTTCAAACACTGTTCAGTGCAATAGATTCACACAAGCCGTTAAACAAGCTTTCTGTTTCAATTTCAGCTTGCTCCAGCATCGAGCCAACTATTCATCTCCAGAAACCCTCATTTGAAGACATTTTCAAAGGGAAACTTCTAAGTGCTGATTGTTTTGTGGTCGGGCTCAACGACAGCAACGTTTCCTGGATTACTGATGGAAAAGAACATAAATCAGTATCAGTTAAGGTCAAACAAAACCTGAATAATACCCAAAGCATCACCAGTCGATTGACAGTCTCTGCAACTGAATGGAAAAGCTACAACAACATTAGCTGCAAAGTCACTCACCCTTGTTCCACCAAAGAGGCGTCTATTACCAAAGAGACAGGTAATTCCAGTATTATAGAGGCACGGTATAGTCATGTTGAAGCTCCCATCATGAACATTCATTGTGAGATGTGAATATGATCTAGAGCTTTTCAGAATTTGTTATTTGGATTATCTCTGCAACTAATAAAGGGCTTAGCTTTGCATTGTGTAGATCAGAATTAAGGTTAGGTTGTTTTTTTGTACATATTTACAAGTCATATTTTGCAAACCCAAATATATGGTTAAGTTGACTGATGGCTGCTGATCATTCTTCACTTGGTGTGATGATCATGTGATACTTTTCTCTTTGATTCTAAACATAATCGATATTCTTTCTGTTTTTCTTTTCTTTTAATTGTTATTTTAGGTTACAGTAAACCTGCTCTTCAGATTCTACGCCCTCTGAAGATCAGCTGGGAGCCGACAGTGCAGAGCTGACATGCATCATTACTGGGTTCTTCCCGAGTGATATCTATGTGAATTGGCAGAAGGGTGATAAAGACATTGATGCCGTTAATTACAAGAACAATCCCGTCGCTCCTGAGAATGGGGAGTCTCCTATTCAATGGTCAGTAGACTCACAATCCCCAAAAGTGAGTGGATGACTCGAATACCTACAGCTGCAAGGCTGCTCATGGCACAACATGGTTTGAAGCTAAAACACCTGACAATCTCTTTGGTAAGTTAGTATCAATTGGCTGCCATTTAGAAGCTATTTCATCAATGTAGCAATGCGATTTGAATATGTATATGAATGGTTTTGCTTGTAAAGAATAAGGCACCACATAAACCTGGGATGTGCCGAGTAACATGTACAGGTATCCAAAATGAGTATGAGTACAACATGTCATTTTTTGCTATTACTTGTTATTCAGAGAAAATAGAATGGGAAAAATGCATGGTATCAGCTCCTGGCCTATATGGCAGTGATGACTGTCAATCTCAGGTCCAGAGATAGAGAGCCAATTCAGGGGAAGGAGGCGAGACTAGTGTGAGGCTGTGCTCATGGCACAAAATAGTTTGAAGCTAAAACACGTGACAATCTCTTTGTTAAGTTAGTATCAAATTGCTGCCATTTAGAAGCTATTTCATAAATGTAGTAATGCGATTCTATTTGTGTATGAATGGTTTTGCTTGTAAAGAATAAGACACCACATAAACCTGGGGTGTGCCGAGTAACAAGTACAAACAAATATCCGAAATGAGTATGAGCAAGTCATTTTGCTATTAATTGTTATTCTGAGACAAAAGAATGAGAAAATGCATTGAATCAGCTGGCCAATAGGGCTCTGATGACTGGCAATTTCAGGTCAAGAGATAGAGAGCCAATTCAGGGGGGAAGGTGCAGGGACTAATGTGCCAGTCTGTGCTCATGGCCCAGAATGGTTTGAAGCGAAAACACATTATAATCTCTTTGGTACGTTAGTATCAGTTGGCTGCTATGTAGTCAGATTCTTGCTGTGATGTATTCAATAAATAACAGACAAATTAACCAAACAGGCTTTTGTAAAAAGCGTAGCCATTCTAAATCTCCACCCACTCAAGAGACCAAAGCAGCTGTATTTATTTTTAGATTCAGATTCAGACAGAATGGTAAGGTTTTCATTAACAGCTTAATAAGGGAATTGAAAATCCAGCCATTACTACTTATTCCCCAATTTAAACTTAGACTTTTTCAAACACTGTTCAGTGCAATAGATTCACACAAGCCGTTAAACAAGCTTTCTGTTTCAATTTCAGCTTGCTCCAGCATCGAGCCAACTATTCATCTCCAGAAACCCTCATTTGAAGACATTTTCAAAGGGAAACTTCTAAGTGCTGATTGTTTTGTGGTCGGGCTCAACGACAGCAACGTTTCCTGGATTACTGATGGAAAAGAACATAAATCAGAATCAGTTAAGGTCAAACAAAACCTGAATAATACCCAAAGCATCACCAGTCGATTGACAGTCTCTGCTGCTGAATGGAAAAGCTACAACAACATTAGCTGCAAAGTCACTCACCCTTGTTCCACCAAAGAGGCGTCTATTACCAAAGAGACAGGTAATTCCAGTATTATAGAGGCACGGTATAGTCATGTTGAAGCTCCCATCATGAACATTCATTGTGAGATGTGAATATGATCTAGACCTTGTTAGAATTTGTTATTTGGATTATCTCTGCAACTAATAAAGGGCTTAGCTTTGCATTGTGTAGATCAGAATTAAGGTTAGGTTGTTTTTTGTACATATTTACAAGTCATATTTTGCAAACCCAAATATATGGTTAAGTTGACTGATGGCTGCTGATCATTCTTCACTTGGTGTGATGATCATGTGATACTTTTCTCTTTGATTCTAAACATAATCGATACTCTTTCTGTTTTTTCTTTTCTTTTAATTGTTATTTTAGGTTACAGTAAACCTGCTCTTCAGATTCTACGCCCCTCTGAAGATCAGCTGGGAGCCGACAGTGCAGAGCTGACATGCATCATTACTGGGTTCTTCCCGAGTGATATCTATGTGAATTGGCAGAAGGGTGATAAAGACATTGATGCCGTTAATTACAAGAACAATCCCGTCGCTCCTGAGAATGGGGGAGTCTCCTATTCAATGGTCAGTAGACTCACAATCCCCAAAAGTGAGTGGATGACTCGGAATACCTACACCTGCAAGGCTGCTCATGGCACAACATGGTTTGAAGCTAAAACACCTGACAATCTCTTTGGTAAGTTAGTATCAATTGGCTGCCATTTAGAAGCTATTTCATCAATGTAGCAATGCGATTTGAATATGTATATGAATGGTTTTGCTTGTAAAGAATAAGGCACCACATAAACCTGGGATGTGCCGAGTAACATGTACAGGTATCCAAAATGAGTATGAGTACAACATGTCATTTTTTGCTATTACTTGTTATTCAGAGAAAATAGAATGGGAAAAATGCATGGTATCAGCTCCTGGCCTATATGGCAGTGATGACTGTCAATCTCAGGTCCAGAGATAGAGAGCCAATTCAGGGGGAAGGAGGCGGGACTAGTGTGAGGCTGTGCTCATGGCACAAAATAGTTTGAAGCTAAAACACGTGACAATCTCTTTGTTAAGTTAGTATCAAATTGCTGCCATTTAGAAGCTATTTCATAAATGTAGTAATGCGATTCTATTTGTGTATGAATGGTTTTGCTTGTAAAGAATAAGACACCACATAAACCTGGGGTGTGCCGAGTAACAAGTACAAACAAATATCCGAAATGAGTATGAGCAAGTCATTTTGCTATTAATTGTTATTCTGAGACAGAAGAATGAGAAAATGCATTGAATCAGCTGGCCAATAGGGCTCTGATGACTGGCAATTTCAGGTCAAGAGATAGAGAGCCAATTCAGGGGGGAAGGTGCAGGGACTAATGTGCCAGTCTGTGCTCATGGCCCAGAATGGTTTGAAGCGAAAACACATGATAATCTCTTTGGTACGTTAGTATCAGTTGGCTGCTATGTAGTCAGATTCTTGCTGTGATGTATTCAATAAATAACAGACAAATTAACCAAACAGGCCTTTGTAAAAAGCGTAGCCATTCTAAATCTCCACCCACTCAAGAGACCAAAGCAGCTGTATTTATTTTTAGATTCAGATTCAGACAGAATGGTAAGGTTTTCATTAACAGCTTAATAAGGGAATTGAAAATCCAGCCATTACTACTTATTCCCCAATTTAAACTTAGGCTTTTTCAAACACTGTTCAGTGCAATAGATTCACACAAGCCGTTAGACAAGCTTTCTGTTTCAATTTCAGCTTGCTCCAGCATCGAGCCAACTATTCATCTCCAGAAACCCTCATTTGAAGACATTTTCAAAGGGAAACTTCTAAGTGCTGATTGTTTTGTGGTCGGGCTCAACGACAGCAACGTTTCCTGGATTACTGATGGAAAAGAACATAAATCAGAATCAGTTAAGGTCAAACAAAACCTGAATAATACCCAAAGCATCACCAGTCGATTGACAGTCTCTGCTGCTGAATGGAAAAGCTACAACAACATTAGCTGCAAAGTCACTCACCCTTGTTCCACCAAAGAGGCGTCTATTACCAAAGAGACAGGTAATTCCAGTATTATACAGGCACGGTATAGTCATGTTGAAGCTCCCATCATGAACATTCATTGTGAGATGTGAATATGATCTAGAGCTTGTTAGAATTTGTTATTTGGATTATCTCTGCAACTAATAAAGGGCTGAGCTTTGCATTGTGTAGATCAGAATTAAGGTTAGGTTGTTTTTTGTACATATTTACAAGTCATATTTTGCAAACCCAAATATATGGTTAAGTTGACTGATGGCTGCTGATCATTCTTCACTTGGTGTGATGATCATGTGATACTTTTCTCTTTGATTCTAAACATAATCGATACTCTTTCTGTTTTTTCTTTTCTTTTAATTGTTATTTTAGGTTACAGTAAACCTGCTCTTCAGATTCTACGCCCCTCTGAAGATCAGCTGGGAGCCGACAGTGCAGAGCTGATATGTATCATTACTGGATTCTTCCCGAGTGATATCTATGTGAATTGGCAAAAGGGTGATAAAGACATTGATGCCGCTAATTACAAGAACAATCCCGTCGCTCCTGAGAATGGGGGAGTCTCCTATTCAATGGTCAGTAGACTCACAATCCCCAAAAGTGAGTGGATGACTCGGAATACCTACAGCTGCAAGGCTGCTCATGGCACAGCATGGTTTGAAGCTAAAACACCTGATAATCTCTTTGGTAAGTTAGTATCAATTGGCTGCCATTTAGCAGCTATTTCTTGAATGTAGTAATTAGATTCTATTTGTGTATAAATGGTTTTGTTTGTATATAATAAAAAACTTGAATAAGGCACCAGAGGAACTAGGGGCGTGACAAGTAACAAGTACAAACTAGTATTCATAATGAGTATAATACATGACTCCAGGGTCAATCTACTACCCACTTGACACGGCTCACAGACACTTATATTCTGATCACTGACCCTTTTCTTTTATTCCAGCTTCTGTGATACCAACAAAGCCCACAATAGAGCTTCTTCAGTCCTCAAGTGAACTGGTCTGCTTGGTGTATGGATTTAGCCCAAAGCATATTGAAATCAAGTGGCTTTTGAATGAGGAGCCTGTGTCTCAAAACTACACCATGGCTCAGCCATCGAAGGGAGCTGATGGTAAATTCAGCACCAGAAGTCAGGTTACCTATTCCGTGAGAGAATGGAAACCTGGTATGATTTATACCTGCCTGTTGGAACATCCAGCCTCCAACACAACATTGTTCCGTAAAATCATTAAACCAGGTGAGATTGGGAGAATGCGGAAGGGGGACTGTTTTCGTGATGTTCTGTCAATATTAATCTTGATTGAATCTGACTAAATAGAAAAATAACATTTAGTGTCCAGATTCACCCTAGGTTCACAGGGAAGGGTACCATTACAGAGATTCTTAAAAATACTTCAGTTCTTAATCATGTAATGATTTGTGGTATACAGTAGGGTGCAAATGTATTGGACCACCTCAAGATTTGTAATTTCTATCCTTTATTTGATTACTTGCATGAAAACCTCTGGGTTTCACACATGTGTGAATATGTGTTCCCTTTTGCTTACTATTTTAAATGAATTGCATGTGTGACCTATTAAAATCAGCAATTAAATTGGACAATCACTCATTTGCCTATTTTGACAATTTCCCAAGATTTTCAGTGACAGTGGTTTGATTTTATATGCACAACAAATCAAAACAACAGAAGCAATGGGGGGTTCTAATAAATTTGCACACTGATGTAGGTATTTAGGAAGGAAGTCCTTGTCTGGCCATTAAGAGTAGCTGAAGCTGGATGAAGTGAATTAACCAATTTGGGAAGACTAGGATTCAACGCTTCTGATAGCGTGGAGTCCACATGTCATTACATGCTAAAAGGACCTTCTTGGTTATGATTGCGTCCTTGACATTATGGTTGAATCTTACATCATCTTTTTTTTTTTCAGAGATTATAGAAGAGAAAGACTTCCATGATGATAATGTTGATTATTTTGTCGCAGAGGATGACATGCAGGGGGTGTGGTTCACAGCGTGCACATTCATAATTCTCTTTCTCATCTCCTTCCTCTACAGTGGCTTTGTTACCGTGGTAAAGGTGAGCACATGTTTACAGCATAGGCAGTCATGTTCATGAAGTCGAGCCAGAATGCAGTAGAACGCTGTAGGCTGTAGTGGTGAAGCCACATAATACCAGGCATGCTAAGTTACATGACTCACATGGTTCAGTCAGTAGTCATTTGATGCATTGAAAAGAGCATTAAGAACCACTTCTTTGCAAAGGCTAAACATGCTGATGAAGACGACAGCAACAGTGCATCGACTACGACTGTGGGCACAAACACAAACGAAGCCACTGACACACACACATCGGTAAAGTAAGTTGACCATATGGCTCTGTGTTCAGTGGGACAGTTTGGGATAGTTCAGGCTTTTCAACTCACAACCCAATGCATTCTGGTACGTGTAGTCCCGCTTCTCTTAAAGGTAAGAATGGTACCTGAGACAGGTAGAATGTACCAGAATGCATTGGGTTGAGAGTTGAAAAGCTTGAACTGCCCCAAACTGTCCCGCTGAACATGGAGCCATATGCTCACCTTAGGGTAAAGTAATGATATAGAAATATTTATTATATTTTTGTGGCGTGACATATTATATGTGTAACTTCAGTTCAGTATTCCTACAAAATGTGAATTTGTGTAATAATTCTTGTTTAAGAAAATCTATATTTTAGTGACGTTCTGATACCTTCGGATTTAGGAATACACCACTGATTATCAGGAGTGCATTTTTCATCCTCTAAAACATCAAATCAATACACAAAGTGATGCATTTGTCTTCTTTTCACACAGGTAAAAAAATGAGGTTCTGCTTTTGAAAACAAGCGGTTGACTCAGAAGAGGAGTATGGAGGTGGAATTCTAATGTAGCTTTAACCGCAACCAATCAATAATTCCTTTGTAATAATAATTATAATCAAGTTTGAACTAACCATTGTGTTCTGGCTCAAAGTGCAAATACCTGAATGGCAATTACCGCATTTACTCAAATTTAAAAAGTCCCTGAATGCAAGTCGCATTAACTCTTAATGAAAAAAAAAACCCACAATAATTAACAGCCAAATTGCCTTTTAATTGGTAGGTGCCAGCATGGGACACTGTATTACTGTGCATGAAAGCCTCAGAGTCAGTCACCAACTATATTACAAACAGGAAAATAAAATATATATAGTCCTTGTAGAAGCCCCAGATTCTGCCGCAGTTTCCCGTTTCTTCAGCAAACAAGATCACTTTTCTTTTAAAAGCTGCACCATACAATTTACGTGAAGTTTGCCGCATAGCCATTTTAATATACGGGCACCGTATGAAAAGTAATTACTGTAGTGGCAGGCATTGCTGTGTACAATAGCTCTCGTTCAAGCACCTCAGAATAAGAGACGTGCAGATGTAAATTGGTCCCCTAATTGAAAAAACTCAAATCGCCCTCGAATCCAAGTCGTTCCCCCGCAAAATGTGAACTTTTAAATTTTTTAAATTTGAGTTAATACGGTAATATATATATATATATATATATATATATATATATATATATATATATATATATATATATATATTGATTAACTAGTATTGCCTCAATGCATTATGCTTAGATAGACTGTGTTTACATACTGTGTTAATACTGATGCCATCCTGGATTTATTTTGGACCTCTATCTGCTGAAATCCTTTTGGCACCATTTGTAGAGAGGGGACCTCACCAGCTTTGGTGTTGAAGGCCATTGGTTAGACAGTGAAAGGGGGTGTCCCTATTGGTTAGACAGTGGTAGGGGGTGTCTCTATTGGTTAGACAGTGATAGGGGGTGTCTCTATTGGTTAGACAGTGATAGGGGGTGTCCGTATTGTCACATACCAGTGTGTGTAACATTTGGAAATTAATCAGCAATGGAGAACGATTAATGCTTGACTGTACTTTTTATTAACATTAAAAATGTGTTTATTACAAGTATGATTCATTATGAATGTGTTTCATTTGTGTCTTTAAGGATGTCAAGCCCAAGGGTTAAATAGGCTTCTTTTAATTCTTGTGTGATAGACTGCCCTTAGTATACTGTGTTCAGACCTGGTCACCACTTTAACAAAAGGACATAGTAGCTTTGGAGAGCCCAATGAAGAGCAACTGGACTAATCCCATGGTTTAAACTAATGAGCTACATGTATGAAGATTGGATGAAGCAACTGAATTTAATAATAGAACAAAGAATAATTAGGGGGGATTTGATAGAAGTCTTTAAAATCATAGAAGGAGTTGACAAAGTTTACCGTAACCAATGCCTTAAGCACAGCACAGACATCAGGACCAAGTATACAAGCATGGTAGTTGCACACAACCCCACCATGGCTGTGAACACAAATCCAAGCTATCGGTACCATCATCACCATGGCCTTCATCCACCAGTGAGCTTCCTCCTTAGATTCCAACAACTTTGAGACCCGACTTGACAAAGTTTTGAGATCAATCAGCTCCTAGGAACCGGACGAGCTTAGATGAGGTGACCAGCCTTCCCTCTTTCGTAGGTATTATGTTCCTAAAGGAGCTGACAACGTTAACCCTAACCACTACTTTAAGCGCAGGACAGAAACCAGGACCATGGCTGGGAATGACGTGGAGATAAGATTTAGGACAGAGGGTAGGAGACACTTACTTACACAGAGAATTGTGAGGATATGGAACGGGTTGCCTAGTCATGTTGTTGAGGCAGAATCACTTGAATCTTTTATGATCCAACTTGAAAAATGTTTTAGATGAATTGGCTACTTGGAAGTGGACAAGCATCGATAGCACCCATGGCCTCCTCTTGGTCATAAATATTCCTCAATGTATCCTATCTAATTCTACACCTCATATATTGTTAGGCAACCAGAAAACCAGTAAGTGCTCATTATCTTAGGGTCAGCATCTAGAACTTTAATACTCTCAAATCTGTCACTCAAAACAGAAGTTCAGTTTAACAGAAGTTCAGTTTAACACATCACTCAGGTTCATAAAAAATGAATCACACATGTTTTTAATCCAGTTATTCCCTTTCAATTTTAATTTGAATGTTACACAGATTAATTAATCACACAGTCAATTGTTTTAGAGACTAACGCTAAAAAAAAGAAAGTATACAACTGCTAAAACATCAATTTATTAGTGAACCCCATTCTGCTACAACAAGAGAAACACATACAAAAGATACAAAAAGGACCACCCTCCTTTGATTCTGAAAGTTAAAACAATTTAGATAATATAAATCAGTTATATGGTAAAAGAAAGATGGGCACCAAGCCATTGTGATGTCAGATGGCAAACATTAAAATAGGTTGCAATGTGATGGTTTGAGTAGCATTCTGTTGTTAATTCCCTGCTATAACATTTTCTCTACCTTGTCTTTATCTGGGTCTCATCTATCAGGTCTCTCTACTCCAGTCAAAGCATATTTTAAACAGAGTCTTATCAGCTTTACACAGCAGCTATTATGCCAAGAAAACCTGCAACTATTTTTTTGAAAATATGTTTGGGTGAAATGATTTCCCCGCACAGTACAACATCACAACTGCCATGTTTAATTAAAGCTGAGGAAGCACAAAGACACTTTTTCAGGAACAGCGGTTTGAAACCTGGTTCCAGGAGACCGGGAGACCTAGTCTGAGGTTGCTCTATCAAACCCCAAGTCTCCCCTGGTGTGCCATGCAGTGGCCTGAAACCTAGTCTCCTGAAACCAAGTTCTAAGCCTCAAAGTGGCTCCGTGTTCCCTCAGCTTAAGAGTCGTTCTGAGCATGCCAACTGAATTAAATGAAACACGAAAAGGGATTTATGGAAAAAAAAATGTTACAAATCCAACTTTTTGCATTCAAAAGCATTCTAAAACTACATCAATGACACTGAAGACAGTGGTCCTGCAATGCCAATGACCTGGTTCAATATTAAGGTAGCAGACATACAATGAGACAAAGCTTCCACTGGTAGTATGATATGATGCCAATGACAACTGTGGGTAATCTATTCCACCGCTACTGCATTCTATTAGTACTAGACAATTTGCTACTGTATCAGCACCATGACTGTACTGCTTTTCAAATCCATTGGGAAGTAGCCTTTGGTGGAGATCCGCAAATCCTTGTGGTAATACAATGGGGTCTTAATGGCATGTTTCTAACTATCTGTAAAAAGAAATATAGGATTTTTTAATTACCACGCACACCGATATGTTAACTTGAAGCAAACCTTACTGCCGACACCTCCTGGCATGTCAGTCTCTAGATGGCGCTGTGCATCTGACTGGTGCCTTTTATTGAAGCTTGCATATTATTGGATGAAGTCTGCTGCTATCTGGTGATGGTTATCGGCTAAGCGGGGTGCACGTTAGCAAGCATTGGACACAATCAGTAAACTTACTGCAGTGGTACGTGTGCTCATATTACGATAGATTGGTGGCTGGTTCATGCAAAAAAAATAAAAAATACAGAGAAGCCAGTGGCATGTCAGATTTTTTTAACGGTATACATACATGTGTGTGTAGGGGGGGGGGGGCACGTCAAGTACTACAGACAAGAGGAAAGGGGGGGCGCGGTCCAAAACGTTTGAGGACCCCTGGTGTAGTTGAGTCAGAACTCTTTGTAGGCAAGCCACATGACTCACATCTCCTGCACAACTGTCTGATTCAGTCAGTTGTCCTCTTAA
The DNA here is from genome assembly GCA_030684275.1 of Acipenser oxyrinchus oxyrinchus. Lineage (NCBI taxonomy): Eukaryota > Metazoa > Chordata > Actinopteri > Acipenseriformes > Acipenseridae > Acipenser > Acipenser oxyrinchus. Next base: position 1,690,506 of record CM060290.1, read on the forward strand.
ACGAAGAGCATTAGCAACTGCTTCTTTAATAAAGTTAAACATGCTGATGAAGACGACAGCAAACAGTGCATTGACTACGACGTGGACACAAACACAGACGAAGCCGCTGACACACTGATAGGTAAAATCTGAATTTGTATAATTCTCGTTTAAGGAAATCCATATTTTCGCGGCGTCCCAGTGCCTTCAGATTTAGGACACCTCTGCTGATATAAACCCTAACCCATTACGAACCTTTCATACAGCCCACATCTCTCTGCTAGAATACCGATCGGTTCTTCACAGGTGCATTCCCAACAAGAAGGCTCAACCATAACAGTTTCAAACCACCACTAAAGCAAAGGGGGCAAAAAAAGCCCTTTTAATCAGTGTTATTTTCATTTGTGATGCCTGAAGATTGTGCAGGCTCCCTGCCTTAAATCTGTCCCAGATTGGAGAGAGACTGCTTTCTTTCTTCGGAGGGTAGTACAGTTTGTATGCCTCAAGCCTGCCCTAGTGAAAAACAGGAACACCCCAAAACAAAAATAAGTCTATAAAGCAAATGTATACATGACTGAAGGTGCCGGTCTCATAGGTTACTGGCCATCCAGTTAATGGGTCTTACCTGGTACTGAAACGCGGTGATCAATATTAATATGTTATTATCAAAACAGAATGTTTTTATGTGTTGTATGTTATCCCCTATGCTATTCTCAAGCTGCAGCAAAGTTAATTTGCCCAGTAGCTCTCCAGCTAAAAGGGATGAGGCAAGTAACTAGCAGACAAAGCTAAAAATGAAACTCCCTTTGCTTTACTTCTAGAGAAAAAGAAAGATAAATCTTCCAGACACTCGGAGCAATCTTACACAGCCCGTAGACACTGGAGAAAGAAAAAGGAGAGGTGTAGAAAGCCCTTCACTCACTCATCTAACCCTCCTGCACATCAGATATAGCAGAAGAAAGAGGGAGAGGAGGAGGAGACAACATGTTCTCCTTTTTTTTTTTACTCCAAGTGGCACAACACATTTTGGAAGGCATGTTGATGATCCCTGTTCAAATTCTTTTTTTTTTTTTTTTTTAAAGGATTGTCTTTAGTGTTGGCTCTAACATTTGGTTTTGAGTTTAGAAATGTAATTCTTTTTTTTTTTTTTGAACTGTTTGTGTTTATGAAACCATGGTGCAGTTTTAGCACAAGCAGTGACTATTTCCCACAAGCCTGCCCTAGACTGGAGGGAATACCCCTTCTCTCTTAAGATGAAGGAACACACAGCCATTTCAGGAAGTGGTTTGAAGCCTGGTACCAAACCCCAAATCTCCCGATGTGCAATGCAGGGGCCTGAAACCAAGTTCCAAGCCAGAAAGTGGCTCCGTGTTCCCAGGGCTTTAGGGGTGAGGGAACAGGCAGTTCTGTCTCCATGGCTCAAGTCGGCCCTGGAGGGACCAACCTTTCTCTCAGGAGGCGAGGGAGTGTTTTTCTGCACTTTTTGAGGTTTGGCTAATGTTTAAAACTCAAAATATTTTGGTACAATGTACTCTTTGTGCAGTTAAAACAACTTCTAGCAGTCATCAAAAATATTTAATAAGGTCACTTAAGTGAAAAGATCATAAAATAATCACTCCACAGACCTTAAGATGTGTGCAAAATCTTTTTTTTTTTTCTGTAATTGCAGCCTCTGAGAATTTCTTGTAAACAGCAGCATTTGATGCCTGTGAAATTCCTTTTAAACTAACCTTTAACAAGTTTAGGACATTAAAAAGACTGACTAATCTTTCTTCTTGAATTTAAACCAGATCTTTTCGACACTGCTTCCAAAATTTGCTGGCTGCCCCTGGCCACGTTTCATCTACAGAACTCAAACACAAGTGGGGTTTATATATAAAGACAGCACGGTACGGCACAGAACAGCACAGTAGGGCACAGGGCAGTCTCTCACTCCCATACCTCAGTGTTCTCATCTGGCTGGCATGGTCAGATCTGAAGATACTGATGCTGCATAGCCCTGCAGAGATCCATCTTGTGTGAAGGGATGACCAGGAGATAGATACACATGTAAGCCCTATATAACGCAAGAGCAGTTACACAGAGAGGAATGGTACCGACACACCAAGAAGTATAACAGAAGCTCAGAGCAGAGTTACTGTAGTACAGTAAAGCGGTCTGTCCCCACAGTGCTACCACAGCACAGCTACAGAGCGCATCTAGCACCTTATCACTATAGGACTCCTATGACCTTTTACAAATGGATCTCAGGTCTTAAATATACACAGACACATCAGTCTAACCATGGGGAGAACACTAAGTAACAGCAGGTATGAAAATGGTACAAGGTCAACAATAGGATCCCTATTATAATAACAATAATACTTCAAATATGATGGAAGCGCTAGCTGATTTCTCCTTAATGTGTTGAATGCAATTCAAACCCTAGATCTATGCTCCATTTACCATTTATTATTATTATTCAATTTGTGAAAAAAAGCCATGCATTTAAAAGAGAAAAGGGTAACCCAATCCCACCACCCCGACCCTCCCTAAAGAAAAAAAAAATGTGTCACATTTCTATTTGATTAAAAACAAGATATTCATCCTTTTATCACGCAAAATAAAATTGTTTGGGTTTGATCAAAAGAGCACAAAAATTACAATTTGACAGTATTCTTTTTTTAAGCTTTGTGAAATATTTACAATCCGACCTGGATAATCATTTGTGATGTTTTCCGATATTTTTTTCACGTTTTCCTTATAGTCAGTGTCACCTTATAGTCTAAACTCCACCATTTGATTTCCTACTGAGAATCTGACACGATAGTCAATGCCAATGCAGACAGACACGCACACAAGACAGTGGAACTACTATGCTAATGCATTTGTTCTGTTTAAGGGGCAATTGTATCACAAGGGAAAATTGTAGATTGCTATTATTATTTGTTTATTTAGCAGACGCCTTTATCCAAGGCGACTTACAGAGACTAGGGTGTGTGAACTATGCATCAGCTGCAGAGTCACTTACAACTACGTCTCACCCGAAAGACGGAGCACAAGGAGGTTAAGTGACTTGCTCAGGATCACACAATGAGTCAGTGGCTGAGGTGGGATTTGAACCGAGGACCTCCTGGTTACAAGCCCTTTTCTTTAACCACTGGACCACACAGCCTCCTATGCTAACACTGTTATTATTTAGAAATGGGATTGATTGTATAAACCATTACACACTGCTGGTCCCCTAGCAGGACCATTACTGTATACTATACGTGATCCAAATCCATTGTAGTCTGTAAATGGTTCCGCTAGTTAGGCATTCTTCAGGGCAATATGCCTGGATAAAAATCCCAACAGGAAAGCTCATTGCCTGACAGTGATTTCACAAGTTGCCTTCTGGGTGACCTGCTTGGTATTGAACTGAGATTTCACATTTCCAGGTATCAAATTGATTTTATTGCAAACACAGAAAAAGCTTTAGATAAGTTCTTGCACCGCTGGCTTCACATGTAATGTTGTGTATTTGCCTGCCCCTGCATCCACTATAGCGCAGCACCAACAATTATCCAGATCAACTGTAAAAATCACAAACACAGTGAGAACAAAGGAAAATAAAAACAGTAACACAGCATTTCACATTTCACGCTTGTCTTTAAAATACGGTGGCTACTTGAGAGCATGGAAGAAAAACACAGTCAAAAAGATAAGTTGTCATGTGATCTCTGGGTACTTTATCCCCCCTCCCCCCTCCCCCCTCTCCATGTGCTCAATGAACCACCATATTGAAATGCCTCTGGAGCAGCGGTGTAGATGTGCAGTCTCCCTCCACTGCCTGAAGGCAGCACACAGCCCTTGATGGCAGAGGAGGAGACAGCTGGCTGGCTGGTCGGAGTGCTGCGGTTCCTCGGCTCCTCTAACAGGACACCTCCATGGTTTGGGGGAGTGTCGCGGCTGTCTGGTCCGGGTCGCTGCCCTGGGACAGGGTGCGGGAGCGGGAACGGGTCCCGTCGATGGAGTAGGAGCTGGAGAGAGAGGCGGTGCGCGAACGGGACAGTCGTGTCATGCAGGCTGAAGGCACTGTGGAGAGGAACACAGTGTTAATGTACCCCACAGTGGAAGACCTTATAAAGGGTTGCTGGGGACTGCATTGGTGCCTTAAATCCTATTACAGTGGTGTTGCTCCTGAAAGCTTTATTTTCTGAAGTGAGGTGGCTTTAGAAATGACTGCTAGAGGCTTGGTGGTCCAGTGGTTAGAGAAAGGGGCTTGTTACCAGGAGATACCCGGTTCAATCCCGGCTCAGCCACTGACTCACTGTGTGTGACCCTGAGCAAGTCACTTAACCCTGCGTATAATAATAATAATAATGTGTGCGACTGGAATCTCTTGTACTCGCCTATCACCCGCTTTACCTTTCTGCTCCCTCTCCAGACTATTATTTTTCCCTACACCCCTCTCACCCCCTCCGCTCCTCTGCCACCAGAAGATTAGCTGTAACCCCCCTCCGCTTCCCCGCTTCCAGAGCCTGCTCCTTTTCCACCCTCGCCCCTCAGTGGTGGAGCGACCTGCCCACAGATATCAGGACTGCTCAGTCCCTGACCACCTTCCGGCGTCTCAAGACACACCTGTTCAGACAGCATCTGTAAACCTCACAACCCTCGACTATACTGGACTATATGGCACCCAACTGCACCAGTACTTGCATCAGCTTGTTCTTGCACTGAACTGCTCCATACCTTGCTGTATTCAATATAAATACAATATAATATAATACAATATAGGTTAACTGCTCTCAGTCAAACTCGCTCTTACATGGAATTATTTACTGCATTCTCTACTTTGCTCTTATTTGAATTTGATCTTATTTGCTACTGATTTTATTGTACTTTATAACTGCTCTTATCTGTAATGTGATATGTAATGTGATAGAAGAAGAAGAAGAAGAAGAAGAAGAAGAAGAAGAAGAAGAAGAAGAAGAAGAAGCAGCAGCTCTGTCATTTTTGCAGCTGGAGCACTCATGCTTCCTAAAACCACACTCAGTTCCAATTAAACTACCCAACAAACCAAGGGAGTTAGTCCTAAAGGCAGAGAAGAGAAGTATTTTCTCTTCATTTTGTTCTTTAATAGAATCAAACTGAAATAGCAGACTGCTGTTGAGAAGTGGTTTGTGGGTCATTTCCTACATCCTACTGGGGGGGATGACAGTCCTAAATACCAGTGGTCCCATTGGCAGCTGGGCACAAGGGATTGGAATCTATAGAAACCAGTACTGAGTCGTCTGTCGACTAAAAGAAGGCTTGAAAGAACGAGAGAGATAATGAAAGAAAAGAAGAAAGAACGAGAAAGAAAGAAATAAAGAGAAAAGGGGGAGGGAGAGACAACACGCAGAAGACACCTCAACCAAAGACACAATTAGAATAAGAGGGACACACCACACAGAAGTAAATCTGCAGACAAACACAAACTAGGGAAATAAAATGGGATCAAATCAGCAATTAAGTAGATGATAAACAGAAGACAGAAAACAAACTCCCTGCTAGAATCCTGCTGTAATTGTAATTACAAAGTTTTTCTTTTTTTTTTATGTGTCTAAAATCTCTTCCTGATATTATCTAAGTATCGTCAGAGTACAGAACGAGGTTTGTTTCTTTCTGGAGTTCAGTATCACTGTGCCACTTACTGTAACCCATCCCCTGCACAAAGTACTTGAAGGCTTCAGTCAGTTTGCTGGGCTGAGGATAGAAGAGAAAGCAAGTTAATACAATACACGGCACTGAAGAATTTGCTCTTGTTACTATGCGAGCAAGCGCATGCGGGGAAAACGCGTGTTGTGTGCTTGTCAGAGGTCTGAACGCAGATTGTAACAGGGTGTGTAGGAATTGCTGGAAAAGAAACTGGGATTCTGTTTACCTGAGTGAGCTGAGGGAGTCCACCGGAGTCGGCCATCTAGCAAACATAATAAAACAAGGAGAAACGTGTAATGAATTATGGCACTATTTTGAGGCAACTTTACTGTATCAAACACCACGTCTCCCCTGGTGTGCCGTGCAGGGGCTTGAAACCAAGTTGTAAGCAGCAAAGCAGCTTTGTGTTCCCTCAGCTTAATATAGACAGCTTCTGTGTTGTGGTGTCTGTAATTAACACACTGTCATGCCCTTCCAAACTCTGGTTAACCAGTCCCTCTAGTAGCATTTAAAACACTAAAAAAAAACACAATAAAAGAAACTAGTTAGCACAAGAGGAGGCCATTCAGTCCATTGTTCTGAGCAGCTGATTAATCCCAACAATTGAGTAAACGAACCAGTGCTTCAGCATCAGCTGCATAGCTTGGTAACTCATTCCTGATCACATGACACACCACACACATTGGTTTCCTTGGGTTAACCCATTACCAGTACCAAATTAATTTAAAAAAAAAAAAAAAATCAAGCACAAGGTGTATTTATGTCAGTAGAACTATAATAGTACCTTGAGGAAGGAGGTCTGTGTGGGATCCATCTTAGAATTGCACTCCACCTGGTGGACAGAAAAGGAACAACAAGCGAGGTGTCAGAATACCAAATACTAGAATACTTTTTTTTTTTTTTTTTTTCAGCCTGAATAATTTCAAAATGATTCTCACCACAGCATCTTCATAAGGGGCTTGATCTCCAACCACCAGCATGACTGGAGACCTGCAGATACAGAGAGAGAGAGAGAGAGAGAGAGAGAGAGAGAGAGAGAGAGAGAGAGAGAGAGAGTGTGTTAAGAAAGTAGTCTGGGAGAAGTTATCCAGCAACAAACTCCCCATTATCTATTCAGAGATACTTAGTAAGAGATACTTAGTAAGATATTATTTAGTAAGCAAGGGTTCTGAGTGAGGAGACATGGGCAATACAATCCCCACCTCTAGTCTTGCTGTAAATCATTTGTCATAATTTGTGCCGGTACTGTATAGCAATATATTTGCACTTTTTATGTGTTTTTTTTTTTTAAACTACACCCACCCCTCGTTATATCACCCCTCGCTTTACCGCGGATTCAGATATATCGCAGTCCTGCAGTTGGCTCCCCATTTTTACTGTCTAACTGCGCATGCCTTAGCTGCAATATACACAGGCACTTAGAATTACTGTTCATTTTATTTCATACTGCACATCACAAACAAAAATATACAAAACAATTAAAAACAAAGCATTAATATCGTACTGTTATTATATACACACGCATTGCACAATAACACAAAGCTAATTAAATACTACTTGCTGAAGTGGTTTTTATTTTAGCCAACAAAGTGTTCACGTGTGGCAGCAATGCACTAGCAAAAGCCACAAGGCAGTGACGTCAGCTCCCTAGCAACAAGCCTCCTGTGTTGGGAATGGATTCTTTCAATGCAGCGGGTTTGTGCATTTGAGAAAGGAGAAGACTCATGAAATTAATTGGAGACTGAAGTTTATGAGAAGCAATTACCCTCTGCTGTACGAATTAAAACGGTGTGCTCCTTTTTATACAAAAAATGAGAAAGCAGGTTGCATAGAGGATTTATACTGGACCCTGACGCCCCTGATAAAACGAGGGAGTGGTTGTACAGTATTTGTTAGCCTATTTGTTTTTCTATGGGTCTCTCGCTATATCGCAGTCCTCGATATATAGCGGATTTAAATTGGACACTGACACCCGCGATGTATCGAGTGGGTATTTGATTGGCTATCTTAGGATCACCTTTCTGCAGTTTCAAAAAGTATTACAACATTTTCAACCACTGCTTGTTTTCTAGTTAAGAGTGAACTACACATAATGACGTGCTGAGATAACAAACAAAAACATATTAATGAGTCAATTAGCACACGCTTTTATCCAAAGTGACTTACAGAGACTAGGGGGTGAACTATGCATCAACAACTGCTGCTGCTGCAGAGTCACTTCCAATAGGACCTTGTTTGTTTTACGTCTCGTCCGAAGGACGGAGCACAAGGATGCTAAGTGACTTGCTCAGGGTTACACACAGTGAGTCAGTAGCTGAGCTGGGATTGAACTGGGAAACTCCTGGTAACAAGCCCGTTTCTTTAACCACTGGACCCCCAAGCTTCCTATTACTACACAGCAACAAAGAACTGCAACGTTCAGCCTGTCAAATACTTACTTCAGAGTGCTTCCTCGGTCGATGTTCAGATCCCTGCGGCTGTGTGAGAAAAACACATTGGGAAGGTGAGTTAACACTGGAATTACAACACAATGTACTGTAGCGACATTCTCATTGGTTGTGTTATCAGGGGGAGTGGCCTCTGGACTGTGCATTGAGTGTAAGTTCGTTCTCATTGGTGGTGTTATTCCTGTATCTGTATTCGTGTGTTTCTGTGCTTAACTTGCATACATGGATTCCATTATTGTTTATAATGTCATGTCTGACTGTCCCCACCCAGGTCCTCCTGTGGAGAGTGGGGGTTGCATGTCGTCGGTTCCTGGCCTGTGGGTATCGTGAATAAAAGCGCCTGTTCATTTTACATCAAATTTGAATAGTGACTGTGATCAATTCAATTGATTTCAACAGAAAAACATAAGAACAAAAGAAAATGTATGCCCATCTAAGCTCGTCCGGTTCCGAGCAGCTGATTGATCTCAGAACTTTGTCAAGTCGGGTCTTAAAGGATTCCAGTGATTGTGCCTCAACAACATGACTAGGTGTGTGTGTGTGTGAACTATGTAGGATTCTGTCTCCCTCTTATGGTTGTGTGCTGTAAATACAGTTCTATCCCTGCAGTTTTAATGGTGTGAATGCGAGACTGGCTTGCTCTTGCTTTCTCTTGGTCTATGTCTCCCTCTGGTGGCTGTATGCTGTAATTACATCCCTGCAGTTTTCAGTGTGTGACTTTCTATCCCTGCAGTTTTAATGGTGTGAATGCGAGACTGGCTTGCTCTTGCTTTCTCTTGGTCTATGTCTCCCTCTGGTGGCTGTCTGCTGTAATTACATCCCTGCAGTTTTCAGTGTGTGACTGTCTCTCCCTCTTGTGTCTGTGAGCTATAAATACAGGTGTGTGTGTGTGTGTGTGTGTGTGTGTGTGTGTGTGTGTGTGTGTGAGTGTGAGTGTCTCTCTGCTTGCAGGTTACCTGTTGTAGCTCTTCCAGAACAGCTCAATATTGTAGAGGTTGGGAGCCTGGGAGATGTTCTCCTTGTAGGTCTGCACCAGTTCAGTGCCGGCGTACAGCTCATCCTGCAAAGTAACAAACACAGAAGCACACAATCCAGTGAGATAGTGGAGGCATACATTACGCAGCGCACTTTTCATTTGAAATTGCCAGCGAGCCTCTGGGGACAGACGTTCACAATACTGAAATCTCAATACTACTACAAACATCGCTCTCCTTGTATGTATGTTATTGTGGTCTCACGTAAAGCAAACAGCGCGTTTGCCAGTTACAATAATGTTCTTGAACTGTCTGGTTAATAACTGCATTTAAATCTGGTTTAACTTTATCTGGTCAAATCCTCCACAGACACACACTAGCCTACTTTCCTGGATGTTCGACAGCAATCCACAAATATGAAACACAGGTTGCAGTACATGTGAGGGCCTTGTTAAAAAGACAAAAATGAAATGGGATAGGGACAGTATTTATTCATTCAAAGAACCCACTCTGTGAACTACAATGAGCTCTGTGCAAACACTAGCTACCTGCGTTACGATCGGATACACAAGGTAAAGAAGCATCACAGTTTATCAATATAGAATGCATTGTTACACCCCTATTTAAACACTGCCATCATTTTATTTAAAACAGACTCAAACTGTAATGCGTTTTACCTGGCTGAAAAAGATGGCCAAGGATCTTCTCGGTCAGTGAGGAGGTTAAAGTGGTCAACTGCAAGACAATTTAACACAGAACACTGTTTGTACTTCGTGCAATTCACAGCAAGAGATGTTAATTAAAAAAAAGTGGTGTGCAATTGTTCACGATAATCTTTACAGCTACAGTACTTATTTGGTGGACCTACATCTATGACCACATGATTTGCATCTCCCGATAGAATGAATTAATTTAGCTTCATAAAGTCGACCTGCTGAATAATGTAATATTAACATATTGAATTACATACCGCTTTGTAGTTTTCCACATACTTAGTGAAAAACTGACACAAAACTGAAAAAATGTGACTTATGGCTTCCGGTAGACTTTTTTTTGCAATATCATTGTGTAGTTTCTTTGATCACATGATGTTAAATAAAAGATCTAAATTATGTTCATATAGTTTTTTTTTGTTTGTTTGTTTTTTTAATTAATGTTTCAATCCTAACATTCTAGGTGATGTGAAATTTTTGGCCACAGCTGTAGATTTTGTGGCTGGTCCTCAATTTGAATTTCGACTCTTGTCGTGACTCACATATTTACTCATCTTTGAGAGATCTCTCAATCTGGTGCGAAGCAACTGAACATTTCTGTCTTTTTAAACCAGTTTACTACACAAGATTACCTCTCATCCAGTGTGGATTAGCAACTGGTATATAAAAACATTGGTACTGGCTCCAAAACCCCGAACCCCTGGCAGATAGGGCAATGCCCCACTCCTCACCTTCTCAGCTGCCCAGTCCATCCAGCCCTTGGCACTGACATCTACATTGATGAGAACCAAACCCTCCACAGTGTCAGGGAAGGTGAGCTGAGAGGAGAGAGAGAGGGAGAGGGAGAGGGAGAGGGAGAGAGAGAGAGAGAGAGAGAGAGAGAGAGAGAGAGAGAGAGAGAGAGAGAGACAGGTCAGCTCTGTCAATGTTCACTCTGAAATTCTAGTTGGCAGTTATTGGCAAAAAATAATCCCAGTAATGAAGTAATGATCTTAGTGTGGGATTTGTTTCAGCTTTTCACGGTACAGTGATTCTACCAATCAAGTGACTTGTTTTCTTTTATTGAACGTGATTAAAATGGGCAGTTTGTTTCATGTGAAATGACAGCATGTAAAACGTGAAACTGGATCTTTTTTTTTTAATCTGCAGCTGAATCCATTCTGTCCTGCTAGGAGCTCAATTTAGTGTTTTAGACCCGTAATCAAATGTGCATTGATCAGTTTCCATCAGTACCGTTCATCTGGTAGCAGCGTGCATGAATGACACACAGAGGTCCATCGGTTAATAGAGGGGATTGGATTCAACGGGTGTATAAATACAGGACGCTTCATTAAACTTACTGTGTATCTGGACAGTATGTAGGCTCCTGCTCCCACGCCCACTCCGATTATACTGCGGAAACTGCAAGAAAAGAGAACAGCGACCAATCAGAGCAGAGCTGCTGCAATCCACTCATCACTAAAGAGTCACAACGACCAATCAGAGCAGAGCTGCTGCAATCCACTCATCACTAAAGAGTCACAACGACCAATCAGAGTGGAGTTGATGCAATCCACTCATCGCTGAAGAGTCACAATGGACAGTTTCAACAAGATTCGTCACACGTTTCTTTAACTTTCCTTTCTTTTTCTAGTTCATTTTGTTAAAAATATATTATACAAGAGACCAGCCGAGCCATTCAAGGGAGGTTCTGATGAGGTTGTACAGCAGTGTGCAAATGCATTACAGCACCTCCAGATTTGTCATTTATCTCCTTTATATACCGACCTGCATGAAAGCATCTCAGCGTGTGAGAATTTCAATTTCCGCTCAGTAATCAGTGAAACAGAAACAACAGGCACTCGTGTGTGAAAATGTCAGACCACTTTGTGCTTTAATTAGGCATCATAAACAACTTCTAAAAAGTCTCATGCATTTGACCATTTGTGTCTATGGGTTCCTTTTCTCGTACTATTTCCCTATTTTGACAATTTCCCCCAAGCTTTTCAGTTCCAGTGGTTTGATTTCATACGCACAACAAATCAAAACTACAGAAGCAATGGGGTGCTCTAATACATGTGCATACTGTTGTATAACGCACTGATGAGGTCACATTTAGAACCCTGTGTTGAATTCTGATTCCGCAACACAAAATAAGGAGAGATTCCAGAGCTTTGAAGATTGACTCTGTTTAGCCTAGGATTAGAGGGGGGCTTGATTGAAGTGATAAAGTTAACCCTATGCAGTACTTTAAGCGCAGCAGAGAAAGCAGGACCACCAGACACAGCTGGAAATAAAGTGGAGATCGACTGAGGACAGAGGGAAGGAGACACTTCTTCACACAAGAGTTGTGAGGGGATGGAATGGGCTGCCTAGCCATGTTGTTGATGCTGAATCATTGGGGTCCTCTAAGACCCAACTTGACAAAGTTTGGGACCAATCAGTTACCAGGTAGTTGACGAGCACTGAGTGAATTCAGTTCTGTTTTTATGTTACAGAACTCCGGAATTAAATTATTAACCCTATTTGGAGATGCATGTGTGTATATATATATATATATATATATATATATATATATACAGTACTGTGCAAAAGTTTTAGGCAGGTGTAAAAAAATGCTGTAAAGTAAGAATGCTTTCAAAAATAGACATGTTAATAGATTATATTTATCAATTAACTAAATGCAAAGTGAGTGAACAGAAGAAAAATCTAAATCAAATCCATATTTGGTGTGACCACCCTTTGCCTTCAAAACAGCATCAAGCATCAATTCTTCTAGGTACACTTGCACACAGTTTTTGAAGGAACTTCGGCAGGTAGGTTGGCCCAAACATCTTGGAGAACTAACCACAGTTCTTCTGTGGATTTAGGCAGCCTCAGTTGCTTCTCTCTCTTCATGTAATCCCAGACAGACTCGATGATGTTGAGATCAGGGCTCTGTGGGGGCCATACCATCACTTCCAGGACTCCTTGTTCTTCTTTACGCTGAAGATAGTTCTTAATGACTTTCGCTGTGTGTTTGGGGTCGTTGTCATGCTGCAGAATAAATTTGGGGCCAATCAGATGCCTCCCTGATGGTATTGCATGATGGATAAGTATCTGCCTGTACTTCTCAGCATTGAGGAGACCATTAATTCTGACCAAATCCCCAACTCCATTTGCAGAAATGCAGCCCCAAACTTGCAAGGAACCTCCACCATGCTTCACTGTTGCCTGCAGACACTCATTCGTGTACCGCTCTCCAGCCCTTTGGCGAACAAACTGCCTTCTGCTACAGCCAAATATTTCAAATTTTGACTCATCAGTCCAGAGCACCTGCTGCCATTTTTCTGCACCCCAGTTCCTGTGTTTTCGTGCATAGTTGAGTCGCTTGGCCTTGTTTCCACGTCGGAGGCATGGCTTTTTGGTCGCATGGCCTTGTTTCCACGTCGGAGGCATGGCTTTTTGGTCGCAAGTCTTCCATGAAGGCCACTTCTGACCAGACTTCTGCGGACAGTAGATGGGTGTACCAGGGTCCCACTGTTTTCTGCCAGTTCTGAGCTGATGGCACTGCTGGACATCTTCCGATTGCGAAGGGAAGTAAGCATGATGTGTCTTTCATCTGCTGCAGTAAGTTTCCTTGGCCGACCACTGCGTCTACGGTCCTCAACGTTGCCCGTTTCTTTGTGCTTCTTCAAAAGAGCTTGGACAGCACATCTGGAAACCCCTGTCTGCCTTGAAATTTCTGCCTGGGAGAGACCTTGCTGATGCAGTATAACTACCTTGTGTCTTGTTGCTGTGCTCAGTCTTGCCATGGTGTATGACTTTTGACAGTAAACTGTCTTCAGCAACCTCACCTTGTTAGCTGAGTTTGGCTGTTCCTCACCCAGTTTTATTCCTCCTACACAGCTGTTTCTGTTTCAGTTAATGATTGTGTTTCAACCTACATATTGAATTGATGATCATTAGCACCTGTTTGGTATAATTGTTTAATCATACACCTGACTATATGCCTACAAAATCCCTGACTTTGTGCAAGTGTACCTAGAAGAACTGATGCTGTTTTGAAGGCAAAGGGTGGTCACACCAAATATGGATTTGATTTAGATTTTTCTTCTGTTCACTCACTTTGCATTTAGTTAATTGATAAATATAATCTATTAACATGTCTATTTTTGAAAGCATTCTTACTTTACAGCATTTTTTCACACCTGCCTAAAACTTTTGCACAGTACTGTATATATATATATATATATATATATATATATATATATATATATATATATATATATATATATATATATAACATTGAAACTACATTGAACAACTTACTTGAAGTACTGCAGAATGCATGGGACCATCTCAGCCAGCTGATCCATAGACGGGTACTGATATCTGTCGAGAAATTAGAGGGTTACACACCAGCTTCAGATATACAAAAGGACAAACCGAGAAACCATGCTTGCCGCTGTGGAATCCCCAGGCTGTCAATTTTGCACAGCCAGGATGCAAACCTGAGCTCCCCTGCATGACTGCATGACTCACCCAGCACACTACTGTGCCTTTACCAGGGAGACCCCGGGGACCCCTGCGCTCCCCTGCCTGTATGCTCTTCAGAAACTCACCCGACTGGGAAGGCTGCCGCCCCCTCCTCCTGTCCCGGGGCATCGATGTGGCACACCACGAAGTTCTTGGTGATCTCCTGCATGTCCTCGAATCTGAACAGCGGGCCGAAGCAGCTCTTATCTAGGAAGGGAATGGCAGGCGCCAATGAGCAGGGTTGGGGTCAATTCCAATTCCAATTCTGATTCCAATTCCAATTGCAGCTCCAATTCCTTTTTTAAGTTACTCTTTTTGAGACATAACAATTGTTGTGAAGGGTGTTGGTTACTCACGGTTCAGTCCCACGTCGTGGTAGGTGACGATGGCGGGGCGGCGGGTTTTTGGGGAGCCGTGGATGGTCACGTGGACCAGGCCATAGGGAGTCTCAATGCTGTGCTCCCATGGGGAAAAGACGAAACCTGTGCATTAAGATGACTGCTCTTCAAAACTATTACAGGCTGCGGGTGGCATTGTAAGGGGCAGAGGGGACTTGAGGAAGCAAGGGCGCTACAGAGTGGATCAGCAGGTAAGGATTAGCCTTTTAAGGTACAAGGGACATAAACGGATGCTGACTATTTTTATTCTTGCAATGAGGTGCACGGAACAGAGAGGCAGAGCTATGGTAAAGCAGAGAACAATGAGGAAGCGACACCCACCTGTCCGTGATCAAGCAAAATCCGAGCAGCGATTTCAGCTTCCTGCAGAGAGAAAGAGATTTTAAAAAGAGCCACAGTGTTTATAATTATTTATGTTTGTTTTTTTTCATTTTTTTTTTTTTTGTTTGATCGTTCACTGTAGCATGTTTTTAAAAAGGTGGACATAAAAACCAAATATTCTACAATTTAGCATGTACTGTTTTTCAGCTGAGCATTTAAATATCTAGGAACCTTTGTTGTATAATAACTCTCGAGAAAATGCTACATTTTGAATGTGACAAAGCTATTTTTTTCTGCTTTAATAAACATTACGTTGAAGTGCCTATTTTTCGAAATATGCCAATTTTTATAGGGAAAAAAATACAGCAAGTATTTAGTAGTTAACAGAAAGAACGTGTGGTAAGGTCAACCTTTTTAAATACCAATCTATACCACTAGTGGTCAGCCAAGCCAAAAAAAAATCCACAGTTCTCCTGCAACCCATGTTAAATTTATATTTAAGATACTTAAATAGGGCAGATATTGAGATTCTCACAGAGGTTTCATCATCCAATCACCGACTAAGAGAGTTCTCAGTTTAAAGAGTGTCCTCATTGAAATTATAAGTTATGTCACCACTGGAACCCATTAGCACAACTATTATTAATATTTATTATTATTTATTTCTTAGCAGACGCCCTTATCCAGGGCGACTTACAATTGATCATATCACTGAGAGAGTAGATCTCAGAATGTCAAATGTACAAAGCAGTTAAACCACAACAGGCTCAATATAAAGAGGGGATATATTTTAATCTCAGCTTTTCGTGGTTTATTATTATTTAATATTATTATTTTTTATTTCTTAGCAGACGCCCTTATCCAGGGCGACTTACAATTGTTACAAGATATCACATTATTTTTACATACCCATTTATACAGTTGGGTTTTTACTGGAGCAATCTAGGTAAAGACCATTGTTCAAGGGTACAGCAGCAGTGTCCCCCACCTAGAGCCCTAACCACTACTCTACACTGCTGCCCTATTTAGAGTTAGAGTTGGTGATGTATAATATGTGGCTACCTCTGATCATGTTAAGAGTGTACTTTCACTTGTTCCCCTGGCGAACGCGGAGTGCATTTTGAGAAACGTACTGCCAAGCTGATTCATGAGACCCATGATGTGTGGTTAATAACTTCAAGAGAGCCGACAATGTTTATAAATATAATGCAGGACACAGCAATGGCATTGTAATGCATTTCTAGTTAGACAAAGCAAGTCTGCTAGCAAGATGGTAGCTAGGTAGATAATAAAAACGTTTATTGCTCGAAGCCCTTCATTAATGTACTGTATAATCCAATTCAATTTCCTGACCTGCTTAACCAGGTATTTCTCACCTTTGTCGGATCCAGCTGGCCTGGAAGTAAAGGCTTCTCCTCCGTGATGGCAATCTCCTGCAGTTCTGTCGTCATGGTGACTCGATCACTGCCGGTTTCTACGGAAACAGAACAGGCGTGACTGTGAGGTTTCTCAGTGGTCTGACATTAAGTGATGCGCAGAGCAGGCATTTTAGAAATGTACTCAAAAGTGTATATTGGTATGGATACAGTTCTGATACAGCAAGCGAGGCCTCTTCTCCAAAAACTGTCTCTGATTGGCTAAGGATCTAGAATGCATTATAAAAAAGTGCTGGATTGGTGTTTTACACAGAGACTTCACTAAAGCAACCAATCAATCAGCTGCTAGGAACCGGACAAGCATAGATGAGGTGCACAGCCTTCCCTCTTTCGTACATATTATGTTCCGAAAGGAGGGGACAACGTTAACCCTAACCACTACTTTAAGCGCAGGAAAGAAACCAGGACCAAAGGACCACAGCTGGGAATGAAGTGGAGATTTAGGACAGAGGGAAGGAGACACTTCTTCACACAGAGAGGTGTGAGGGTACGGAATGGGCTGCCTAGTCATGTTGCTGAGGCTGAATCTCTTGGATCCTTTAAGATACTCTCAATAACTTGTGATAAAAAAAAAGTATTTAAATATTAAATTTAATCCCAATAGTTTATTTACTTACTAAATAAGTAAATTAACTAAATAAAACTGGGGTACTGGTAATAATGCTTACAAGGCTGATCCTAGTACCATATCTCCAGCCCTGCATGAATTCCCCACACCCCATTCACAAAGCCAGCTGTCCAGACTGAAACGAGTTACTATAACACTGCTACACTTATCCTGCAGCTAACTGCAAGTGAGCAGATAATCTCAGGATTAGGGGATCCGATTAATAAGCTTTACTACCCAAAGCCTCAAACACACTGTGATGCAACGAAACCCTGGAAGAAATGAAAAGCCGGCAATCTGCAGAGGCTGAAGAACTAAAACGTTGGGATTTACTGATCTTGCATCCATACTGGATTCTGAGTAGCCCCATTAGAAATCTGCATGTGTGTGTATGTGTGAGTGTCTGTGTGTGTGTCGGTGTGTACGTGTGTGTGTGTGTGTGTGTGTGTGTCTATGTGTGAGTCTGTCGGTGTGTACGTGTGTGTGTGCGTGTCTGTGTGTCTGTGTGTGTGTACGTGTGTGTGTGTCTATGTATGAGTGTGTGTGTCTGTCGGTGTGTACGTGTGTGTGTGCGTCTATGTGTGAGTGTCTGTGTGTGTGTGTGAATGAGTATGTGTGTGTGTCTGTGTGTGTATATGAGTATGTGTGTGTGTGTGTGTGTGTGTGTGTGGTGTGAGTGTGTGTGTGTCGTCGGTGTGTGAGTGTGTGTCTGTGTGTGTGTGTGTCTGTGTGTGTGTGTGTGTGCTGCTTATGCATTCACTTTGAATGCAGGTTAGGCTGATTTACTTCTAAATTCTGAAGTTCTAATTTTGTACCAATGCTGTACCAAAATTGTGTGTTAAAACCGGGCAGATGTAAACCAGCTAATCTATCATACTGGTTTTCTATTATTATTTGTTCATTTAGCAGATGCCTTTATCCAAGGCGACTTACAGAGACTAGGGTGTGTGAGCGATGCATCAGCTGCAGAGTCACTTACAATTACGTCTCACCCGAAAGACTGAGCACAAGGAGGTTAAGTGACTTGCTCAGGGTCACACAATCAGTATGGCTGAGGTGGGATTTGAACCGGGGACCTCCTGGTTATAAGCCCCTTTCTTTAATCACTGGACCACACAGCCTCCTTCTAATCGATCAGTTCTCTCGTGTGTTTCTCCATGTCTTTATCTCGCCTCCACCTTGTGATGATCTTCACACTAGCCGAGTGACTGCGAAGGCCACACAAGAATTCAGAGCATCTCACTGTGACATTACAACCTATTTATTACCCTGCCTCCTCCAGGAAACAGACCCAACAGCCAAGCGCAGACATGGGTACTTAAAAATAATCTGAAACAAAAGTAAAAAAAACACCCCCTCCCAAATATTCTTGGAGTTCTTACTAGCTTACTAGCTCCATGCATTTTCTGTGCCGTACATACCCATTCGTCAGGTTTAAATGAGCAATTCTGAAGACGCATTTAGCAACCATGCATTTTAATTTTAAACATGATATCTGATACTAGACTATGTTAAATATAACTGTTTGCAAGTCACGCTTTTACCTGGAGGGTGAAACTGTCCCCACCCCAACACTGGCCTCTTTACCGTCAATAATCAAGCCCCTATTGACTGACATGCTTGGGGTAAAATGACCAAGGAAGTAAAGCAGTGAGACCTCCTGGAAGGCAAGTCAAGCAAACTGGGAACATTCTTTAAGCCCTAGATGTGCACATTTGAGACCTGTGTAGTTATTGGAAGTGCAAATAGGCAGGAGTTAGGGAACGAAGCAGTAAAAAATCTACTGGCACAGCCCGTCTTGCGGAACACTGATACCAGTAGCCAATCAAAGCTGAAAACTGACAGTCTTACGAAGAACTCTGAAGGGAAACAGCCATGCGCTCTCTCAGGCTTCACTGCGTTTAATGGGTTGAGGTGAAGGTGTAAAGAAACAGTCATCAGCGATGGAGGGAGACAGTGTATTTCAAGAGTTAGAAACGTATTAAGCAGCAAACTGGTTCGTATCAAAACCTCAATAACAGCAGCACAGTGACACAAAGCAGTACACTGATTTTCCTTTGCAAGTGCCGCTACTGGGAGCAACCAAATAAGATGTTACTGTGCCAGTAAAAATCCTACTGGTAGCAACATCTGCCTTCATGTTAGCTACAGTACAGTTAGCACGCTGAGTTCACTCATGAATTCACCCTACACTGTATACCCCGACCACAGCTGCAAATGCCAAGCAAGTTCCCCTCCTCTATATGCACACCCCCAGTGAGGGATAATAAGAGGAAAGAACATGGATTTTTAAAGGCTTGGGGAGATTTACCCCGCGGTCCCTTCCACAATCGCTCACGATAGTTACAGCCACTGGCTATGCTTTGTGTTCTTTCTAAATACAAGAATTCCTTGTATCTGATTCAGTTTCCGATACTTTTTGAAAGTGAGGACATGAGTGAAAGGCATGGAGGGGAGAGATAAAAACAGAGCGAGCGAGAGAGAGAGAGAGAGAGAGAGAGAGAGAGAGAGAGAGAGAGAGAGCAAGTGAAGGTCAGTATTAGTTATTCAGCTCAGGTCTCACTGCAGTTGTTGGCAAGCGCTGATTCGTATTGTTATCAGTGCTGCTCCAGGCAGCCTCAACCATGCAGAGTTAACCCTTTAAACCCCACAAGACTGCAATAAAACCAGGAATCTATGTTAAAAGTGTTGGACAACCACCTTCAGTGTTTACAGGAAATGTTCTGCCATATGCCGTGCTGTCTGTAGGGCAGCAGTGTATTTTTCAACATATTCCTGAATATTTCGATTTTCTTTTTAAATCACACATCACAGGTAAATCAGCTAGAATTACTTCAGTCTTTACTCGGGAATACTCGCCAGTAGAAAGATAATTTTTCTTCTTAACAAAACAGTGTACCCACTTCACACTCTGGTTTATCATTTAAAGAGTTGTGAAGGGGTGTGGCAAGGAGAGAAAGTATCTGAACTGTAAATCTCCTTCCCGACCAGTGGAGGCGCTGCGTAAAGGGAACAATACGCTCTTCACAGGATGTGCTGAACTTCAATCCCGGAGCGATATAGTATAGTATAGTATATTTAGTATAAAGACAACGGCGTGCTTTGTTTGTTTGTTTCAGGATACTAGCGCAGCAAGACAAAGAGAGGACTGGAGCTGAGACTTCCACTCAGCAAAGGGGAAAACCACTGGAAATAAAATCAAGTTGACAACCAATGTGTAGTGAGTTTTATAGTAAGTATCTGCTTCTTAACGTGCTGTGATGATCTCGCTATCCAGTTGATGAGTATTTAGATGAGGGAATGAATACAAGAACATAAGAAAGTTTCCAAACGAGAGGAGGCCATTCAGCCCATCTTGCTCGTTTTGTCGTTAGTAGATTATTGATCCCAGAATCTCATCAAGCAGCTTCTTGAAGGATCCCAGCTTCAACAACATTACTGGGGAGTTGGTTCCAGGCCCTCACAATTATCTGTGTAAAAAAAGTGCCTCCTATTTTCTGTTCTGAATGCCCCTTTATCTAATCATCATTTGTGACCCCTGGTCCTTGTTTCTTTTTTCAGGTCGAAAAAGTCCCCTGGGTCGACATTGTCGATACCTTTTGGGATTTTAAATGCTTGAATCAGATCACCGCGTAGTCTTCTTTGTTCAAGGCTGAATAGATTCAATTATTTTTAAACCCGGGATCATTCTGGTCGCTCTTCTTTGCACTCTTTCTAGAGCAGCAATATCCTTTTTGTAACGAGGTGACAAGCCGTGTGTGTGCGTGTCTGTGCTGTGTCTCTGTGTCTGTCTCTATGGCTGTGTTTCTGTGTGTGTGTGTGTGTGTGTGTCTGTGTTTTCCAATTGCCTCTCCTCCACCAGCACTGCAGCTCACTGGAGCGTGAAATGATTGTTTAAATGGCCTGTCAACTGAGACTAATTTTCGTGCGATCTGTCAGGAGTGAGACTCGACAGCCAGAGAAATGGCTGGATTATTCACAAACGGAAGCTTTTGCTTACTCGAGGGGGTGGGGAGTGGAGATAAGATAATGCAAGCTTTGTACGGGGCAACACAGTGAGGTCTAGCGAGCTAATGTCCTTGCAGAATTCTCCAGAATCCTGTATAATTCATTGTATTGTATTATATTCCGATTTGACAATGGTTTTCACACATGGTATTCAGTTATCTGCGGTTTGCAATGCATCAGGATACTATAAATTATGAAACCTTTTAGAAAATCAAGTCAAAATCCTTATTTTTTTATTATTTATTTATTTTAAACAGGACATTTTCAGCTTTACTATGAATTGCTTTTAATTTGAGTTAGTAAAAAATAATAATACTCTTGGTGCTTGTATTTAAATTACTGTACAGGGTGCTGATTACTTTGTTATTATTTTTTTTTTAATTTCTGTCAATGTTTCCATTATGTCAGTATTTCTTTCTTTTTTTTTTTAAAGGACTTAAAGCAGCTTTTGTTTCACACTAACCCCTTTCTTACTGAATACTCCTGATCTGACTGTGGGCCAAATGACTGGCTGATGCCAATGCAACAGTCTCTAACTTTTCATGAGCAATTAATTAAAGACAGAAACAAACTTGTGTAGCCCATGCACTGCACAGCGCCTTCTCATAATGACATTATAATAGCACAGTGCCTGAAGGGTTTAAAACACTGATTGTAGCCAAATGCAGCTTGAAACATGCACAGGAGGAGAGCAGAGTATGCTGAAGATTGGTGCGAAATCAAGGCAGTCTTTGTGTTCACCGCGTAGAGTATGACAGACAGATAGCCAGACACGAGGATCAGCGCATAAAGCTGAGGGAACAAGAAGCCACTTTTTCAGGAACAGTGGCTTGAAACCTGGTTCCAGGAGACCTAGTTTGAGGTTGCTATATCAAACCCCAAGTCTCCCCTGGTGTGCCGTGCAGGGGCCTGAAACCTAGTCTCCTGAAACCAAGCTCCAAGCCACAAAGAGGCTTCGTGTTCCCTCAGTTTTCCATACATCAACGTCCTAGTACATTAAAAAGATGTGTGGTGTAACCTGAAGGGTCTTTTTTGAAGTGCATACTCTGCATCCAAGTGTCATCCCAACTAATTAAAAATGTTTTTCAGTATGTAAATGTAAATGTGATACACAGAGGACAGAAAGATACTCAGAGCCTCCATACAGCCCCGTCACCCGATACTCTCAGTAACTTGGTTAACACTGTTTTTAAAGCCTTGATAAATCAGAAGCCGAATGGATTTTAAAGACTTGTAAACACACAGCTCTCCCCCAGCCAACACCCTACGGCCAATGACATAATTTCCTGTCTGATAAAAGGGCTCTTTTGAACAGACTGTACAGGAAAGAAATTTGTTGAATCTCATCCAAATTCAGCATAGCCTCAAGACCTCCCCTCAATGAAGGAATAAACACTCCAACACACCTCCAGCTGTGTGCAAATGTATTACAACACCCAATTGCTTCAGGTATTTTGATTTGCCGTGCAAATGAAATCAAACCACTGGAACTGGAAATACTGGGAAACTGTCAAAATAGGCAAATTAGTGATTGTCTACTTTAATTGAAGACTTTAATAAGCCACACATGTAAATCATTTCAAAAATAGCACTGAGCAAAATTGTCCATGCAGGTAGGTCATATGAAAGGTATACATGACAGATCTTGAGGTGTTCTTATAAATTTGCACACGGCTGTATGAGGGTATCAAGCGTTTGCGATGGCGCAGAGTTTACACCAGCCTTAAAATTGCCCCGTCTGTATCGTGACACTTTTGACAATGTGAGATGTGTTGAAGTTAAATCAAGGGAAGTAATGTTAAAACTTTACAATGCATTAGTAAGACCTCACCTAGAATATTGTGTTCAGTTCTGGTTACCTCGTTACAAAAAGGATATTGCTGCTCTAGAAAAAGAGTGCAAAGAAGAGCAACCAGAATTATCCCGGGTTTAAAAGGCATGTTGTATGCAGACAGGCTAAAAGAATTGAATCTATTCAGTCTTGAACAAAGACGACTACACGGTGATCTGATTCAAGCATTCAAAATCCTAAAAGGTACAGACAATGTCGACCCAGGGACTTTTTGACCTAAAAGAAACAAGGACCAGGGGTCACAAATGGAGATTAGATAAAGGGGCATTCAGAACAGAAAATAGGAGGCACTTTTTTACACAGAGAATTGTGAGGGTCTGGAACCAACTCCCCAGTAATGTTGTTGAAGCTGACACCCTGGGATCCTTCAAGAAGCTGCTTGATGAGATTCTGGGATCAATAAGCTACTAACAACCAACCGAGCAAGATGGGCTGAATGGCCTCCTCTCGTTTGTAAACTTTCTTATGTTCTTAATTATATGCATGGGCAAGTCTGCGAAATTAAACTGAGATTTATGAACCAGCAGAACAGCAGTGCCGGCCCTGAAAGGGGCCACAAATAAGATTTCAAAATGGTCTTGGAAAAAGTCTGAAAGCAGCTGATAGGAAACAGCATTAGGCAGTATTAATAGTGAACACAATCAATCAATTAGTGATTAACAGGGGCGGATCTAGCCTTGTAGCTTGACGGGTTCACTAAATTCTTCAAGATACACAAAAGGTTCCCTTGACCCCAGCTCACCTCAACAAATGTATCACATACTTTAAGGAAATGTTTTTTTCCATGCAGTTTGGAACACATTTGCTCGCAAATTTAAGTAACACAGCACTGTGGAGTAGTGGTTAGGGCTCTGGACTCTTGACCGGAGGGTCGGGGGTTCAATCCCAGGAGGGGGACACTGCTGCTGTACCCTTGAGCAAGGTACTTTACCTAGATTGCTCCAGTGAAAACCCAACTGTACAAATGGGTAATTGTATGCAAAAAATAATGTGTAAAAAAAATAATGTGATATCTTGTAACAATTGTAAGTCGCCCTGGATAAGGGCGTCTGCTAAGAAAATAATAACATACTAAGAGTACAACTATAGTAAGCAATACTTGGGAGATATTCAAATATAAAACTAGCTTCTGCCTGCTTTTTTCCACTCTTTCTCCAAGTGCTCACAGATACGAAATCATTGTCAACTATTACTGCTGCTTTGTGGCATTCTGATTTTTCTTGACGTTCTTTCAGTTTTGTAACTGCTGAACCCCAGATTTTTAAAAGGATTTGTGTATAACCGGTCAAGTTTCACTGCATTTTGTGCTGTTTTTCTACCAAAATGCACGCGATATTCACAAAAGGCTCCATCAAATTCTGCAAAGACAATATGTTTTTTCTTTTGTTTATTTTAAAGAGTAAACTTTGCTTTTTTTTTTTTTTTTAAACATTCCATCAAGTACGCACTTGACCAGGAAGTGTTATAAATTACACAACACGGTTTTCTCTGATCCACTAATAACTTAACGACTAAAGAGTTTGTTTTTGTTGTTGTAACTTTACTAGACTCCTGCATTTAAGTGTCAGGTTCATGTGTTAAGAAAACAGCATCACTTATTTGCTAATTTACAAAAAACGTAAACAATACCTTAAGTTAAAAAGATTAGTCTGCCTTGCCAGAGGCTCTATTTCTGGGTTTCTTTGTAACCAATAGAAGATCAGCTTCTTCCACAGCTAGCCAATCAGAAGTGATCAGGGTGGGACTTTAAAATGTTGTGCCTTTATTTTGTAACACGTTAAAGTAGAAAAATATCCCAGGAGTAACGAATAAGTTGTGTAGGACTTGCTTTACTCCAGTGAATTAACTACAAAACAAAGGATGCCAAATAGCAGTTCAAGTTAAACGTTGTTTTGTTTATTCATGAATTAAATAGTACATAAAGTTGACACCATATTTTATTTATTTATTTTTATTCCTTGCCATTGCCATTACTTCACAGTAAACAGTGGCCATAGACATGTTTTCATAAAGTAATATAGGTAACCAGAGTCAGGCAGATAGGCAAGTGACCCTGCTTCAAGTAATTAACATTAGCTGTATTTAAATAACATTATAAAAGGTGGTGTTGTTTTAATTACGTGATTTATTCTTTGTGATTAGTACCAGGTGAGTGTGGTTAAATTGAATAGAGGTTGATTTGCAATTTGATTGGTTTACACACAGCTTTTATCCACCTAGTTAATATACTAGACAGCTAGCCTATTTGTACGCCAGCCAAAGAGATTCTCTACCAAAGAGCCGGGAGTCTAGCTGTGGGAGACCTGCGAGGTGAAGCTGTTGGAGAAAATCCAAACCTAGCAGCGCTCTGGAAGACGCCAACTACTAGACAGGTCTGTAACCACCCCCCACTCCTGCTCTCACTACTACTGTACCTACCTGTCTCACCTGTCCTGCTATGACTGTCTCTCACTTCCCTGTTATTCTGTCCTCTGTCCTCTCTCTGCTGCTGCTCCCTTAACCCCTCTAACCTCATCCCTCTGCCCCCCCAACTCGCTCCCCTCCCGTCACTCCTCTGCTAACAAAGCTGATTTCACCTCTGCCTTTGCCTCCCACCTCTCTCTCGATTTCCTTGCTCTCACTGAAACCTGGCTCTCTAACATTGAACATAAGAACATAAGAAATCTTGCTCGTTTGGTTGTTAGTAGCTTATTGATCCTAGAATCTCATGAAGCAGCTTCTTGAAGGGTCCCAGGGTGTCAGCTTCAACGACATTTGGTGAAAGAGTTTAAAAAACCGGTAAATAGCTTAGCTACCCAGTGGGTGAGATAAAGAAACTGTTTACAGTGAAGTAAGCTCTCCGAAGGGAAATAGGGGGCGTGGTATTATTTTCACTGTGAAGAAGATCACGATAATACCTGAATACTCTCAATAAAAGTGCAGGTGCTGCCCTGTTTTCAAATCAATAACCTTGGTTCTGTGTCATAACTATCTGTGCTGACCAGGAGAAAGTTCCTGGCTGTCACAATCACACACACACACACACACACACACACACACATACATACATGCATACATAATTACACATATACACACACATATGGAATGCAGGCTAGATCAGCCAACATGCTTTTATCCTAGGGAGCACCAGCGCCATCTAGTGTAGAGAAACACATAAGGAAGTGGCAGATTAATAGATGGGACCAGCTCTGACTTCTGACTTTGGGCTTGATTCTCAAAGCTACTCCATTCCAGTTCCAGACCAAATAAGAAACAGCTTAAGACAACTTACAAGCCCTTCATTAAAATTCTTAGTTGTTTACATCAGATTTTGTAACTCTATTGTGTTATAATAAGTGAAAGCAATTTAACACGATCTATCATATCACTATTGGTTCGCTACTAGTATATACACAAAAAACATTGCTATGGTCCTGCAGTTGGCTATTCTTTCTACCCCTAAGCGGTTACTGGATTAGTTTCCCAGGGGAAGTTGTGAAAACGATTCAATTCTGCCGTGGGATTCTACCATGCCAGTAAGAGAAGAGCCCGGAGAAACGTTGCTGCTGTTCTTGAGTTGTAAGAGAAGATCGCTATTTTGAAAATCCAATCTGCTCAGGTTCAGTTGGCTAGCTGTATTTCAACACTGTGAAGCATTGCTATGCTGACAAATAACGATACGGAATGCGCTACAGCTGGCGTGCAGCTGAAAAAGCTCTCGGTCCTGGTGGGGCAGAGAGATAAAAAGAGTCCCGCTCGCTACAGGCTCATGAACACACATCAAGGTGGTACAGAACTTTGAGTGCGTTTGTTTTTATTTCAAAATTTCTTTTGAGAGGTTACAAGAAAAACCATCAGCCCAAGCACTTATTATAGGAGGCTCTGTGGTCCAGTGGTTAAAGAAAAGGGCTTGTAACCAGAAGGTCCCCGGTTCAAATCCCACCTCAGCCACTAACTCATTGTGTGACCCTGAGCAAGTCACTTAACCTCCTTGTGCTCAGTCTTTCGGGTGAGATGTAATTGTAAGTGACACTGCAGCTGATGCATAGTTCACACACCCTAGTCTCTGTAAGTCGCCTTGGATAAAGGCGTCTGCTAAATAAACAAATAATAATAATAAAGGCATCTGCTAAATAAACAAATACTAATAATTATAGGTGACATTATTAACCCAAAGGCAAACGTGTGTTAATTTTACCGCTCTGACTAAACACTGTGAGAAACCAAGGTATAATGACAGTCCAGTTCCTACTGTTTAGACAATGAAATTACCAAATTGTTAGGCGGACGTGTCAAACACATAGCCCCAGGCATCTGAAGTTACAATATTTTGATCACACAAAGTTACCTGTTTTGTCTTGCACCCTCTGTAAAATTAGAGAACTTAAAGCTATCATTACCACTCTTGAAAGAAATAGAATAGTACATGTTGGCTAACATTATGGGTGGGTCAGTCCAGCTAATTTTCTCCCTGTGTATCTTGCGATGACTCTGTTGTTATGTTTTGAGAGCTGTACCTTTATGACTGTGTCTCGTGAGAGAGACTAAAGGTTGCGAGAGAGAGTTGGGTGTAGATGGAGGGCCTGTGTTGCGTGGCTCCACTCCTCCTTTATGGTACTGGTGTAGAGACAGTGCCCAATACCCATATGTGTATAGGACTGATACTGCTGCAGAAGGGAACAGAGTTATGTATAACTCATGAGGTATGATAAAAGTCTTAAGTTGGATTCCCTGAAACGCTGAGCTGAGACAGAGTGGGGAGTGTCGGGCCTCCAGACAAACTCGTTGCCACCAGAATTCAAAAACAGCAAGCTCCTGATTGCATGACTCACCCTGTGCTCCATATCTTTACTAGGCCATTGGGGAACATTTATTGTTTACTTTCTTGACCCCTGGATGGAAACCAGGTCCCAGTGAAATCAGTTTAAGCAATCGGGGGTTTAGCAGTCACAAACTGTTTAAAAGTCTTATGATTCCCGTCAACACGCATTTTAAAGCAGCACAACTGACTAGGAGCATGGCCAAGGAAAGGCATATTCGGGTTTCCAATTCCTGTTCCCAGGGCGCCGAGAGACCTACATCATGTTTATAAAAAGCTCTACTCCCTCCGCCCCATTGCAAAGGAACCTGCTTTCCGCACAGCTTTTCATGAACCTGACATTTGCATTCTCAGAGTTTCAATAGTCCCTCTCCTGCCAAGCAGACAAGTTGTTTGAGCCCCGTCTCCACAATCAAACCAGGCAGCCCTGCTGCAATCCTTCATGCTCGCGGAGGACAGATAAGACATTTTGCTATTCTGATCCACTCGGAAAAAAAACTGGCAGTCATAAAGTCTGGGGTTAACCACTGGGCAGCTGTCCTCTTTGATACTGTACAGTGGTTCCCTCTTTCAATTCCAATTTAAGTTGCACGCAAGTTCGGTATCGAACAGGAATATACAGAGCTAGTAGTTCTTGGAGATAAGATGGCCCTAATCCATGAAGGACCTTATAAGTTATTACAGCAACTTTCAAAATCAATTCGGTAACTCACTGGTAACCAATATAAGGATACTAGGGATACCTTTTGTTTGAATGACTATACTGTTACGTAAATGTGCAATCTGTATTACATAAAAGCCACACCTTATTATGTCAGATCCTTAGGGGTTCGAGGGCAGGTCTGAAAGACTTTGATTAAAAGGTTGAAAGCAGGCACCTGGTTGGCGGCTGCTTCTGTATACGTGCTGGAATGGCCATTCAGACTAATGTTCACATTTCCAGTTCCTCAATACAACACTTCTCAAAAAGAATGGGAAGCAGTGTCCACATGTCTCTCCAGCCCAAGTGGTCTCAACTGGACCAATGGCGTTGCGGAACTCCATGCACATGACTTGTGTCATTGGTAATTTTTTTTTTTTTGGCAGAACAAACTTTAATGTGTGGACGAGTGTTCGTGTGTGCAAGCAATGGGCAAAGTGTCCACAGTGCAGCTGCGGCCTGCCATGGAAAGTACAGGACGTATTTAAAAATATTTCAAAGCAGCTTGCGCAGAGTCTGGTTTCATGGCAGCTGTGCTTGTCCTGTGCGCGATGAACCCTGTGCTATGCTGCAGCACTGGCACAGGCACTGGCACACAGACTCACGTCTGTGAATCAGAGCATTGGTGAAGCCGTGACTCAATACTGGCAGAAAGAAGTACACCCTCACAAACACATTGTTAGATAGGGGTAGCTTCTATTACGAGTCAAACTGCATTGCAATAAATCACATTAACGCCAACTTAATATAATGCATGCCTCTGCTATTAACAGACATTGCCAATTGATCAGATTACCTGGATTACCTTTTCAAAACCTGTAATCTGGACCAAAGTGATCTGGATTTTGTAATCCGGAGTTTTGTGATCGAGGCATTAATTTTTTTCAGATTACAAATAATTACGATTACGATTTTTTTTTAAGGAATCTCGATCACAGAATATAGGATTGCATAATCCGGATCATGGATCACTGTTATCCAGATAACGTTTTGGAAAAACAATCAATTGCCTATCTCGGTCAATACTGGCAGCACGTATTGCAACGATAAGGTTCACTGCAGAATGTAACGTGGGTATTTGGAACTAATGAAATGGTTGTTAATATTTGAAACATGGTCTGGTCTCAAACTTATAGTGTGACAAAGTAGATCATTCTATGTTTGTCATTAATTCATAACGGGTACATAAGAGATGTCTTGTAAAGAATTTTTGAATTGGCTGAAACACAAACGGTGCATTTTTTTACCCTATATATTACAGCAAACAAAACTTGAGTTAACTAAACTCAGCTCCCCATGAAATGACCCTAGTTATAAAAGAGAGAAACTCTCTTGTCTGCAGCAGAGTGGGGTTTATTTATTTATTTATGCATCGGTTTCCTGTGCCTGATACCTTTCTGATCAGCCCTTTATACACTGCGTCACATGAACAAACACCAAAACGCCACTTTCTGCCACCGAATACATTTCAGGCAGTGTTTGTTTGAAAATTCAAATATTTGTTCCAGCACTAATACAAAGTGTGTTAAAATGT
The DNA here is from genome assembly GCA_030684275.1 of Acipenser oxyrinchus oxyrinchus. Lineage (NCBI taxonomy): Eukaryota > Metazoa > Chordata > Actinopteri > Acipenseriformes > Acipenseridae > Acipenser > Acipenser oxyrinchus. The sequence goes on from CM060290.1 coordinate 1,720,431, forward strand.
AGGCGTGGCTAGCCGGACGACTGTACGTCAGTGTGATTGATACACAGCAGTGTGCACATTTATTACAACACCTCAAGATCTGACATTGATATCCTTTATATACGTGCCTACATGAAAACCTCTGGGGGTGAGAATTTCAATTTCCGCTCAGTAATCGGGGATATAGAAACACCAGGCACTTGTGTGTGAAAATGTTAGACCGCTTTGTGCTCTAATTATGCATCTTAAACATCTTCTAAAAAGTTGCATGCATTTTACCATGTTATTATTACGTATTTCTTAGCAGACGCCCTTATCCAGGGCGACTTACAATTGTTACAAGATATCACATTATTTTTTACATACAATTACCCATTTATACAGTTGGGTTTTTACTGGAGCAATCCAGGCAAAGTACCTTGCTCAAGGGTACAGCAGCAGTGTCCCCCACCTGGGATTGAACCCACGACCCTCCGGTCAAGAGTCCAGAGCCCTAACCACTAATCCACACTGCTGCCCTGTGTGGCTCTATGTTCCTTTTCTCTGACTATTTTAAATGAATTGCACGTGCGGCCTATTTAAGTCATCAATTAAACTAGACGATCTTGCCTATTTTTACAATTTTTCGTTCCAGTGGTTTGTTTTCTCATGCTCAAGAAATTCAAACTACAGAGGTTCTAATACATTTGCACTCTACCATACAGACCCACAGATACATGTTCCCATTCTGAGATACATGTTCCCATTCTGATACAATGCAGAACTTGTGCTTAAGAATGCCACAAGCAAATCTGCAATTGGAAAAGCGATTCTCTAAGGTGTATGTATGAAACTGGGGGAAGATCTTTTATTCATCAAATGGAAATGTACTGCAGTATGTTCAATATCATGACAGACCGAGTCCGTTTTTCTAATCCACTTTCGTTACAGCTTCGTAATACTCTATTAGGAGGGTACCTTCCACATCCGAATGATCTGTCACTGTGATTTCATCTAAGAAACGGGGAGTCTACTAAATCAATGCAACCTTGAGTTGTCCTTTCGAGATCAGATCTTTGCCGACAACAACACGGCACTCAGTACTGACCCTGTGAAATGCGCAGCAGCCACATTAAATCAAGCCATCGGAATTGATTAGATCTAGTTAAATGTGCCGGGTTTTACTTCAGGTCTATTCCTCAACAATCGATTCATTCTTTCCGTTACAGAACAATGTCAGCGCTTACTGATGATAAACACCCATGTACTAAAAGTGCAAACAAATCGATAGCGGGTTTTAAAATCAATTTACCAACCCTTTCAGTGGTAACAGCTAGGACACACAGCTATCCCTCAACTCTAATCTGTAGGCTGCATTGCCTGCCTCCCACTCCCTCAGCACTAACCAGTAGACCACACTGACATTTGTTCTCTGCCTACCTGTCTAGATAACTAACTAGACAACCATAAACCTCTCAAATTAACAGGAAATCTGATTCCCATGGTTTAAACTGAATGTTTAAACACCACGAAGGGCCCTACCCATAGAGCTTCTGTTATTTAAAAGCTGTTAAGTCGGTTTGATAAATGAAATAAACACTTCTACCATCTCCTCTTGTTTGTTTGTTTAAATTTCTAAAACAGTTAACTGTATTTAATGAACAGGCGTGTATTAACACAGGCTTTTAAGCTGTGTCAACAGGACCCTAAAGTATCTTATTTGAACGCTCAACAGCAAAGGAAACTTTGTGAACACCAGCCAGGAGATAAGGAAGCAGCGATACGCCGAGAGAAATGACCTCTTAGGTTTTCTGAATGTTAAAAGCTCAGGCAGGAGTGAGGGCTGATTTATTCGGTGCTGTGGATGTTAGTTCGACTGTACTGAACTACTTACTAAGAGCTCTTTTTACAAAGCCTGAATGACAACTGAATGTCACAGAAGAAGAAAACCTGTGCAGTATAAAAAAAAAAATTACCTCATGCCTAACGCCAGTCCAAATCTGCCGATAACAGAAACCTGGGGCCTATGCATTTACGAACTCAATACATATGTCACTGCTTTACATAGATTGACAGAGATCATTGATCTGCAATTGCTGTACAAAGAAAACGTTACAATAATAAACATTGCTTAGCCTGACAGTTTACCTGCTTGCTAAACATTTTCAGATATTCTATTATTATTATTATTATTATTATTATTAAAGAAATAATAGTAGTGATCCACATGTGTCTTGATTGTGTTTCACTGTTCTTGTGCTAATTAAAATCAGACTTTATACAGATTCTTAATCAACTCATTTTGGCAATTTTGACTCAACTCAAATAACAAACACTGAGCACCTGGTGTTTTTATGAAATCACATGACTTGACCTCAGTATTTTGTTATCCCAAGGAACAATATTACTCAAACAATCAACAAACCTATCTGCTCACTATTTAAAATGTAAATAACATTATGTATGTGCCCAAAGAGCTACTGATGGAAAACTTACGACTGTTGTGTTCTCAGTGTGCATCAGTGTATAATTATTAGTCAGAAAACAGCCCCAACACACTCCCACTATTTCCCCTCTTATATCTACCACACATTAACAGGTGTGTGGTGAATTCCCCTACCCAGTGATAGGAGTAAATGAAACCCAAACAAATTAAAACTAGCATTAGCATTCGATTTCAAGAACTCTTATCATTTTGTTTTTTTTTTTCTTTAAGAGGAAAAAGGAACTTGGGAGAGAATTAACGACAGATTTAGAAAAGCATTTTTTATTTTTTTTTATTTTTTGAGTGTAGAATGCATGAGTCATACAAACTGGAGCCAGTTAGATTGAATCCTGGTTGTGCTGAGTCGCTGATCCTAATCATGGCTTCACTCTGATTTTGAACTGAACACGTGTTGCTGGGTACTATACTGAATAATGAAAATCACAGTACTTTCTTTACAGGTGATGCACATTTGCTTGGGCTATTCCATGTGAACTGTCCTTCCTGCAAAGAGTGTATGGCCTGTGGGATTGGGAAGACATTGGCTGAGAACAGTTAAACTCATAACACTTCAGCTAGGACCTTTTCCTTCAGGATGTTGTCAAGTCAGGTCTTAAAAGAATCCCAGTGATTCTGCATCAACAGCATGACTGGGTAGCCCCATTCCACCCCCTCACCCCTCTCTCATTCCTTCTGTCCTGTCTATCTCCACTTCATTTCCAACTGTGTGTACTCCTGTCATGGGTTTTGTGCTGCGCTTAAAATCGTCACTCCTGATTCTTGTTTATTTCAGACTAGGTTCCGTTCTCTCAGCCTGTCTTCGTAGCTCAGTGCTTTAAGCCCTGCTGGGATTAATCTGGTTGTGTTTCTCCAGGATCTCAACGTTCCTTTGGTGCCATGTGCTCAGAATTAGATACAGTACTAAGTGCACATACAATTCTGGTTAGTCCAGTTGCTTAAATAGTCAGTGTCACAACATTGCTGCATCATGACAAATAAAATGTAATGCAATCTCCCTTGAAGACAGCAGGACAGCTACAGAGCTAGATAGGAGGGTTAGGGGGTGACTAACATTATTATTATTATTATTATTTATTTCTTAGCAGACGCCATTATCCAGTGCGACTTACAGTCATAATCAAAAATACAAACATCAACTGCTGGCAGTTTTCTTACTTGTATTTCAGTGTCCAGGGTAAAGCAGGAGCAGCTAGTTAATAATACATTATGTTGGTGCTAAATTCCTTCACACATCGGAGAAAATTCCGAATTGCTGAGCTCATCTCTTTTGTTGCATCCCTAAGGGTTGAAGTGCCGTCTCGCTCTGCACGTGCTCACTGCCTGACTGCAGGCCAGTCATTACGACTCTTATAGGGGCTGCACCCTATAGAATCATTGCAAGCACATGTCAGAGATACATTAAAGCATGTCACATGAACCACACAAAAGGTATGCTTGCAGCTTGCAGAACACAGCCCAGAAACACTGTAAAATATTTTGGTTGCATACTGCAGGGGAGAGGGGTGGTCAGGGTGGTTGGGGGGGGGGGGGGTTGTATATTAATTTATGGCAGAGCAACTTCTGGCACTCCACAGAGTTCACACAAACTGTTTTGAAATTACTAAAAATGTCATTCACCGAAGAGGATATAGGAGGGGGTGGAGGGTGTTGAGTTCGACAAGTGTTATTCAATCTGTAGTATTTTGCATTTAATCGTATCCTGATCACTATCACTGACACTGTTATCTGCTCCAATATTGATTTGTATTTTGTAATACACTTGTACTTACTAGAACTCACTGTATTTTATCTTGCTCTTAATTGTATTAATACTTGTACTGTGATTCTTGAAATGTATTTTTTGTTTACGACTGTAAGTCGCCCTGGATAAGGGCGTCTGCTAATAAATAATAATAATAATAATAATAAGGGGCGGGTGGGCTTTAAGTCAGTTCTACTTCTGTTATTTTACCTCCATCATCTAGTACTGTGAAAACGCTCCAATACATAAGCACGGTTTTACATCAATATTCAGTATGCTTGAATCAAGAAGCAATAGCATGTAGCTTAATTAAACGATGTGTACTGTTTTTCTCATTTCATTGCAAACACCAAGTTCGTTCATTCTAACCAATACGCCACACCACTGTTCTGTACTGTAGCCCTACCCACGATACCACGCAGCGCGCTCCTTGTCCCTGAGCTCTAACCACTAAACCACACGGCAGCCTACCTCCAGCTCGAACAAACAGACTTTGTCCTCTTATTATTCTGACTAGACCACACCGTCTCCCTTGCAATCTCTCAGCTCACTCTGTACTAGAAATACATCCGTACAATTATTTTTGAACAAATACAAAAAAAAAAAGCCCAACGGCGTTTATGAAAACCATTTAAATAATGCTGTTATATATCTGAATAAACCAGCCATGACAGAGGAGCACAAACATTACCCACAACACAGCGTATGGTTGCATTACGAGATTCGATTGGAAAAATGGTAAAAGCCTTGTTTGTACCTGTCAAACAATCGTTTTAAAAGAAGCATTAATCTTAAAACCTCCGTATTGAATGTACGTGTCTGAGATTTGTTTTTACTTTCAACTCACGTACTTTCACTCCCCCACTTTTGCATTGAAAATAACTCTCCACGGTTTTAATAACGCGTTAGAATTTTTTTTTTTTTTGTCAAATTCCTAAACTTACACACCAAGCTATATTATTATTCTCCCCCCGCCCCACCACCCCGCCCCTCAAAAAAAAAAAAAAAAAGAACAGTCTCTTCTTCATTCTCGGTTATAATATGGGGGCGAAGGGACGACCTCAATGTACTTTCAGGATTTAAAAGAAAACACCAGCTGAACTTGAAAAAAACAAATCGATTTAAACAGATTTTTTTTTTAAAAAAAATGCATTAATGCATTATTCAGTTACATTTGTATATAGTGGAAAAATGATAGATACACTGTTATGCTACAGAACACAAATAATTACACATGCACATATTTTGAAGAAATACGAACCCCGACAAATGAGATTCTGTACAGAAACTCTTGAAATGTAGCTATCATAATAAATGCGATCATTGCAAAGCCATTGTGTACATGCACAAAACAAAAGTTACCTGTGTCATCTAGTCTGTGACATGTCGTTTACAACTTCCGTCCAAATAAGCCAATGCAGAATACATTTTAAGAAGAAGAAAAAAAAAATGTGACACAACGTGAAAAACAACTTTTATTTATTTAATTTGATTTGTTTTGTTAGGGAACAATATGCGCGCCGATAAACTAAAAATACACTGGGGGGCTTTTTTTTTTAAGTTTGTGTGGTCGAGAAGAACATAAACAAACTCCCGCTGAGGAAATGAAATGTAACGACAAAAGAAAAATAAGAGACACATGCGCGAGGATCAAAATTGGACCAAAAACTTCTGCTGTCATCGTGCAAGTGTGCCGAAAAGCAAAACAACTTTCAACCACCTACCTCAAACTGCAAATGCAATATCTTCCGTCTGTTTTTTTCTCCAAGGTTTTTTTTATTCTACCAGCTCTTCCTTCAGTCTCCTTAAAATTCTCCTGTGTTTTTCTTCTTTACACAAATAATAACCCGCGTCAAAACTGGAGCCGTCAATCAAACAAACAGGGAGCAACCATTCGGGGAGGAGGAGGAGGGGTGTTTTGCAGTCGTCCATATCTGTCTCTTCCGCTCTGTCGCTCAAAAAGCTGACCCTACAAATATGGTCTTTGGCTAAAGTCAGTTTCTGATACGGCCTGTTAGGTTTTGCAGATCTATGGGGTGCCGTTGTTCTCGTTTTAGGGGTTTTTCTCTCTCCTGGTTCCCCCGTTTTGAGGTTTGGTTGTGTTTCTCAGTTGAGATTGCTGGTATATAAACGCCTAGAATGCCACGCCTCTCCTATTCACAGCTGCCAAGTCCGCTTATAATAAGCGGGAGGGGGTCTGTTTTTTGGGGAGTCGCGGGTTGGAATTTGTATAAATACCCATACTGTAACATGGGTTGCGCTTGTTTTGAAAGGCAGTGCCGCTTTTTTTCTCGAGAGATTTGGCTACACTGCAGACTGCAGAGGCACGGCCGCACAATAATATAGCGGCACGTCTGAAAAAAATAAACACTAAATATTAACTAAAGACAGCTTTAACAGGCCCATTAAGCATGTAGCGTTATGTGTTTATGCATATAAATTGTACAACCTCAGTTGTTTTTTTTTGTTTTGTTTTGTTTTTTAATGTATTGCACAAAATAATATATAGGACGTTTCAGAACAAAAGCCCTTCTTCAATTGTGTAGAAAGAAAAATATTAAAATGACATCTATGCATACACATTTGAGCCAGCTTCACAATGTTCCGGTATGGTTAACATACCTTTGTCAAGGGAAAGCGTTTTTGAAAACAAACAGTGGCGGTACTTATAGGCTTTTGATGCCATGGTAACCACACTGTATTTCTACATCGGTAATGATGTAACGACCTGCTGTTCCCTTTCCATTTAAACCTTCATATATCATAATTCTGGCATCCCAAGTTAATATCGGTTGTCTCTCTGTTTGGTTCAACTGTGACATGTCTTTAAGCAAATCTGCATAATGGTATTGTGTATGATGGCTGGTTTATGTGAACCCTACATATAATTCCTCTGGGATATTGCAAAGTGTATTATTGCGTGATGTAACCGCAGAGTGTTGGTGTTGTGTGTTGCATAAATATGCAGTATGCTGGCAAACCATTCTTAGCTTCATATTTTTTTTTCATCTCTTCCTTTTTCATTATTTATTTATTTATGTATTTATTTATTTAAAATGAAAAGAACCGTCTTTCTGCATTTGGTTCCACGGCTCTCGTTATTATTGTTATCTGTTTATTTGGCAGACGCCTTTATCTCAGTGTAGATTTCTATTTAAACCTCTAGTCATCATTACCCTAACCAGTGCTGCAGTCGAATGCGTTAGAATACTGTACAGGTCCTATTTTCTATAGGCTGCAGTTGTGTGGTCCAGTGGTCCTCAAACTGGGGGCGTTCTGTAATAAAGACTCTTTCTGAGGAAATGAAAAAGGAAATCTTTTTTTTTTGGCAAGAAGTGAGGGTGTGAACAATGGCTCTCGCTGTCTCTCTCTACCCTGGGATAAACAAACTTAACGCCCTTAGCAACCCACAGACAACCATCGCTTTTAATACCGGACAAAGACATTGTAGGGAATATCAATTTAAAATATGCGACGGCACGAGAAATAAGAGACAATGCAGGAGCGCGCCTCAAACACCAGTTCCAATTGTTATTACACAATAAACAGATTCGTCTGTTTATGTGCCGTTATCTTTTTACAATGTTCATTCTTTCTTAGTGGTTCTGATTGAAATTATTTAAAAAAAAAAAACGTTGTTGATGTCTGTTGAGGTGTTTAATTCTACTCCCATGTCTTCAGTTCTAGTTTCATGCCAGCATCCTTGGAGCCTTTGTGTGTGCTGATGTGGCAGGGGAGGCTGCAAACAGGCTGATCCCTGTAGCCAGCGTTACACTTCAGCCATCAACACTGAAGGCTCATATATTGCAGTGACTCTAGGTCTTGGTTGGTCCCCACCACTGCTGTCTCATTTTATCTTGGCAAGTTCAATATTAGCATGAAATAAATAACAGCTACTCTAATGTAATGCACATTATAGGATATACCAGCCCATATTAGTAAGCTCAAGCACCATTTATTGTGTATTAGCAGAAAAACAAAAGAAAACATGACCCAGAGTGGCAGATCAATGGATGGCGCCTGCTTCTATAAAGAATCTCTGGCTGCTCTGGTCCGTGGTACATTTCCTGAACTGAAGATCAGCTTCTGACTAGTCTCAGCATCCAACTGTATCCTGGTTTCTGTGCTTCAAGTATTGAAGTATTGAACCTCTGCTTACCCAGATAAGTCCATTGAGAACAACATCTCATTAACAATGCTGACTCAGCAAGAGTCTCCCACCACCACCACAGCAAACAACATCAAACACAAGAAATAAGAAGTGAAAAACACAATCATAAAACTCAGCAGGCACAGATGCGAGTCAGCAATGAGTCAACGCTACAGCTAAAAGCAACCTCAGATATGAACCGTTCTCATCTGAACTTTTGTTAAAACTCATTCCAGTCATTGGCTGCTGCAAACTGAAATGAGCGACGACCAAAAAGCAGTTTAATAAAACGACCGGGTCATAAGTTGTACAAACCCCTTTTAAGATTGTAAAGACTTTAACCGAGCCCCCTGTACTAATCCTTCATTGTAAAAGGTGCAAAAGATTTTTTTGAGTGTAGTTTTATTTGGCTCAAACACAGCATACTGAATCAATTGCATTTAATCCCACGGCTGATGCCTGTTACAAATCACAGAAATGGATTTCAGTGCTAGATGTGTTGCAATAAGCATAATTTTCTATTAACGTGTGTGTATGTGTTTGAAAACCTCTGCTTTGCATAACCAGTTTGGCTGGTTTCAACTGTATAAATGGGTAATTGTGTGTAAATAAATAAATAAATAAATAAATAATGTAAAAATTATGTGGTATTGTGTAACAATTGTAAGTTGCCTTGGATAAGGGTGTCTGCTAAGAAATAGGAGGCTCTGTGGTCCAGTGGTTAAAGAAAAGGACTTGCAACCACACGGTCTCTGGTTCAAATCCCACCTCAGCCACTGACTCATTGTGTGACCCTAAGCAAGTCACTTAACCTCCTTGTGATCCGTCTTTTGGGTGAGATGTAATTGTAAGTGACTCTGCAGCTGATGCATAGTTCACACACCCTAGTCTCTGTAAGTCGCCTTGGATAAAGGTGTCTGCTAAATAAACAAATAATAATAAAATAATAATCTACATAGTACTGTCTGCTAAATAAACAAATCAATAATAATGTGGACTAGTGGAGAAGCAGTGACTGAGCAATTCTTTTCAATTTATCAATTTCCTTCAGTAACACTTTCCGGTCATAACTATACAACCTTCTGCAAATCATGGTGTGTTCCTAAACACCCTTTCATGTATACATATGGATCTGCAATTGCACTTAATCAGAGATATTTTACTGTCCAGACACTGAAAATAGTGCCCATGGGCAATTTATTCCTATTACAATAAACCTACTTAAGTAGTTCAGTACAAACCCCACGACACTGTTGATTAGGTAAAAACAAAGTATTTTATTGATGCAGTATGCGAGGAATGAACAAAACGAATTTGGCATTTCACCTAAGTTATAAACTTCATATTGTGAAATCTTTTCATATCTGCAATACTACTGTAGTGTCCGGCACAATTCATCTCCTATTGCAAACAATCCCAAGATCGAGGATCATCGAATCACAAGATCAAGGATATGCTAATCCACATTTCCATGGCTGTCACCCTTACAGCATCTTACACCATGACGGCAAACTCAAAGTCAGTGAACTCAGCCTTTCTGTCCCAGAGAACGATGAGCAGAAACTTGGGTCTGAGAATGACGAGTGTTTGTGACGCAAGATCCTGGGTGGACTAATGATCGTCTGATGTCTCAGACTGACCCAAATCTATTTTTTTGCCTCAACGACCCCACATAAAGTGAGGACACGGAAGGCTAAAGTTTGGAATGTTAGAAACATCAAAAAATAACAAACTGACATTCGGACCATCATTGCTTGTCTGATTCCTAGTTGGTGATTGATCTCTAAATTTCTCTCACATCTGATCGGAAATAGTGACAATGTTTCAGCTGGGCAACCCATTCCATAACCTCATCACCACTCACTGTGAAACAAATGTCTCCTACCCTCTGTCCTAAGTCTATGTCCCTTTAATTTCCAACTGTGTTCTCAGGTTCTGTTTTCTGCACTCAAATTATTAAACTTCTTATTGTGAATCAATGACTTTCTGCCAAATAAAAAAACAGACATTACTTTGTCTTGAAATAGGGTCTTGCTTGGCCTACGGCTTATTTGAAAAGTCAGACAGACCAAGTTTTCAGTACTGAGGATGTGGCCACTTTATTAGGAACAGTCCCTAGTTAACAAATGCTGTCTGTTTGAGATTTAGTTGCTAAGTGCTTTAAAAATGAGATCGTTCATCCCAGCAAGCCTGCTTCACAGCCATTCTTCCACCAGCCCTTTCTTGCCAAAAAAACAACTTTTAAAGAAGGAATATCAAAACCCAGATAGAAAGACATGGACCATCGCCCAAAGTCGAAGAGACCCCCTCTGTATTTCTTTCTGTTGTAGCAAAGCACGAAAGACCATTCAAATGGATTCAAAGCTTTTCATCAGTTCAGTATATCTTAGCTTGAAATGCAGGACTGTTCTCTGGGGTTCAAACTCTTGGTTCATGCGAATGGTGTATTTGGTAAAGAATATGTCTCCAATCATGTATGTCTGCAACTTTTTTGTGATGAATGAATCTAGTAATCATGTTTTTTTTTTTCTATTGTTAAGTTATCATCATTTGGCTCTGAGTTTGATTTGAGCTTCTCTGGGGAATCCTAACTGCCGACAGTGAACAAATTATATTTAAGTCATCTAACAATTATTATTATTATTATTATTATTATTATTATTATTATTATTATTATTATTATTATTATTATTATTATTATTATTAGCAGTTATATAATACAATAAAATCAGTAGTAAGAGCTAATTCAAATGAGAGAAAATAAATACAGTAAATAATTACATTTGAGAGTGATTTCGACTAAGAGCAGTTAAACTTAAAAAATATTTGGATACAAGAGTAAATTCTATTAAGAACAAACTAGTAAGTACAATTAATGGATAAGAACGATTAAAATAGGACAAATGCTGTTTTGATTGTAAAAATAGGAAAACTAACATAACAAAAGCAGAATCAGAGCATTCTGGAATCAGAGCATTCCAGAATGTAGGAGCTTTACAAGAAAAGGCCCACCCTCTCCTCTTAGGATATCCCTGTAGGATACAAAATGTAAACTATTTGTATCTGTAATTGTTTTCAACCTTATAAGCTACTGTAACTAGTTCCAACATTGTTCAAATAACAATGTAACTGCAACAGATTCCTTTTGTAACCTTTTGCTACCCAGTGTCCAATATATTTGACTTTAAAAAGGTATAGGAACATAGCTGGGGCAGTAAAGGGTTAAAAGGACGATGCAAACTATCCATCAGAATGACTCCAAACATTAAGCTTGCCATTCTGTACAGTGTGTGGTTCGGGTGTGTTTGGTCTGTCCTCTGCATGGGTCGGAGGTTGCCTGTTCTTTAAATTGCATGGTGTAAGTAGTGTCTAGAGAGCAGTACAATCTACAGTTTGGTACAAAGAGGCAGTTGTTTGTAGGCAGTCGCCTCCCTCCTCATGTTAGATGTTTGATTTGTCCTTCAGACTGGGAGGGAGGGAGGCAGGGGGTTGATCTCTGACTGCTCAAGACCCCAGCCTCCCTTGCGCTCTGAATGGCTGTTCGCTTCAAGAGGGGATGACATCATAAATCAGCCTGACCTACTTTCTAGACAAAGTCCCAGCTATTTGACAACAACAACACACACACACACACACATACACACACACACTGAGACACACACATAAACACAGACACACACTGAGAGACACACACAGACACAGACACACTACACTGAGAGACAGACACAGACACACACACACACAGACACAGAAACACACACAGACACACACGAGAGACACACAGACACACACTGAGGCACGCACACACAATGACACACACAGACACACACACACACACACAGACACACACAGACACAGACACACACACACACACACACACAGACACACACAAACACACACACAGACACAGACACACAGAAACAGACACACACATACACAGACACAGACACACACACACACACATACAGTGACACACAGACACAGACACACACAGACACAGACACACAGTGACACACAGACACAGACACCCACACACAGAAACAGACACTGACACAGACACACACACAGTGACACACAGACACACATAGTGACAATAGACACACAGTGACACACAGACACACACACACACACACACACACAGTGACACACAGACACAGACATACACAGACACAGACACAGACACACAGTGACACACAGCCACAGACATACACAGACAGACACACACAGTGACACACAGACACAGACACACACACACACACACATCACACACAGACAAAGACACACACACAGACACACAGTGACACACAGTCACACACACACACACACACAGTCACACACTCACACACACACAATTTGAAACATTGCTGCACCATAAGAAACAAGATCCATCACATTCCACAGAGTTAACAAAATAATTCCAGTAAACCTTATCTAATATATATATATATATATATATATATATATATATATATATATATATATATATATATATATATATATATATATATATATATACTGTACTGGCATAAATTATGGCAACAACAAATGATTTACAGCAAGACTAGCGGTGGGATTGTATGTCTCCTCACTTAGACCCCTTGCTTACTAAATACCTGGGTATCTCTGAATAGATAATCATCTCCTCTTAAAAAAATGCTAAATACTTTAACAAGCAAGACCTCTCACAAGTAGAGCGGTCCCCTGAAATGTTCTCCTTTTTCTAGGAAAGCAGCACAGCGGGGGATGGGGAGTTTGTTGCCGGATAACTTCACTCAGACTACTCGCTCGCTAAACGTCTCAGTATCCTTGAATAGAAAATCATCTCCTCTTTATAAAATATGCAAGAGATTTTAATGAACAGTCTCTCCCACAAATGCTGTGGTACCCCAAATATGATCCACTTGCTACCAATGCAATGTATGACTGGGTATGAAATATTCTCTTCTTTTTACCCTTAAAAATAAGTTTCTGGCTGAGGACTGCCAAGGACAGCACTACATTTAATACGGAACCAGTCTTGGCAGCCTCCACTCAAGGAAATCATGTTTTGGGTAAAACCCAGTCATTCAGCATTGTTAGTAGATTAATCATATTAAGGGTACCGCTGAACTTGTGAGCCAGATTGCTCATTAAAATAAGAAGATAAGAACATAAGAAAGGTTACAAACGAGGTTTGATTTTTAGTAGCTTATTGATCCCAGAATCTCATCAAGCAGCTTCTTGAAGGATCCCAGGGTGTCAGCTTCAACAACATTACTGGGGAGTTGGTTCCAGTCTCCCACGATTCTCTGTGTAAAAAAGTGCCTCCTATTTTCTGTTCTGTATCTAATCTCCATTTGTGACCCCTGGTCCCTTTCAGGTCGAAAAAGTCCCCCGGGTCGACATTGTCAATACCTAAAATTTTGAATGCTTGAAACAGATCGCCGCGTAGTCTTCTTTGTTCAAGACTGTCTGCAAATGACATGCCTTTTAAACCAGGAATAATTCTGGTCGCTCTTCTTTGCACTCTTTCTAGAGCAACAATATCCTTTTTTGTAGCAAGGTGACCATAACTGAACACAATATTCCAGATGAGGTCTTACTAATGCATTGTAAAGTTTTAACATTACTTCCCTTTAAATTCAACACTTCTCACAATATATCCGAGCATCTTGTTGGCCTTTCTTATAGCTTCCTCACATTGTCTAGAGGAAGACATTTCTGAGTCAACATAAACTCTTATGTCTTTTTCATAGATTCCTTCTTCAATTAGATTCAATTTCAGTATCTCCTATACGATATTTATAATGTACATTTTTATTGCCTGCGTGCAGTACCTTACACTTTTCTCTATTAAATGTCATTTGCCATGTGTCTGCCCAGTTCTGAATGCTGTCTAGATCATTTTGAATGACCTTTGCTGCTGCAACAGTGTTTGCCACTCCTCCTATTTTTGTGTCGTCTGCAAATTTAGCAAGTTTGCTTACTATACCAGAATCTAAGTAATTAATGTAGATTAGGAATAGCAGAGGACCTAATACTGATCTATTAAACCATTTTGGACATTTTGTTTTAGATTTAGATTTGTCTACTTTTGGGATGTAATTGTTTTGCGCCTCTAGTACTACATGTTTAAAAAACAGCCATCCTTTTTCTGTGGATGTTTTCTCTATTTTACTCCAATCTACTTCTGTTAGTCTCTTTTTCATACCTTCATAGTTTGCTTTTCTAAAATTGTAAACCTTAGCTTTAGTCATTACTTTTGGGGTTTTAAAAAGCACTTCAAATGAGACCATGTTGTGGTCTGAGTTTGCCAATGGCTCTCTGACCTCTGTTTTAGTTTGAAAATGAAGACAGTAAACAAAGAAGCGTTTTAAAATGAACAAGGATCAGATGGTGTATGTACAGATCTAAATAGACCTATACAGAAGTAAAGGGACATAGGCTGTTCTTAAACAGAGAAGCGTGTCAGTTGGAAAAAGACAAAATGTTTAAAATAAAGAACAAGCTGTTTAAGAAATGTAAATACTTCTTAACCCAGCATTATTTATTTTACACAGCTGGATGTACAAGCATGTGTGAAAACAGAACGGTCGACTTCTGAAATGTCCGTACCAAGTGTCTTGAGTTTAAAACATTAAAATGTCTGTCGGCTGCCATTATGTTAGACTTCTTACAATGTATTTACTTAAAGAAAAAACATTTTTAAAATAAAACGCGACAAACCTTTTCAGTGTCAGTGCTTGTCTGTATCTGAACAAACTGAGAGAGAATTGCGAGTGTGGCTGGCAGTTCCCCCAGCGTGCTAAGGGTGTTGTGGTGCCACTAGCCTTCCTGTCATGTGTTTTTAGTTTTTACAGAAGTTTTACCTCGGTTAAGGGCCATGTGCGTAGTTTTAAAGCAACAGTTTTAAAGATTGTAGTTTCAAGTCAATTTTGATCTTAAGAAAACAGCCGACTGTACTATTTTAGACATGCTTGTACACCCAGCTGTGTAAAATAAATAATGCTGTAAGGTTTTTAAAATGTTAACTTAACAATGTATACAGGGTCTCACATTTTATGTATGTGTATTTATTTATGTATGTATTTATTTATTTATGTATTTATTTATGTGTTGGGTTAAGAAGTGTTTTTAAGTGTTTAACACATTTGTAGTCTTTTTTCAACAGCCACGCTTCTCTGTTTAAGACCAGCCTGTGTCACTTTATTTCTGTGTATGTATATTTAGCTCTGTACATACAGCATCTGATCCTTGTTCATTTTAAAGCACTTTGTCTTTTTTTTTTAACAGACACGCTTCTCTGTTTAATGTACTTGTTTTTAACATTTTACTGTCTTCATTTTCAAGCTTGCTTTATTTTTCAACTCTAAAGCCTTCCTGTGTGCACCACGATATTTCAGCCATGCGTTTAGATTAAAAAAAAGCCTTTGCATATTTTTAGAGGAGACCATTATCTATTCAGGGATACAAACATATTTAGTGAGCAAGTAGTCTGAGTGAAATTATCCTGCAACAAACTACCCATAGGGAATAGTTCAGTCTCCATGCCTCAAGCCTGCCCTGGACTGGAGGGAGCCCCCTTTCTCTTAGGGGGGTGAGGGAGGGAGGGAGCAGTTCAGTCTCCATGCCTCAAGCCTGCCCTGGACTGGAGGGAGCACCCTTTCTCTCAGGGGGTGAGGGAGGGAGGGAGCAGTTCATGCCACGTACATTTCTAGTTAACAAAGATGTTACAGAAATAATCTTTACCAGGATGAAACAGAGAGGCACTTCAATCTACAGCGATGTATAATAAATGCCAAAATGCAAGCAAAATAATAAAGCTTGTCAGCACTCCTTTAAAATGTACCATTCTAGCTGCTAAAAACAGCTTGCATAAAAAATCTTGATACGTTTTTCAGGGTCGATTCATCAAACAGCAATATGCAAGATGCCCTGTTTCTCTTGTTTTTGAATTTTTTCGAAGGTTTAACAAATATTTTTGCCCAGGGAGTTTTATCTGTGAGCTCCAGGCAGCCGATTCGAAACACAAGCGAGGACTGAAAGAGAGGCTTTGTTTCCAGCTCTATAAATCAACTAGCTTGAAACAAAGAGCATTGGCATTCATCCCTGGATCTTCTGAACAGACGTCTCTCTTAGAGCAGGGAGTCTGCATCAAGCCTGCTGACAGGCCAGCTAGAACACTTTGGAGACACATTTTCATTTCACAGCTGCAAGTTCCGGATTAGCGAAGGACGTGACACAAACACACATACAATATGTAGCTTACACTTGTGTAAAAACACACCTGTCAACGTACTTGCTGCTCATACACTTAAAATATAAGAATACAATACAATTCACATTTTATAGCGCCTTTCATCACAAGGGTCCCAAAGCGCTTAAATGAAAAAATGTATTACAATATAGGAGGCTGTCTGGTCCAGTGGTTAAAGAAAAGGGCTTGTAATCAGAAGGTCCCCGGTTCAAATCCCCCCTTAGCCACTGACTCATTGTATGACCCTGAGCAAGTCACTTAACCTCCTTGTGCTCCGTCTTTTGGGTGAGACGTAATTGTAAGTGACTCTGCAGCTGATGCATAGTTCACACACCCTAGTCTCTGTAAGTCGCCTTGGATAAAGGCGTCTGCTAAATAAACACATAATAATAATAAAATAGAAATAAATAAGAGACATAAATTAGGTCTTAATTAGAAGCAGAACAATTAAAAACAGTCTGATAAAAAGAATAAATTGGAATTTATAAGAAATATATATTTGAAAAAATATTAAAAGCTTAAGTTAGAAAAGCTGATTCATAAAAATGAGTTTCATACTTTGCACAAGCAAGTACATACCTTATAAAAGCTTGACCTAGTAAAAGCACAGAACGTGTAATAAAGCATTCAAGCATATATTTGAGAGGTATGGTAAAGGTTGTTATTTTAGACTATTTTAGTTCTATTTCAGACCTTGCTTGTTTGCACAATGTTTCAAGTACAGTATGTGTCTTCTATTACATGATCCCTTCATCGCCTCTCCTGTACTCAAATAACCAGCTGCTTCCCCGAATGACTGACATGTTTTGACCCCAGTAGGAACTGCAACAACTGCTTGAAGGCCTGCAAATTGCACTGGGGAAAATACAGAGAAGGCAGGGCGGGCTAGGCTGCGCGGGGCTCTAGGCGGTGATGATGAAGTGCGGGGTCCAGAACATCAAACGAATGCTACAGCAGCAACCGCATCTTAAAGTCAGTATATAGATGCATCATGTAATCATATGCACCTACATATACTAGTTAAGATGCGGTAAATAATATTCATGATATTAAAATGTTCATGAATACTTGTCTCAGTTTGAGGAGGCTGTGTGGTCCAGTGGTTAAAGAAAAGGGCTTGTAACCAGGAGGTCCTCGGTTCAAATCCCACCTCAGCTACTGACTCATTGTGTCACCCTGAGCAAAGTCACTTAACCTCCTTGTGCTCCGTCTTTCGGGTGAGACGTAGTTGTAAGTGACTCTGCAGCTGATGCATAGTTCACACACCCTAGTCTCTGTAAGTCGCCTTGGATAAAGGCGTCTGCTAAATAAACTAATAATAATAGTTTGTTTGTTAGACTTTATCATTTTATATAATTCACAACTTCAAAGCACTCAAAATGCCAGTCTACTTCAAACATGTATTAACTTTTACTAAAATTACCACGCCCCAATAGGGCTATTGTAATGCCCTATAAGTGGGTTATGACAAGTCGGAGACGAGAATAACCAGACAGAAATGAATAATAATAATAATAATAATAATAATAATAATAATAATAATAATAATAATGTCATCAAATCTGAGTATTTTAAATACTTGGCAGCTTCGCTCTGATTTGACAGTATGGACAAATCTGACAATCTTTTTTTGAATCCTCGTTGACGCGTCATGATCAGTTTCAGCCTGGAAAAGCTGCGCTCCCCAGAAGCAGCCGTCACTGGAATGGTCTGTCTGCTCATCTGTTTCCATGCATGTCCTGCAGCATTTTCATAGGACTCACACTTGTGAGGTGCCGACATGATGATCTGTAGCTAGCTTCAGGGGTGCAAATCATTTAGAAAATTGGTGCTAAACTGTTTTGAAAGTTTAGCACCAGAGTGCCCCCAATTAGTTTTTAGTGTTACAGTAAATATGTTTAACAAAATGTACCCTGTATCTAATCACACCCATATGTGCAATATTTTATAAAAAGGAAATCTCTCATCCATGGCAAGACTCACAGCAGCCTGTAATATTATTTATTTTTTCTTACAAGAAAAATTCTTCGTAAACAAACATGTAAAACAGCGTATTTTAGATGTGGGTAGATTTAGTTTAATTGTCATTATTATTATTATTATTATTATTATTATTATTATTATTATTATTATTATTATTACATTCAGAAATAGGGTATTTTAATGGGTAAAAAATAAAAAATCTAATTCACAAAATGATGATCAGTATTAGAAATAATCGTGCTTTATATTTATATATTTATATAATCGATTAACACCAAAACTGCTATAGGATTAAGAAGCCTAAGACCGCAGATCTGAGCAGCCCAAACGTTTGCCATATATTAACGAAAACAATAGCTCATGAATTCACTGAATTGTATTAATGGATTCGAGTTACATAAGCTGCAACAATTCATCTGGGCTTAACATAAATCCGTGATTTATATGCATCTACCCAAAGCAGGAGTATTTTTTTTAATCAACAACATCTGTTTATAAACTAGCAAAGCTTAACTTTCCCGGTAAATAAGTGGCTTGCTAACACGAAACATTATTTCACAATGTATTGTTTCCTGTTAAGTCTACTATTACCCACATGCTTGCTGAACAAAAATGTAATTGATAACTGTGTAAAAGTGTGCTGTGGCATGTTTGCTCTTACTCTCACACAAGCACCGCCCCTCCTGTGTGTGGATGAGTGTGGGTGGGTCATGTGACTGGTGCAGACCCAGTGAGAAACTAGTCAGTTTCTGTGGTTTCTAAGGAATAAAATAAATTAATAAGAGATGGACAGCTACTGTACACTGATCCCCGGACTGAAGCTAAGAGAACAGTTTACATGAATGACATCTCTTCGGTCTAGAAAGAGGAGACCGTGCGTTTATAAAAACCCAAAACGGCATTAATAAAGCAAACAGACTAGGACAAGAGTTCAAAAATGGAAGTATAAGTTTAGAGCAGAAGAGAGGAAGCACTTTTTAACACTAAAGCGGAGGGAACACAAAGCCACTTTTCCAGGGACAGTTGCTTGAAACCTGGTTCCAAGAAACCAGGAGACCTAGTTTGAGGTTTGCTGAATCAAACCCCAAGTCTCCCCTGGTGTGCCGTGCAGGGGCCTGAAACCGAGTCTCCTGAAACCAAGCTCCAAGCCACAGATTGCATTTGGCCATAATCCCATAAACACACAATTATACACAAACATTTCCCCTGTGCAGTTATGAACACCCCCAGTATGTGCGTGAAGTGGTTTGAAATGAAAATGTATTTTTACTATAAGGTGTGTCTTAAGACGGCTTTCCAAATTCCTTTTTTTTTTTTACCTGAGGCCCACCTGTTCAGCTGCATTAGGCACTGCAGCCCACTATTAGCACTCCTTGGGAAAATGTCAAATTAAAAACATTTGACATGTTTAAACCTGTAACATTATAACTAACCCTAATCTAAACTGTCCTTTATTCATTTGAATAAATATTGTGAAAGATGGAAATCACATAGAATTTTTTTTTTAAAATAAAATAAATTGCAAAAAACTAAACAGCCGATTTGATCAAATCTGTAAATTAGGTACCTTTGTGTAATTGAACATTTTTAGAAAGCAGTCATTTGTCTTGGTTATCAAACAAGTTATCAAAGATGTGCATGTCTCTTATTATTCACATTCATAAATACCTGAACACTTTTAGTAAAACCAGTACAATACACAACACTTAATTTCATAATTTGTGAACACTGTGTAACTAAAACGTCCAGCCGTTACAACTTACGCCCTATTGTCAGAGCTCTCGCTCTACGTCCCGCCTACAGGCAGGCAAACTGCTAGCGCTGATTTGTGAATTTCTGCTTTGATCTACAGTTACAGCTGTCGCCGGCGCCTGCTTTTCGCTATTAATAGAAAAAAAAATACATACAATGTCAATGCTCCCGCGGCCCACCCAGGACTGGGCCGTGGACCACAGTTTGGGAAACCCTCTCTTAAGAGACCTACATAGCCAGTGGAATGGAAAAGTGCATGAAAGGGAACGAACCCTAAAATGAGAGTCTAGAGGTGGGGACCAACCAAGATGTAGCTTCACTGTAATATATGAGCCTTCAGTGCTTTTCCCCCAGGCAATGTGGATTTCCTATTGGCCCCGTGTTGATGGCTGAAGTGCAGTGCTGTCTGTTTTGCAGCCTCCCTGGCACATCAGCACACACGATAGCGCAGATGCTGGGTCTGTACTGTACTTGTTTATGGTAGAATGGATGTTATTGCTCTTGGTGTTTGTGGATTTCCTTAGCAATGCAAAGGGGAGTCTGGTGGTTGTTTTTAGCTTTGTTGCAATTAATCAGCAGCAGAAGGGAGCTGGCTGTAATCTGCGGCTCACTGCTAGGGGTCAGGTTACACAGCTCAGAGAGGTTTCTGTTCCCACAATTCCCTGCACAAGCCCCAGCATGCCCCAGGTGGTAAACAGCATACAAATCACCGTGTTCCCATTCCAAGGAGCTCGGGCTTGAAACAGCAACAAGCTGCAGGGCAGACTTAACCTCTGGAGGACTGGGGAAAGGAGGAAACGAAGGATCTTCCTGGCCAGAACGTCTTCTTGGATTGGGATCGGCGAGACAATCAGAATGCCAAGCAGACTGGTTTTGGGCTGCTTGAAAGTCTTGAGGTTTACAGATGTAAATTCATAGGCATTTGGATTTGTTTGAGAGTGAGAAAAGGCCATTCAGCTCATCAAGGCTCGTCTCTTGTTAGTACATGATTCTGAACTAATTTAAAATCACAAAATCTAATTTTGTTTCAATGTTCCCAGTGTTTTAGATCCTACTACTTAACCTGGCAGGCTATTTCATGCATTTGTAACTCTCTGTGTAAAACAAAGCTTCCTACCTTCTGTCTAAACTCTACTCAGCTTCCACGTATGCTCTCTTGTTCTTCTCTCTCTGCTAAATTTGAAGTAGTATCTTGGGTTATTCATACCATTTATGATTTTAAAGAATTCAACCAAGTCCCCTCTTTCCCTTTATTTTTTCCAGGCTGTAATTATTTTAACCTGGCCTCGTAGCTTATGTCATTAAGTCCTGGGATCAGCCTAGTTGCCCTTCTCTGTACCTTCTCAAGTGCATTGAGATCTTTTTTTTTTGTAGCTAGCCAGGGCTGGACCTCAGAGTTGATAAAGTTTCAGACCAGAGACACTGCGAGATAATTTGAAATCCTTTCAAACAGGTTAGTGTTGGGACCAGCAGATGGCGTAATTGATCCTGTCATGTGTGTGTTTGCACCAAATGAGTGACAGGTATGGGCTTAGTGGAGGAGGAGGAGGAAGAGGAGGGAACGAGCAGGGTCGACAGCTGGACTTTAGGGTTGCCACCCGTTCTGTTTTTCACTGGATTGTTCTCTTTTTGAGGCAGCTGTCCTGGGAAATCTAAGACTTCCCGGGACATTAAATGTCAAAGTATATGATTTATTTCTTTATTTTTGTACGAAAGGACTCTGGTGTCCTGTTTTTTTGTAAGTCAGAGGTGGGAACCCTAGATCTAACCCAACTCTGCATTTATGTAAATAAAACATTTGTTTTCGTACAACAGAAAACGCTGTGATTTACTTATTTTGTAAAGCTGGTGAAGGTAACACGTGTCAGTGGACAGAAGATTGGCAGCTTTTCCATCTGAAGAAACGGTTAAATTTTTTATTTACCCAGATTTATTATTATTATTATTATTATTATTAGTGTTACCAGATTTCCAGAGTGAATAAGAACACAATCAGCATTTTAAAATTAATCATGAACAAAAGTCCAGATTTAAACAAGTGAAACACAATCAGAACGATTAAACACACGTGTTTAAACACAATGTTGTTTATTCTGTTTGTGAATGGCTCTGCTTTTAACTTGCTGATTACACTAAAAAAAAAACTAAAAAAAACTGAATAGTAAAATCGGGACGATTTAACAATTTTACTGTTTACGACCGAGACAAAAAAATGAAGGTTGAAAACTGCCACTGGGACAATTGCATTTTCCCCAGGCTGTCTGAGTGGTAACCGTGTTATAATTGGATATAAAGTACTGAATAATTATACTGTGAGTATAGTGCATGGAAGACAGAGGCATAAAGAGGATAGTGTGCAGTTCGATCTCCTACACTGGTGTTGGCCTGGAGCCAGGACTGCTGGAGCTCTGCTAAATTCTCAACCTTTCCCCTGATCTCCACAGAGCAGCTATTAAGAGAGCTGTTTTTTTTTGTTTTTGCTCATCTCCCTGTCACTGGAGAGAGGGGAGAGGCAATCTAATTTGAATCAGAGAGTCCTGGGTCATGGCCAGGGGGTGATTTATACTGGAGAGCATACTGCATTATAAAAAAAAAAAAAACCACACCTCGCAATTCAGACCACTTGTTTTACAGTCCTGTTTAGTTCCTGTTGACAGCGTTGTAAGTCACTTTCAGTATTTAAAGGTAGAATGTAAAGGGCTTAATTTTTTTAGTTTTGTTTTATCTCTGTCATGCATGTTATATGGTTTCCAATTATTGCCCTGTTTGCTGATCACACCACTGAAACTTGTTGAAGACAGCAAGGCTAATAAGAATATAAGACACTGTGCAAGCGAGAGGAGGCCATGTAATGCTCATCCAGTTGCTAGTAGCTGATTGATCTCAAAACTTTGTTAAATTGGGTGTCAAGTGAAAGGATCCCAGTGATTCAGCCTCAACACGACTAGGGAGCCCACGTCATCCCCTCACCACTCTGTGTGAAGGAGCGTCTCCTTCCCTCTGTCCCAAATCTACTCCCCGTATTTCAAACTGTGCCCCCTGGTCCTGGGTTAGCGTTAATTTAGTCATTTGAGATTTTGCACTTCAAATCTGGCCAAATTCTTCTTTATTTTAGGATAAATAGCCCCCTTTTTAATTTTTTTAAATTATTATTTATTTCTTAGCAGATGCCCTTACCCAGGGTGACTTACAATTGTTACAACATATCACATTATTTTTAATACAATTACCCATTTATACAGTTGGGCTTTTTCTGGAAGCAATCTAGATAAAGTACCTTGCTCAAGGGTACAGCAGCAGTGTCCCCCACCTGGGATTGAACCCACGACCCTCCGGTCAAGAGGCCAGAGCCCTAACCACAACTCCACACTGCTGCCCTATTTAATGTAGGAGTTCCTAATTATTTTACCCCTGATTTTCTCCCAAAGTTTTAGTTTTACCATTTTGCTCCCTCACAGCAACAATTTCCCACCACAGCGCAGGAGAAGTGGCGGTAAGTGGACATTCTCCAATCACCAATACAATTGCCTCTTTACACCCAGGAACTAGACAGCTGTAATGTTGGGCATAACTCATTCCAATATGCAGCTGCTCACGATTGGAATTACAATCAATCAGTGTGGAGTAGTGGTTAGGCCTCTGCACTCTTCACCAGAGGGTCGTGGGTTCAATCCCAGGTGGGGGACACTGCTGCTGTACCCTTGAGCAAGGTACTTTATCTAGATTTTTTCCAGTAAAAACCCAACTGTATAAATGGGTAATTGTATGTAAAAATAATGTTATCTTGTAACAATTGTAAGTCGCCCTGGCTAAAGGAGTCTGCTAAGAAATAAATAATAATCAAGACAAACTCCCTGGTTTTATCTCAGAGGGTGCTTTCTTTTCTAGGCTTGAAGCTCTTTTCCCTGTTTCATGTGCTTGTCAGAGCAGATGCTGATTTTATTAGGTTTTTTTTAATTAATTTTGTGTTGCTGTAATATTTCTAACTGTCTATATTGTTGTCTTTTGTATTTATGTTGCCTCTTGGCCAGGTCAGCATTTTAAATGAGAACTTGTTCTCAATGTCTTTACCTGGTTAAATAAAAGTTTGAATTGAACACAAGGACAATGCTGCCAGACATTAAAGAAACATTCAATTCTGGGTTAGCACCGCTTTGAGTCTCTGTACTGTGTAACAGAGATAACAAATAGAGGCTTGTGTTCTATACTTCCCTCTGGTGGTAGAGAACACACATCTCCCGATTCTTTATAAAATGCACACTTGAGACCCATTATGCTAATAGAAGTACAAAATGGGTTCTTGCACATTGTTACCTAGGATTACTTCAAATTTTCATACAATATTTGACATTTTGCTGTTCTCTTGCCTACTCAAAGCATGCATGACAACTACCATAACATCTAGATCGAAAAAAAACCCCACAAAGACCCATGTAGGATATAAAACACATGGTTTATTTAAGGAGGTATCAAAAATAAAAACAGGAGAGACAAAGGGAAGGGACAGGTCAGAGAGACACACAGTCACAGGGAGGGGAGAGTTGATGTAATTAGTTTCAGAGGGGCAGGGAGAGGAGGGGAGGGGAGGGGAGGGGAGAGTTGATGTAATTAGTTTCAGAGGGGCAGGGAGGGGAGTCACTGCCACAGAGCAGGCAGGGTATCTTAAGAGTCGTCATCTCCGTTAGCACTGTCCCCATCATCCTCCCCCTCTTCCTGCTCCTGGTCTTCTTCATCGTTATCTTCTTCCTCGCGCCCCCCACGGCTCTTCACCTGCAAGAGAGTCAGCAGAACATGATCGAACCCGCCTGTAAAAAACAAAAAAATACCAGAAAATGTTCTTTCAGGATACGAAGAGACCATTTGAATGTCTCATTAATCCCCCTTTTTTTTTTTCAAAAAATATTTGCGTCCGATTTTCTTTGGTCTTCTCCCTAATTTTAGAACATCCAGTTATGTTCCCTCATTGCAGTAATTCCCAACAACAGCTCAGGAGAACTGAAGGTAAGCGAGCGTCCTCCGATCCCCAAGCCAGTCACCCCCTTACACCCAGGAACTCGAGAGCAGAAGCTTGCAGCTACTGGAAGATGAAAGGTCACCTCTGCAGGTGTCTGCTTCGGCTCACCCATTGCCTGGTCAGTACAATCCACAGCCCCCTTCTGGTTTTGGCTCCCTAAACTGCAGAAGCCAACACAATACCCCCCTGGAATGCCCAGCAAAGAACAGCGAGTTCGCACAGCCAAAAAAATTAAAATAAAAACAGCCACGTAGCATCTTCCTGGATGGCATTTTCAATGCACCGAAGCAGTTTCATTTTACTTCGTATTTTGAGTGAAATTATGGATGAAAAACTTTTATTCTACAACAGTTTAACCTGTTATAAACCAAACTTCATCATAGGGTTACACTTAATAAAATGAACTTTAAAAAAGGTACCTTAGCCCTTTGCGGTCCATTTATTAATTCTGCGTCAGGCTCGCCAGGTCTAATTAATTTTTTCACGCGCAGTTAATTTTAGACGCGCTGTTTAAAAGTATTTTTTTTTTCACAGTCAAACGGGTTTAAATGGCCCTGCATATCAACAAAGCACTCACTAGAGATCTCCAGCCCCGCCCCACCCTTTCGTTTGCTA
The DNA here is from genome assembly GCA_030684275.1 of Acipenser oxyrinchus oxyrinchus. Taxonomy (NCBI): domain Eukaryota; kingdom Metazoa; phylum Chordata; class Actinopteri; order Acipenseriformes; family Acipenseridae; genus Acipenser; species Acipenser oxyrinchus. Next base: position 1,746,386 of record CM060290.1, read on the forward strand.
TCGCTTTCACATATGCTACCAAATAAAAAAATAATAATAATAATAGTCGTACATACCGATCAATCGTCTCCTGATGACTCGCTTTATCACCAAACTCCTCAATAATGCAATCCAAGTCATTATTTTATTGCTATAACATCTCAAAAAAGCTCTGCAAATGTCTGTGATAGTCTCTGTGCGCTGATACTGTACTCCCAGCTTGTTTCCATACGCCCGCCCCATCTGATGCCAATGGGGTACTATGACTATTCATGAGATACGCCTTTTTTTTTTTTATCGGCTTGTCTCGCTCCTTTCGCTCCCACTCGGTCATTGAATGGTTTTCTCGGCTTTTCCGCTGAAAACCGACTTTTTCGCTTTTTGCGTTTTAAAATGATGTCGGACAGGGTCCGACAAAGGACCTGACGGGAATAATTGCAATGTCGGACCCAGTCCGACAAAGGACCGCAAAGGGTTAACTTTAACATCTTCTAAAATGCCTTCTTGAAATGTATTTTTTGTTTACGACTGTAAGTCGCCCTGGATAAGGGCGTCTGCTAAGAAATAAATATTATTATTATTATTATTATTAAATAAACACTATGCTATAACTTTCGTATTTAAAAAAAAAAAATACAATATCGGCCAAAATATTGAAACAGACCCTTGCGTTCAATACAACTTTAGACCGCGTTTGCTACTGTAAAATACAATTGTAATTGTGGAATTTGTAATTCCAATATAATTGTAATTGGCACTCCTGTGTAATTGAGTTCAATTACACACCTTTCCCAGCGTAATTATTCACAGTTCCATGTTGCATTGAGCGAACATTCTTGGATTTTCAACCACTTTAGTGTAAAAAACATTACAGTATAGTAGGTTTCGGTATTAGCAGCTGTGATGCTTGGTACAATAAACAGAGTAAAACATGTTAAAGTGTGGAGCTATTTAATGTTACTTCAGCAGAATTGGAATTTAAATGACTGCAGCATAATTGTAACTAATTGAAATTGAACAAAATCCCATTGCAATTGCAGCATACAATGTTTCTATTATTGTAATGGAGCCCAGTCTGCATGGTTGTTTGTTATATGGTGCTAGGGCAATGAAAGCGCTCTGTACCTCCTCCTCCTCCTCCTCATCCAGCAGGTCCCCTTCATCATCGTCCGAGTCTCCCACCGCCTCGCTCTGCATCTTCACTGCCTCCTCCTTCTTGGAGCTGCTGCTGCTGCTGCTGTGCTGGAGCTGAGGTTCGTCCGACTTGCTGCTCTTCGTATCTACACACGGGGAGTGGGACACCAGATCAACACAGCGCTATTGCACAAGGATTCCATCAATCTTAACCCTTTGCGGTCATGTGTCAGACCTGATCCGACATCATCAAAAAGACGAAAGGCACAGGTCTCTAGTCGTTTTTTCTCCGGAAAACACAAAGAAAACCATTCAATGGCCGAGTGAGACCAATAGGAGCCGGAAAAAAAAGGGGGGGGCGTATCTCATGAATACAGATAGCCCCGGCACCACGTAGATAACACGGACATAAACAAACAAGATGGCTGCTTCTGCATCCAGCGCTCAAACAATATCAGACATTTGCAGAACTTTTTTTAGATGTTATAGTAATAAAATAATGACTTGGATCGCATTATTGAGGAGTTTGGTGATAAAACGAGTGATCAGGAGATGATTTATCGGTATGCACTACTATGTAGAGGTATGTGAAAAATACAGCGATATGATATGCAGTGCCTTTTAAACCTGTTTAACTGTAAAAAAAATACTTTTAAAACAGTGCATCAAATAAACTGCGCGTGTGAAAATAAATTGGACCTGACGCGCTGAATAAATGGACTGCTAAGGGTTAACTGTGCCATTGTGCAGTTCTGAAAGAAACACATGTATTTTTAGCTTTAAATATAAGCTCTCTGGTGCTAAACTAGGTTAAAGCCATCTGTTGTTTGCAAGACATGCTTTCACATAGCCTTGCACTTCTGTGGTCACCTGACTTTCAAATCAGATGCTTTCCCGATTTGTCAGTGACATGCTTTCACCCAAAACAGTGTTTCATTATTGTAAGGAAACATTCATTTCAAAGTATCAAATTGATATACCAATGTGTATAAAGCACGTAGTTAAGCTGTTTCATTCTCCAGCTTTGGCCTCCCTGCGCTAGGAGGTTTGTTCTTGGTTATTAGAAACTGAAGCAAGGCGTGGCTGAAGGTGCCCAGCCCTGTTGCATCACTTCTCCTCCCTACCTGACTTCTTGCCGTGGTCCTTCTCCATCCTCTCCAGGCTCTCGAGCAGGTAATCCACCTTGTGTTTAATCTGAGTCAGCTCCTTCTTAATGGTCTGCAGGTCATCAGCTTTCACTGAGAGAGAGAGAGAGAGAGAGAGAGAGAGAGAGAGAGAGAGAGAGAGAGAGAGAGAGACTGAATTACAAATCCTGCCTGGCTGGGTTCACAACGATGAGATAAGGGATCACGATACAATTAAGAGTGAATCATTCTTTGTAATTGTGAACTTACAAAATAAATGTAGTTTTATTTTGTTTTTTTAGTCATGTGAACAAGCACAAATTTCAACTAGCTTAACATAAGATATGCCACTGTGAAATTTCCACTGTATACAACAGTATAATCCAGTAACGACATCAGCATTGCTTTGTTTACAAGCAAAATTTGCCAACTGGAAAAATACGCAATTCTTAAATCTATAGATTTTAATTTTTTTACACTAAAAAGTGGTGGAGAATATGAGGAGTGGTCGCAATGTAAAACACATGGAAACATGAATGATTAAGCTTGGAGAGGTGTGTCATTGAACTGTAATTGATGAAGTATATGGTAATTACAATTACATAGGTGTGCCAAGGTTCAAATTACACAATCACAACTGTAATTGACCCCAGGTCTCATGTTCCTGGGTTATCTGTGCTCTAATCCTCACCACTGCGCGAGGAGCTTCGCTGGCTGCCCTTCGAGAAGCTGCTCTTGGTGCGACGGCTACCCCCACTTGCGCTGACCCGCGGCCTCTTGGACGGGACCACCGGCCTGGACGGGGGAGGAGGGGGAGGGGGAGGGACGCGGGACGGGTACGAGTACATCCTGCAGGGGACAGAGCCTCGCTTTTAAAACATGGATCAATCAACTGCTTTTTAATATGGATTACTAGTTAGAACAGATGGATATATTATATTACTAGGTGTTGCATGCATTACAGGTTCAGTGACACCCCAAATTAATGCATTTCAGGCTTCTGTAAAGCGCCTCTAGCTTTTTTCGATCACCTGTCCAATAATCAAAAATGGATTGGTAACGGTACCTTTGGATTTGATGCATGCGAAAACCCCTTTAAAATGAGCAGAAACCCTGTTACCTGTCGTAGTAGTCTCTCTGAAAATCATAATCCAGATCATACGAAGAACTAGGAGGAAAAAAAAAGAATCAATTCAGTAGACTAATAAAACGTGTTTTAAATGATTAACGTTACCATGTTTGGCAACCTATCAGATTAAGGTCACCACAAGTAATTGTGTATGAGAATGTGTAAAGCATCGTGTATAGGGAATTAACCCTGTAATCCCAATTTCTCTATCACATGTGCTACAATGCTTAGCACTCCTCAATTTTTTTTAAATCCAGAATTATTCCTATGCAGTAAGTTGTGTCTCTCCGGCCAGGAAAAAAAAAAAAAAGTTTTATGCAAGAAACGGAATCTAGTTACATAAATAAAAGCAGCTTTTCTCATTTCAAACATGCTTGGGCACTACAGGGTTAAGACTTAAATATTGATTACACTAAACATGGGTCTTTCAATTCAATGAAATGTGTTAAATCAAGTTTGCATGAGAAATAAGAGCGGAGAGACACAGGAACTGTGACATAGATGAGAGACAGGTCACAAGGCAGGGAGGAGGCTCACAAGGGACCAGATTTATTTCAGGTTGATTACACATTAAAAACTGTAGCATCATATTTAATTAATGTTTTCTGCGCCACAATACGCTAGGGGAAAACAACCATCTGCCACAGGTAATTAAAAAAAAACACAGTAATAATCATTTGCCTGGTTTTCTATTTTCAACTGCTTGAAATGTTAAATATTAATAGACCAGATGTAAATTATATGTAATGGATTGCAAACACAACTGCACCTCCGTCCATCTAAAACCACACGCTTTCTGTTTAATTCAAAACAGCTTAGAATTAAAATATTCACATTGCTAGTCAGCTACCAGTATACATTATTTTGTTGCACAGCTTTCAGGATCGCACACAGTGTGGGCTGGTGCGTCGGAAGCTATCCAGTGTCGTGCCCAGCTGTGAAGATAAAGCAACAATAAAATTCCACTCTTACCCATACATGTCTCCAGATGAGCGTTTCCCAGACTTTGATCGATGAGGTTTCGGTTCACATGCCAAGTTAATATCTGAAACAAGAACGAGAAACAAAAAAATAAGCTATAAAAATAAATACCTGCAGATTACTGTAATTTCACTTTCACGTTGTGTGTTTAATTTTTGCAATTTAACTCAGGGGGGCAACTAAAAGCTTTCTATCTCAGTTCAGTCTTCATGCAGCAAGCCTGCTCCGGACTGGAGCGATTACAGGTTTGGCTCTGTGTGAAAACACGAGGGATTAAAAAAGTCCCCGCCTTCACTCTCTCAATATCCTGCCAACCACAGCTGATGAAAAAATCTACATTTTCAAGCAACTCTAGTATCTGCATTTGGTGTTCCCTTAATCTAGTGCTCTGTTCAATTTCACTTTTTGAAGGCATAGTCTTAAAACGAACGAGGAGGAGGAGGAGGACATTCGGTCCATCCAGTTCAGAGAAGCAGATTGATCTCAAAGCTTCATCAAGTCTGAAAAGGACCCCAGCAACAACAACATGACTAGGTAGCCCAATCCATACCCTCACGACTCTGTGTGAAGTGTCTCCTTCCCTTTTTCCTAAGTCTCTTGTGTTTCTGCACAGGCACAAATGTTCAGTCACTTTGGTAGCCAGTTAATTCAGGTTTGAGTCTATTCAGAGATTGTTGAAACAAAAATAAAAGTGCACTCAAAAACAGCCTAGTGTTGATACCCAGCTGGCAGTGCAGATGTCCTGTCTAATGAGTCCTGCTTTGGTGTTGTCATCAGTGCAGAGGGTCTACAGCCATCTCTGTACAAGAGGAGGGCAATTCAAAAACTGATTACTTTGCTGGATTAGTGGCTTCAAATCCCCTGCAATACTAAGCTAACCCGATTTCCACCTGCGCGCGCAGGGAGGCTTTTAAACTCTCCTGGTGAGAAGATTGAAACGCTGGTCTGTTTTTCACAGCTATTCAGAACTAGAAGTCTCTTCAACACACTGTCGTGCTAAAAAAAAAAAATGAATATGCAATGTTTCAATGAAAGAAAGATTGATGATTGGATTTTAGTTTTGTGTTTGTAAAACTGAATTTAATTTTTTTTTGTATTATTACGTTTGAGAAAATATAACCCATATTTCACCTGATTAAATAAACGTGGAAATCGCATTATAAAAAAGTGAAGGGGAAAAAACACAAAAAAACACTGTTTTGGTTCTCATTTATTACATTCCACAGTTGCAACAAAATATATACAGTCTATATGAAACTCACTACACCACATTTTCAGGAAGTCGGGTCCTGTTTAAGCGAGGCATTTCAGAATGAAGTTCTTACCTTTTTTCTGTCCCATGAGATTCTGGCTCACTCTAAAGCAGTACAACGCATTTTTGTCCCAGATGGCTTTCCATAGAGATCACTATGCGTGCGCCAGCATAATCTGTCTTGTTTACTTTTTGCCGTCTACAACTTGTTTACTTTTTGCCGTCTACAATAGAGGCTCAAGAGCTGCTGTGTTGATCCTATGTTTTGTTGTATCTATCTATCTATCTCACATCACACAGAGCTATTTTTTCATTTGCCATTTTCTCGCAAATTCTGGTGAGACGGTAAATAAGTGAAGGTATTTTTGTCCTTTCTAGTGAATACGAACATCTGATTTTTGTATCCGAATACATGTCAAAAAATGTTTGTTTGAATATTCAGATAATTGTCCCAGCACTACTCTAGTATATCTTGTCACCATTTCATAAGTCCCGAGGCTGAGGTTTCCACTAAGAGAAACTTTATTTAACCAGCCTGCATCACAGCAGTGGTAGTCCAGCAAGCAAGCCTGTCTGAACAGCCCACATAGATGCACAACACGATACAATCTGCTGAAAAAGAAATGTCCTGCCGAGGCAATCAGCTCTCATTCAGAAACAGGACAATTAATCAAAACCTTTTAGTCAGATGAGTCAATTGAGAACAAAATCTCATTTACAATGTCGACCTGGCAAGAGGCTCCCACCACCACCACCACAGCAAACAACAAACACAAGTAAAAAAACACAACCATAAAACTCACCAGCAGCTCAGCAGGCACAGATGCCAGTCAGCAATGAGTCAACGCTACAGCTAAAAGCAACCTCAGATATGAACCGTTCTCATTTGAACTTTTGTTAAAACTCATTCCAGTCACTGGCTGCTGCAAACTGAAATGAGCGACGACCAAAAACTGTTACTACCCTGCATGGGAACAATCAGTTTAATAAAATGACTGGATCAAAAGTTGTGCAATGAAGGAGCACGCCAGTAAAACACCACAAGCAAGCAGGCGTTTTCCAAATTTTCAAATGCTTCCTTCGTAATTTAAAATGCACCACAATACTTACAGTTCACTTGGAAATGAAGAGTTCTGAGCACATGTGTTCACACAGCAACGCAGCTCGATGCAGTTATGCGTCTGCTCCGCCTACTTGCGCACCAGCATGCTTCGAAGATTGACGTTCTCAGCCCAAGTGTGAATCGCAAGACTATCGAGGCGAGGAACCCTTGCTTAGAGACCGCTTTCCCCCACCGGTGTGAGATTGTGTAGTGACTGAAGTTCTGAACAAACAACCTGCTGTATACAATAGTGCCAGACCCATACATAAATAGAAAGTGTTTAAGCCTTCATTTTGTATGCGTTTGAACTCAAGCCTGTGTTTCAAATTTGACCGATTGTGCATTTAAAGTGAATGTGTTAAATCTGTGTCTGTAGTGTATGTGCCCGAGAATGTGTCTGGATATAACAAATGTACATTTGCTTTTACATCGCCCGCACTGGACCATCGCCAGAGGGGGGAGAGCAAGAGATACCAGAGAGATTCCCCAAAGCTATGTTTTGAAGTAGGAGTGGGGATCAGGTGCAGTCTCTTCCACAAGAGCTACAGATTTGTGTGGATCAGAAAATCCAGCTGGGGACAGGACAAGAATTTACAACAGCAAAAACACTCCTGTATTTGTCATCATCGTTTTTTTTTTTTTTTGAACAGAGCTCAATAAAACTGAAATATGAACAGGATCCAAGCTGCCAGATGGGGTTCTTCACTTGCAGTATTAAATGTTCTTAAAAAGTGAAAGTGGAGATCACAGGAAAGACTCAGTATGCCTGTCCGAGTTGCTGATGAATCCCAGATCTAGTCGAATTATTAAAATAACCACAGTGAATTTAGCAGCAACGAGGCTTGTGAAACAATTCAAAACCTCTGCCTACCTCCTGTATCAAGAATGTCTCCTTCTGACCCCGATCAATACTGTGTTCAAATCTGGTCCCCAGAACAAGGTGCACCAGTGCATGATACAACCTTATTTCATTAAAAACCGTCAATAATGGGTTAAAAAAAAAAAAAAAAAAAGAAAAAGACTCAAAAACAGCCTACAGAACGTTACAAGGAAACCAATCTAAATTTTAAGTAAATGGAAGTGCAACAAGTAGCCTTTAGCAAATTACCAGGCTGTTTGTGTTTGGAACAGTATCGGTATTTTTCGTTTGCTTGTTACAAAAGACGGTCCGAACGGCCTCCATTAATTCGTTGATCTTCTTGTGTTCTACTGACAAGAGCGATTACCCGTTGGGCACCTCAGTTTCAATCTATTAGCTGAAGACGCTCCGACTCCAGCCTTACTCACCCAGCACCTGCCCCACGATCATGCGGCCGTCCTCCCCAGCCACGGCTGCGCGCGCGGTCCTCTCGTTCAGGAACTGCACGAAGGCGAAGCCCTTGTGCACGGAGCAGCCCACGACCTTGCCGTACTTGCTGAAGATGGCCTCCACGTCGGCCTTGGTCACCAGCAGGGTGTTGAGGTTTCCGATGAACACGCGGGAGTTCAGGGAGCGAGGGTCGTTCTTGTTGGTGATATTGCCCGCCATCAGGCTGGTTGGGGACAGACTAGAGAGCAAGAGAGAGAGACAGAGAGAAACAGGGTTAAGGAATCTTAGCCTGGCTAGTAAACCCTCAGAATATTTATTTTTTTTTTATTTTTTTTTTTAATGATTTCTTAACCACTTTACAGCCAAGCGTTTGTCAAAGATGTCACTCCACAGCCAAGTATTTTATGGCAGTTTACCACACTTTTTTAAAACGATTTTTTTTTTTGATAAAAGTAGGAATTGATAACGTTCTTTCCAGCTCAAGAGTACAAAGGGGAGTCACATGGCTAATAATGTGGCCAAAGGTCAACAATTGCATTCTTTGCAGATTTAACACTTAATTGGCCAAACATTTATATACGACGCACAAGTAATTTTTAAAGGATTACCAGCCCAATAAAATCAAATCAATGCTACAATTATCAGCAATTCTAAATTGATAATACAGAAATCAATCTAATACATGGATGAGGTCTAGAGAACTTAAAATACAACCTGCCAAACCGATATACCCTGCACTGGTAGTCATCTTAAATGTTTAACAGCAAGTTTTGCAATTATTAAAACAAGGGCAGCATCGACATGTGCCCAAAGAGGGGTGAGTGTGTGTGTGTATGCGTGCATGGGGGAGGTAAGTGTACAAGATGGAGAGAAATGGGACTCACTCCATGTTATCTGCTGCTGTGGGGTCCTCTCACTGTGGGGGTGGGGGTAGGGGTGCTGGGAGGGAGGTGTCTGACTTCAGAGGTAGAAGCGATCGAGTGTCTGTCTCTGCAGGGCTGCGGTTCACAGCGTCTCGTTCCCAGAAGTCAGCGGGGCAAGCAACGTCACTGAGGTAATACAGAACATCAAACCAAACACGAGTCCCAATTTACAGTAAAATACAGTATGTTAAAGGCTACTGGTATGTCTCATGGCTTTATCTTTTATATTTTAGAACAAAAGTTATGTACTTTGAGAGTTCAGGACATATCTGCTTTGATTTTCACAATTTTTTTGTTGCAATTTTCACCGTGGCGGTCATTCAAGATATGTATTTATCTTAGTTAATGCCGATTTTATTATGTCTTTGTACAAATTACACAGCATTTATCATAAAGGAGAATATGATTTTATCACGATGGTCTCCACCCGTGAATTTTGACAATTGTTTCCACGCAGCGTGTAAACAGGAAGCGAGTTGTCAGCAGTGTAAAGTTAACATACAACTTAAACATTTATTTTAAAAGTTACATTTCAGTGTACATATATATATATATATATATATATATACAGTACTGTGCAAAAGTTTTAGGCAGGTGTGAAAAAATGCTGTAAAGTAAGAATGCTTTCAAAAATAGACATGTTAATAGTTTATATTTATCAATTAACAAAATTAAGTGAACAGAAGAAAAATCTACATCAAATCAATATTTGGTGTGACCACCCTTTGCCTTCAAAACAGCATCAATTCTTCTAGGTACACTTGCACACAGTTTTTGAAGGAACTCGGCAGGTAGGTTGGCCCAAACATCTTGGAGAACTAACCACAGTTCTTCTGTGGATTTAGGCAGCCTCAGTTGCTTCTCTCTCTTCATGTAATCCCAGACAGACTTCGATGATGTTGAGATCAAGGCTCTGTGGGGCCATACCATCACTTCCAGGACTCCTTGTTCTTCTTTACGCTGAAGATAGTTCTTAATGACTTTCGCTGTATGTTTGGGGTCGTTGTCATGCAGCAGAATAAATTTGGGACCAATCAAATGCCTCCCTGATGGTATTACATGATGGATAAGTATCTGCCTGTACTTCTCAGCATTGAGGAGACCATTAATTCTGACCAAATCCCCAACTCCATTTGCAGAAATGCAGCCCCAAACTTGCAAGGAACCTCCACCATGCTTCACTGTTGCCTGCAGACACTCATTCGTGTACGCTCTCCAGCCCTTCGGTGAACAAACTGCCTTCTGCTACAAATATTTCAAATTTTGACTCATCAGTCCAGAGCACCTGCTGCCATTTTCTGCACCCCAGTTCCTGTGTTTTCGTGCATAGTTGAGTCGCTGGCCTTGTTTCCACGTCGGAGGTATGGCTTTTGGCCGCAAGTCTTCCATGAAGGCCACTTCTGACCAGACTTCTCCGGACAGTAGATGGGTGTACCAGGGTCCCACTGTTTTCTGCCAGTTCTGAGCTGATGGCACTGCTGGACATCTTCCAATTGCGAAGGTTAAGTAAGCATGATGTGTCTTTCATCTGCTGCAGTAAGTTTCCTTGGCCGACCAGTGCGTCTACGGTCCTCAACGTTGCCTGTTTCTTTGTGCTTGTTCAAAAGAGCTTGGACAGCACATCTGGAAACCCCTGTCTGCCTTGAAATTTCTGCCTGGGAGAGACCTTGCTGATGCAGTATAACTACCTTGTGTCTTGTTGCTGTGCTCAGTCTTGCCATGGTGTATGACTTTTGACAGTAAACTGTCTTCAGCAACCTCACCTTGTTAGCTGAGTTTGGCTGTTCCTCACCCAGTTTTATTCCTCCTACACAGCTGTTTCTGTTTCAGTTAATGATTGTGTTTCAACCTACATATTGAATTGATGATCATTAGCACCTGTTTGGTATAATTGTTTAATCATACACCTGACTATATGCCTACAAAATCCCTGACTTTGTGCAAGTGTACCTAGAAGAATTAATGCTGTTTTGAAGGCAAAGGGTGGTCACACCAAATATGGATTTGATTTAGATTTTTCTTCTGTTCACTCACTTTGCATTTAGTTAATTGATAAATATAATCTATTAACATGTCTATTTTGGAAAACATTCTTACTTTACAGCATTTTTTCACACCTGCCTAAAACTTTTGCACAGTACTGTATATATATCACACAAAAAGTTACAATTGTTTGAAAACATATTGTTAAAATGACTTCACTAGAAGCATGTGTTGAAATAACACATTAAATAGATGTGTATTTAGACAAATGTTACAATATTTTGTATTACTGTATTTAATATGTATATTTGTTGTTTGTAGCCGTGATCATTCAGTGAAATTGACTGATTTATGTGATTTATACCTACTTTTACTGTGACAAAAACATTTGCTTAATCATAAGTCATTTTTATTGAACGGTTGATTGCGGTTTAGAAGTGTCTGACATTTAATTATATAATTATATATATATATATATATATATATATATATATATATATATATATATATATATATATATAAAAAATTAAAGCAGGCACAAGATTCAACAGAACTAGAGCGATCAACTTTCAAAAACGCAACCCTTCACAAAAGGACAATGGAACCTGTGAAATCAAACTTTCAGCAGGTCAACAAATATGAGCAAGCAGGGTTATTTAGAGAGGGGAGGAAGAAAAAAAAACAAACCAATGGTTAAAAAGATGTATATATCTATTTCAATGTACATCTCAAGTCTGTTCAGTTCAATCTGTTATTACTATTTTGGTCAAGCTTAAGAGGGACAGAGTGGCCTCTCGTTTGTCAACTTATTTATGTTTGACAAGTTCAGCGACACCCCAAATAAACGTACTACCAATGCAGGGTATATCCCTCAAGTAGGTCAAGAGACCATTGAGCCACACTGCATTTCTGCTCCAGAGGCACCGACTATAAATCACAGAATTAGCTATTTAACCTGAAACCATTAAGAATGCCCTGATGCTAGTAAGGGGTTATAACTGATAATCTGCAATAGGAGGTTAATGGGTCCATAATTACGAAAGTGCAAGTCTTAAAATATGTGCATTTTAATGAGCTTAATTCTAGTGCAGATATGCAGATTAGGACTGGATAATGCTCTTCAGTATTCAAACACGGAATGGGATACACAGAGGCTGATTAAAAAGCAACACAGCACTGTGCTCAAACTGAGCTCCACCATTAGCCTGGCCCTTGAAAAATCTTTGATTCCAGTGTATTAGGACATTGTCCATAATAAATTGGAGGTGCATGATGCTTAACCATCATAATTCTGTCATGCAATCTGGAGTGCGTTCAATAATAATATATCTTAATTTTTATATAGCGCCTTTCACAGTGGACCACCATTACAAAGCGCTTTACAGAGGTAGGCTGTGAACTGTGCATTATATTATTATTATTTATTTCTTAGCAGACACACTTATCCAGGGTGACTTACAATTGTTACAAGATATCACATTATTTTTACATACAATTACCCATTTATACAGCTGGGTTTTTACTGGAGCAATCTAGGTAAAGTACCTTGCTCAAGGGTACAGCAGCAGTGTCACCCACCTGGGATTGAACCCACAACCCTCTGGTCAAGGAGTCCAGAGACCTTATATGCAGAGTCACTTACAATAGGACATTGATTTAACATCTCATCCACAGGATGGAGCACAAAGAGGTTAAGTGACTTGCTCAGGGTTACACAGTGAGTCAGTCAGTGGCAGAGGTGGGATTTGAACCGGTGACCTTCTGGCACTCTTGTGGCACTCTTGTGGCACCCGGTAACATCTGCTAGGAGCGAGCAGTTTCACAATAGCAGGCATTATAATCGCTGTGTATTAAAACAGTTGCTTTAAGCAAGTTTTGCAATTTTTGTACTTTTATTTGTGATTACTATTACTGTATTTTTGTAATAGGACACTTGTTTTGGTTAAACATCTTGAGGCACAAGTCAGATTTGTCAAGCTACAAATAGTCCACGTTTACTTTTCTAATAAAATCGTCACTTTAAAAAAAAAAAAATACCATAAAATCGGTTCTAAAAAGCTAAAATGACAATAGATTTACTTATCACATGTGTGTTGGTCATAAAAATAAAAAAAAATCAATATGCAGGCACCCACCGCACCGATATTGCTGGTCGGCCACTTTGAACCTCCAGCGAGGCAGCTCGGACCTAGATTTGCTAACGTTACGTAGAGGGGTCGGTGTGCAGGTCGTTCAGACGCTCTGGAGCGCTTTTTCTATTAAATGCACCCTTGGTAACGTTCCTGAGTACCTACTGTATTAGTGCGTTAAGAATGACCCTGTATAAAACAAGACCTTCACCCGACAGAAACTAGTCATTATTTCATTGTGAGCTGGCCTCACAATTAAATAATTGTGAGGCCAGCTCACAAGTTGTGAGATCAATCGGCTACTAGGAACCAGACAAGCTTAGGTGGGCTGAACAGCCTCTCTCGTTCGCACATTTTCTTATGTACTGTAATCAGTGGTACGGCATGCTACCGAGTGACTACAGGGATCTCAGTAACAGGCTCAAGGCAGCCCTTTCCATTTACCAAGGAAACACTTCCTGTGTCGCATTACTTAGCTGAGTCATCACCACAAGAACAGCAAAATCGTGATTTTACACCCAATGTTCTGCAAATTCTATTACAGAATCTCAAAAGGCCTGCTGAAAGTCGGTATATAGACATATGATTATCAGTTCCAACTAAGTGTAGACGGGTTACCCATTGCTGCATTGTAACTACAGTAGTCTACGTATATAGGAGCACCTCCTAAGAGGAAAGTTATTTATTTATATGCTGACAAGTTACGTTGGCTGGATTTATTTGCACAGTGACCCGTTTCTAGCCGATACCTTCATGTGACCTACGTGGTACATGTTACAAAGCCACATTTGCTTTGTCCATATATGCCAAACCAGTGTGAGTGGACAGGCAAAGCCAATTTACTGCAAGTGTTGCACTGTAGAGCAAAGGCAAATGTAAATACCATGTATTTGATGACTGTATATAGTGGCATCACATTATATTTATATTAATAAAGGAGTATATAACAGTTCTAGGACTGCAACAGTCTGTGTATGGGTAGCTCAACAATCACAGCAAACAGGGCGAACTGTTTTAGCAATGCAGAGCTTACCCAAGTTGTACTTTCTTTCATTGCATAATTTGTTTATCAGTAAGTTTACTGCAATTCAACTAAATAATTACACATTTCTGAAAATGGGTGGAAGACTTAATTGGGTATCTTGGTAGGCAACATTGTAGTTACACTGTATAACGAAATGTTTTGCTAAAAAGGCAAAACCCAAAATTACTGAAGGGCATGTATTTACTAAAACATATAAACAAGAATCATCATTCAAGAATCATGGTGGACTTCTTGCGTCCATGTTTTCTGGGTGTTTTTTTGAAATAATGGTGTGGATCCAATGCCAGCTTTTGCATAAAACTGAAAACACCTGTATGCAACTTGCTTGACTGGATTCTTTTAAAAGCTGCTGTATGGAAAAACCAGGACATTCAAATTTGCAGATTTACGTGAGCATGTTTGGACCGTAGTTTCATATACAGACTCCTCCACTCTTACGAATACCCGCTCCATTTGCTGCTGCACATTCAACAAGATCCACCACTTGAGAGATAGGGTTACTAAACAACCCCTTTAAAATGACTAATGTAAACAAAAAGAGAGTGTAATTATATAATTACACACACAGCTGTGCAAGTCAGCCATTTTGCATTTTTCTAATGCATAAGGAAACTGTGTTCAATGCAAATATCTTTGAAAAATAATCTTAATTCTAATTTTTAAAATCACCACATTTATACACAATATAACTTGACAAACTAATAATGAGTATGTCCACCCTTTTCCTTCAAAACCATTGAAATTCTTCTAGGGACACTTTCAAATCATTGTGTTATAAACTCTTGTGGAATGGTGCTGCACACTTCCAAAGATCATCTAAGATGCTGGGATTCTTATTACTTTTTCTTTGTCCAAATAGTCCCATACAGCTTCAATGATGTTGAGATCTGGGCTTTGAGGGGGCCCTTCCATACGTTGAAGGACTCCAGCTTCCTCTTTCTTTTGCAAATAAGTTTTAATTATTCCAGCTGTTTTGTTTCCAGCATTATTCCAGATGAAGTTTAGACCAATAAGTCTTGCACCACTGGGGATAGCATGGTGGACTAAAATGTGTTTGTACCTTGCTGCTGTCAATATACCATCAATTTTCAAACACCACTTGAGAATATGCACCCCCAAACTTGAATTGAACTTCCTCCATGCTTAATTGTTGGTTTCAAGCAAGGCTCTTTGGAAGTTTCTCGTCTGTCCAAAGCACCTTTGACCATTTTTCCATAGTCCAATTTCTGTGTTCCTGTGCATATTTTAGCATTTTAGTTTCGTTCCCCTTTAACAGGTTATCTTACCGCAACACATCCTTTAAGTCCCGATTTCCAAAGTGACCTTCGTACTGTTGACGGATGGACGACACCTGTGCCTTCTGCCAGTTTTGTTGTCAATTGAACGCTATTTCACTCTATTTTCTTTCTTTATGCAGAAACAATTCTATGGCGATCTTCTACTGCAATTTTAGCCATTTTGTTTAAAGCTAACAGTTAATCCTGATAGACCTGTATTCTGCAGTACAAAGAGAGGGTTTTTAGCATTATGGATGTGCAGAGAGGAACACCAGATTTGACTGGTAAATGTGATGGATTAACTACTAATGCACTTCATATTAGCTGCTCATGTATAGTTTACTTTGAGCTGTTGGGGTCACAAGTTTTTAAAGATTCTGATCAATGTGAATTAAAGATTGCTAAATGACAAGCTTGGTTTCTTCTCACCCAAACTAAGCTGTATTAATAACAGTCAAAGTTGTTATAATAGTGGAAAACACTAGTGTAGTCTTTGAGTAAATTGTCAATGTTTATAACATCCATATATATTCTAACTCCTGAAAGACTTTTGCACAGCAATGCGTGTATATATATATATATATATATATATATATATATATATATATATATATATATATATATATATATATATAATTTGCCATGCCAGATTCAGGTATTGGATCCTTCAATCAGATACCAGGAACCAAACAAGCTCAGCTGGGCCGAATGTCATCCACTCCCATTCCATTTTCTTCTGTTCATTTGTGAGATTTTCCCCCGAAACCATCTAGTACCCACCCCTGTACTGTAATATTGTACTACAATATTAATTTAATATAAAAATAAATTATTCAGCACTATAAAAATAAGCCTCCGCCTTTGTTTAGAATGGGACTACATTTTTGTATTGACAAAGTACATGATCAGTCAACATTAAATGAGGTACAATTGTGAATTTCTGTGTTCATGATCCTAAGGTAAGAGAAGCTACTGTGGGTTTTACTACAGCTTACTTAAAATCAGTCCACCCACATGATTCACCTAATCGCCTTGTTGGGCGCGATACCAAATTCAACATTGTATTAAATTTTTACACTATATTCTTGAAAATCTGAACCTAGGTCAACCCCCCCCCCCAAAATCCAACGCATCGGCTTTCCATCCAGATTTTGTATCAGCTCAGGTTTTTACATGTGTTTAATCAATTATAATTGAAGTGTTTGACCAATAAGTATTTAAACATTATGAATATCGAAGGAATCTGAAGCCCTTAGCAGCCAGAAAGGCAGTGAGAAGTTTAAGAGAATCAGAGGTAATTAGAGTCATGTCACGCTGTCGTAACCAGTTCCTATTGCACAGTCACATCATTTGGTTTACATACTGCGTTTGATTTATCTTTTTTTTTAAATTTTTTATAACGTTAACACTGGTAGCCATTTCACAGTTAGAATCAGGAGGCTTTGCTATTTATTAAAACCATAATTCTGTACCAGTAACCTAAACAACATGGAAGTACCTAACCCCAACCAAATCAATTACTTTAAAATGCAACATCCCAAGTCAGGAGTGGCCAACCATGATCCTGGAGAGCTGCAAGTGCTTCTGGTTTTCGTTCCACGCGAGTTCCCAATTAATTGAATACATTCTACATTGGCCAAAACTAAAACAATCCAGGTAATTGATGATTAAAAAAAAGATACCCAGAAAACATGCAGGATTGTGGCTCTGCAGGACCAGTCAACCCTGTCCAAAGTAATAGAACACAACCAAACTAAAAGTTGAGTAACTTTTAACACTATTTTGATTATAAACGAAGCGCTGTTTTGTTTTTAGTACTTTAGTACATGCCAGTCAACTTCTGTGACATCAGGTGAATCCCGTTGTCAGCAGCTTAAAATCCTGCTTTTACCTGTACCAACCGTTTTGTTAAAAATACTTCTTTAGTGATTTAACATTAGCACTGCCATAGCTGCTTTTTGAATGGCTTTTGCAATTCAAAATTTAAATATCTCCATGTATGTGGATATCTCGTGCACGTCCGTTCTTAAGCGTTACTAAATATTTGAACTAAATACCCATACAGTGTTTCAGCTGCAGAACTGTAAAAATGAATAAGTTATAAGCAACTTGCTTCTTCAAAATCACCAGACCCGCAGTTTATGCACCGTATCGCAATCAATACAATATAGCCGACAATTTAGTCTGGGCTTTGTAATAAAATCAGTCATTGTGAAAGAACGTATTATATACTCCTGTTGAGTGCTGAAACACTGATGAAAGTCATTCTACACATCATATATTTATTTTATTAGCAGTTGTCACAAAATACTCACAATACAGTGTGATAGAGCTACGCTGCTTTTTCCTCGTCTGCCTGTCCTCTGAATCAGCTCAGCAAGTTTGTAATAAAATCTTGACCGCTGTAAACCCAAGTGTTGTGATCAATGCCTTGATCAGTCACCTCTTGATCATGTATGCTAATTCTTTTGTATTAGGTGTAGGGCTGGCGACGGGCTGGCTGGGGTTAGCGTTTATTAGAGTCTGTTGTGGGCACTCCAATTCATTATTATCTGTATACTGATGGAGAAGATGGCTCAAAGATGAGTACTGAATATGAAAGTGCTTGAGCTGTTACAAGCATTGGCTGAAGGAGATTCTGATGGCGGGGTGAGTGATAACGACAGCGACGCATCCTGAGCTGTTGAAATCAGCAGTTCTGACAGTGAAAGAATGGACACCATGCCGGATTTACCTGCAGGTCAAAACACAACAAATGCCGACCAGGGGGAGAGGTTGTGGCCATGGCAGAACTGGAGAAACACCTGCTGTCCCTGCGGCTCCTCCTGCATCTGCCGCTTCAGCACCACCAGCACCAAGGACAACTACACCTGCTGCATCAGCTTCTCCAAGCGTAATTCATGAGACGGGCAAAGACGGGACAGTTTGGAAAATTATAAATCCCGATGATGAGGCTTTGAGAAAAAAACAAACATTTTCTGATGTGTGTTATCTGAAGCTTCAGGCCCAACAGCGCACACAAAACAAAACAGATAAGCCACTAGGTGTATTTATGCTGTTGAGCTCTACACTGTTGCTTCACATTCAGTGCCGTACCATGGCAGAGGCACAGCGGGAACTGAATGTTGACCCCTGGGAACTGTCTTTGGAGGAATTCCAAGCTTTCATTGCAATTCATTGGGAAATCCTGAGATTCATATGTTTTGATTTGAGAACAATAAGAGCAGCCCGACTTATTACATACTAATTTGCCATGGCATCAGAGGTTTGGGCAGCTTCATCACAAATAGCATTGCCTGCTACAAGCCTGGACCTAACATCATCGTGGAAGAGCAGCCGTTTCCCACAAAGACACGCTGTGGCTGGACACAGTACATGGCCAACAAACCAGACAAGTTTGGCATCAAATTCTGGCTTGCAGCTGACATGAATTCCAAATACCTTTTTTTTTTTTTTTTTCTTCTCTCCATTTGGCCAGGGAGTGAACAAGGCAAGACTAGAGTTACCACCAACAGCTCAAGCCATGCGAGCCCCTGCACTCCTCAGGCAGAACAACTGTCCCACCGTGAGTGTAACAGGTGTTAAAAAACAAACAAAAAAAAACTGCTTATTCTAAGCTCTCTGCACAAATTAGTGACCATCGGAACCCATGCTAAATGAAAGCCAGAGACTATTGCATTTTACAATGCAACGAAGTACGGTGTGGCTATACTGGATCAAATGGCACGGCTGTATTCTGTCAAAGGTGGTAGTCGCAGGTGGCCTGTGGCTGTTTTTTTTTTTATAATGTTTTGGACCTGGCAGGCATCAACGCATTGGTTTTGTACAAGGAGTGCACCAGCAACACAATCACTCGGAGAGACTTCATTTTGCAGCTAGCCCTGGAGCTACGGCAGAAACATTTTGATAAGAGACATGAAAGCTGGCTGGCAAACGCCCCTCAATCTTCAGCCAGCGCTGTGCCCACTGGCACACAGAATAAGACAATACCAGGCTGCTAAATGCAATAAAAACAGAACTTCTGATGTCTGCGTCCTTTGTGAAAAGGCAGTCTGTGGCAAATGCACTGGTACAATTGAAAAGCATGTTTTCTGCGTAGACTGTACTTACAAAGCTGTAATAGAACTCTGAACAGACAGAGCCTTTGAACTGTTTCACTCAAAGCACTTTCACATTGCATAAGTTATATTAGTTTTATGCTATTTTTATAACTAGTTATTTGTTTCATAATTTTATACGTGCACACAGCTTTCTACACCTGTTTACACAAGTCTATTGCGTAGTTTACTTTATACGTTTCATGTATGTGCTTTTTGAAGAGAAATGAAAAGTTTAATTTCAATGTAAATAGTGTTTCTGCTCTGAAAATGTTATGTATGATGTTCATAAATAAAAAATATTAAAGTTGTATCCGATTGTTTGTCATATCGAAGCAGTTTTAAAATGGAGCCGCACATTTTGCGGGTGCGGCAGTTGTATGTAGTCCAAAATCTCTGCGGTTCTAGCGTTAACTGCATATTTTTATATTTTACAACAATTTACATCAAACACAACATGTCTTCATCCATTAATGCCGATCGGTTGCGAAAGCTAACAAAGCACTTAATTGGTCAAATTAGCTAAGAATTTAAAAAAAAAAAATCATTTTCATAGTAGTAATAATTGAAAACAGTCAACTTCAAGAATCAATTTGCTGTTCCAAATTGAAAAATGTCTAACTCCTACGCTCTCACCAGCTATACTGTTGGCTCACCTATCCGAGTGCCTCTCGCGGCGACACATTCTGGCAAAACTGAGCTACAACAGTACTACATATTGAAAGTCTTAAAACAGACTGTGTACAATCTACATTAACTTTGACCCTTTTCCAGGGTCATACATCAACATTAATGTGACTTCTAAGTGGCCACTACAAATTCAAGCTAATAAGCCATGTATTGCAGCGTCTTCTGGCAGACCGCAACCACCAGCCAAAAGGGAAGCTTCTCTGGATTTCCTGTATTATTATTATTTATTTCTTAGCAGATGCCCTTATCCAGGGCGACTTACAGCTCATGCTAATCTCCTAAGGAAGTGGGAAGGCTTACGTTGGTTTGTGCTAATCTGTAAATAAAATGAAGAAATATCCACAACCACTTGGGTATATTAATGTAATTTGTAGACCAAAGTGATTTTCCGTTTCAACATTACTCTTTTCCATTTGATAAGTCATTTCTATTTCATATACCTATTACGTGATATTGATGTACTGTACTTATGCTATGTTGTTCAAGTAAATGCCAATACATATTGTTTGTATGTATTTTAATCAATTAACAGAATTAAATAACGCAAAAAAAATACAACTTACTGTTAACGTTTACAGAAATTGCAAAAGAAACCAACTTCTAAAAACTGTAAAATAAACTGTTCGAAAATGCAGTTCACAAGCACATTTTTATTATTTATTAATTAATTTATGTACAGTACTGTGCAAAAGTTTTAGGCAGGTGTGAAAAAATGCTGTAAAGTAAGAATGCTTTCAAAAATAGACATGTTAATATTATATTTATCAATTAACTAAATGCAAAGTGAGTGAACAGAAGAAAAATCTAAATCAAATCCATATTTGGTGTGACCACCCTTTGCCTTCAAAACAGCATCAAGCATCAATTCTTCTAGGTACACTTGCACAGTTTTTGAAGGAACTCGGCAGGTAGGTTGGCCCTTGGAGAACTAACCGCAGTTCTTCTGTGGATTTAGGCAGCCTCAGTTGCTTCTCTCTCTTCATGTAATCCCAGACAGACTCGATGATGTTGAGATCAGGGCTCTGTGGGGGCCATACCATCACTTCCAGGACTCCTTGTTCTTCTTTACGCTGAAGATAGTTCTTAATGACTTTTGCTGTATGTTTGGAGTCGTTGTCATGCTGCAGAATAAATTTGGGGCCAATCAGATGCCTCCCTGATGGTATTGCATGATGGATAAGTATCTGCCTGTACTTCTCAGCATTGAGGAGACCATTAATTCTGACCAAATCCCCAACTCCATTTGCAGAAATGCAGCCCCAAACTTGCAAGGAACCTCCACCATGCTTCACTGTTGCCTGCAGACACTCATTCGTGCAGCTCTCCAGCCCTTCGGCGAACAAACTGCCTTCTGCTACAGCCAAATATTTCAAATTTTGACTCATCAGTCCAGAGCACCTGCTGCCATTTTTCTGCACCCCAGTTCCTGTTTTTCGTGCATAGTTGAGTCGCTTGGCCTTGTTTCCGCGTCGGAGGTATGGCTTTTGGCCGCAAGTCTTCCATGAAGGCCACTTCTGACCAGACTTCTCCCGACAGTAGATGGGTGTACCAGGGTCCCACTGTTTTCTGCCAGTTCTGAGCTGATGGCACTGCTGGACATCTTCCAATTGCGAAGGGAAGTAAGCATGATGTGTCTTTCATCTGCTGCAGTAAGTTTCCTTGGCCGACCAGTGCGTCTACGGTACTCAACGTTGCCCGTTTCTTTGTGCTTCTTCAAAAGAGCTTGGACAGCACATCTGGAAACCCCTGTCTGCCTTGAAATTTCTGCCTGGGAGAGACCTTGCTGATGCAGTATAACTACCTTGTGTCTTGTTGCTGTGCTCAGTTTTGCCATGGTGTATGACTTTTGACAGTAAACTGTCTTCAGCAGCCTCACCTTGTAAGCTGAGTTTGGCTGTTCCTCACCCAGTTTTATTCCTCCTACACAGCTGTTTGTGTTTCAGTTAATGATTGTGTTTCAACCTACATATTGAATTGATGATCATTAGCACCTGTTTGGTATAATTGTTTAATCATACACCTGACTATATGCCTACAAAATCCCTGACTTTCTGCAAGTGTACCTAGAAGAATTGATGCTGTTTTGAAGGCAAAGGGTTGTCACACCAAATATGGATTTGATTTAGATTTCTTCTGTTCACTCACTTTGCATTTAGTTAATTGATAAATATAATCTATTAACATGTCTATTTTTGAAAGCATTCTTACTTTACAGCATTTTTTCACACCTGCCTAAAACTTTTGCACAGTACTGTACTTTCGCATTCTCTGACTCTGTAGTTAATGTGAAATGGTACCATGGGAAAGTATGTACACTCAGAATCTTGGAAGACTAAAAATAAACAAACATTCATAGAACCAACCAGTCCTTACATTTAAGAACAAATTGGAAGTTGTTTTTTTTTCCTTTTTTAAATAAAATGCAAAGAAAACAATGGAATAGCTGGAGGCAGAAACCAACACAGAGCTTATCTTATGTCTAGATTTAGAAATCACATTTCTCACTTGGTATTGTGGAATCTATATAAATGGGACATTGTTTTGTGCCGAAATACATTTCTCCATGTTGGTGTCTGGTTCTGTCTTTCCACACTTTTTTCTGTGCGTAATAAATTATTGCAAAACCAGTTTGCTTAACATGTGGACTTTATTTTGAAATATACTGTGTGCGAAGACAAGTTTGTGGTTTTAAAATTCTAATATAAAATACATTATTTTGTAATTGCTGGAAATTTGTAACTAAGATTTAGAAATTATACAGAAAAAAAACTTTAAATTAGGTAACTTAAATAAAATACTTAAGTCATTTCTAATATTTTAAAAAGCAAATTTTAAACAAATCACAAATGTATATAATTTTTCAAAAACACCGCCCCATCTGAGAACTAATACTGAACCCAGTTT
Organism: Acipenser oxyrinchus oxyrinchus; assembly: GCA_030684275.1. Taxonomy (NCBI): domain Eukaryota; kingdom Metazoa; phylum Chordata; class Actinopteri; order Acipenseriformes; family Acipenseridae; genus Acipenser; species Acipenser oxyrinchus. Next base: position 1,769,444 of record CM060290.1, read on the forward strand.
AGCAGAAGCAAATGTCTTAACCTGACAATGTGACTCAGTTAAGCCAGCAATCATTAAATCTCTAAAAGAAATGGAGACAAGCTAACAGTTTGCCCTTTGAAGTAAATAAAAATGTCAATTTTGGGTTGGCATACTTCCCAGAACAGTAAGTTCACAACTAACATACCTGCACCAGTAGCAAAGAAACATAGAGGTTACAACCCAAGAAGTTTCTACATGAATGGGTGAAGAAAGATACTTGGTGGTTGTGCTTTGTGGCAGGCCATGTGATGTTTTAGCTAATATGCAATAAGCATGCTACAAGAAACCTATAAAATAAATAAGAAAAGTTGAAGATTAATGCCACTGAAACGCACATGAATTCAGAACTCCACAAGAGTGCCATACAGACTGAACTTGTTAGCAGCGTTTTACACAAGGAATTTGTTAAATGAACTGGCTGTAGATGTACTCAAAGGATTTTTCAAGCCCCATAACCCTGTCTTCTACTAACCTACTACTTTAAATGAAAAGACTGACAAACATACAATTATTCCGTACTTCACTTGACTAGAATGCTCAGTATTGATTTAGGTTGAACGATTAGGGAAAATGGCGAGCTGGAAGTTTGAATCATAACCAACTTAAGATTCAGTTTCCACTTTAAATTACTAGGCTTTGCATCAGCCTTTTCAATTTGGCATATATAAAATTAAATTCGAGTGCGGAGCTCTGTTGTTGATGCACTGGCTTTCACAATTTAATATTCATTAGTCTGACCTCTCATACTGCTGCACCCCATCCCTCCCTTCCTCAAATGCAGGTTAAATGATATGCATCTTAAATAACCACCCACAAACAAACATTCAGTCCATCTGGAGGTGGACCATCATTCAAGGTTGATTTTTGTGACCATGATCTACAGATGCTGTACAGGATATGTAAGGAATCAGTTCAGTCATGGAAATATGATCCCCTTGTGTAACAGTTTGAGCCATCCCAGGTTTACTGAATTTAACCCATCCATTTTTTATTTATTTTTTAAAATCATAACACAAGCTCTATGTAATTTAATAGATTTTAAATCAATTTCTCAATAAAAATTAAATCCTTTGTTTTGGCTACAAACTGCTGCGTCCCGTTTTGAGGACAGTCAAATTAGATCGGTTTGCAAAACCAAAAACGCAAGTGTTTAAAAATGTGTTACCATTGAAAACAAAACTAGATTTCTTTAAAAATACCTTGAACGTGCTTCTCCAGATTGTTTGAATGTCGTCTCTGATTGGTTGGCACGGTTGGTGCCATTTTAAAACATCCAATGCATTGCTCTCCACATAAACTGAATCGAGCATCTTACTCAATATACCTGACCATGAAAATCTTGAATGCAATTTTTTATTGACTGTGAAAACACACTTTCAGGAGATTAATTAGTTCAATTCAATCATTACAAATGATGACCTGGACTGAATGAACAAAGGTTACCTCCTAGAGGTACAGATCAGGTACGACAAATATTGCAAAACATTTAATGACTTACTGTCTTATTTCCGTCCCCTCCTATGAAGTCTATAAAAGGTCCAAGAACAGAGGTACATCTCCATTTGAAAAATCTGTTTCACCACCCCCTCCAAAAGCATTGGGACTGACAGACCAGTCTCCATTGCCGATCCCCATTTTCATGGCCACCAAGATAGTGAACATTGGTAACCCTAATCTTAAGTGACTTGCTTGCCCATATAAAACAATATGGACAATCTGTTTAGGTCTACCAAGACATTTGGACCAAATACGTCAACAAATGCAACCGCTGCCCCAAAACTTGTTGAAGGAGAACGTATATCCCTGGAAGCAGTGCCTAATTTTTATACCATTCACTTCCGTCCCATGCAAAAGATATTACAACCCCATAACCTACAACCAACACTAACATACTTGGCTGCTAAAGTATGTGGGGTCACAATACCTGTTGCACAAGAAAATAAATCTAATAAAATTGTCTTGACCCCAATTATAACAAACAAACAAACAAAACACACTGGAAAACTACCTCTACAGCCAAATAATTTAATGTACATGACTAGACAAATTCACTTTCCCAGCGCCGACCTGATTTGCACAACTGGAGATTTATTAGTAAAATGATCAGGTGTCAGCAGTAAGACCGGGCTAAATCTCCTCTAAATTGATCAGACTTATCGCAGGAATTGTGTCATGAGAGTGTTGGCCTTATTAGACTGGTAGTTAGCGCTAATTTTGCAAGGACCCCCATGGATTCATAAGAACATACTTAAGAAAATGTAGCACCAGCTGGTGTAATTGTGATATCAATATTTAATATTGATTTTTGTACGTCTAAAAAGCAGGTACAAGTACAGGGAAAGTACATTTGTCCAGTCTTGTGTATGTCTTGATTAAAAACAAGTTACCCCACCCCCAAAAAAAAAATTCTGCAGTGGGGAAAGGCGAGCACAAGCAAGAAGATACAAATCTGGACTGTCTACTTTAAATATTCCTTAAGATGTTTTTAAAAAAGGCAAGAGACATTCTTTTCAAAGTTAAAAAATTGGTCAGATCTCTGAAAAGATTAGAATTGAAACCATCACTAAAGGAAATTTGATTTACTTTATAGGAAAAAAAAAAACACTAAAAAAATTGACATGAAAAATAGAACGGAAAAAAGTAGAAAAAAATGACTTACGGTCGTGTCGCCGTTCAAAAAGTCGCTGCAAAAACAAAACAAAACAAAAAATGAGGGGGAAAAAAAAATTTGAATTAGAAAAAGATGTCAACTTTTTAGGAGCCTTAACAGAATGCTGGTCTGTCAGATGCAGATACATTAATTAATGGAAGATTTGCCTGTTGGTCCAGGGACTAGAATTTGTCTAATCCTTTTTGTCCTAGATACATATGCCGCTGTAGTGGTATTCCAAAAAAAAAAAAAAAAAAAATAGTAATAAAACCTGATTGTTGAAAAACGGTATCAACTCTCTCCTGCGTATTCCAACGTTGTGAACAATCACATCCCTGGACCAACACGCTACTAAAAGTAATACATGGCTGTACTCCTGTAGGGCACAATTACATGCATATTTCTGTGTCCGACAAGGGCGGTATATTACAATCCAATTATAACTGTAGCACCTAAGATTATTGGTATAAACACTTTGACAAGCATCTCACTTTTTTTGTGAAAAAGGACAAACAAAGTTGCAAAAAACTTTTGACACCTGGCGGTTTTGGTTGTATTCATATAGTGCAGAATTCAATGGACACCCATTATTTAAATTAAACACACATTTTAAATTGTAATAAAAGGATTGGATTAAACCACTTCAAAGCAGATCCATGTTATGGGAAACTTTTCTTTAATACAGTATAGTAAAAAAGTCAGGTGGCTGCAGCATGCTTCAGACGGACCCTGCTGCTGTGAAAACAGGGCAAAATAATACAGTACTAGACAATATGAAGACAATTCTACTGTGCAAGTATATGTGGTACTAGTGTGGAGGGGTACATTTTCTTTTGTATCCATGTTTAAATACTTTAAAACTTAAATGTCTTCATTTTGGTCCAGCACTAGCTACTACTGGTGGTTTAACATCTTCCAGCTTGTCTGAAGCCCAGGAAAAAATACACAAAAACACTGGACAGGTGGGTGAAGTCTCTTCTATTTGTTTTTAGTTTGTATACATGAACACTGCTACCAGAGATATGCTCCGATAAAATCACAATACCACACCGAGGTAACTTTCCTGTGTGCATGGAAATCCCCATTTAACACTGGTCAGTTTTACTGAACAGAATAATTTTTTTGTTTTGTTTTCTTTCTTAGCAGATGCCCTTACCCAGTGCAACTTACAATTGTTCCAATTTTATCACATTATTTTTTACAATTACCCATTTATACAGTTGGGATTTTACTGGAGCAATCTAGGTAAAGTACCTTGCTCAAGGGTACAGCAGCAGTGTCCCCCACCTGGGACTGAACCCACAACCCTTCAGTCAAGAGTCCTAACCACTACTCCACACTGCTGCCCTATGCCCGAATTATTATTATTATTATTGAATCTTATGTAGTTACGTATTTCCATGGTAGAGGGAACATCCGGGGTGGAAAATAATTTTTTTTTTAAAAAGCGTTGGCAAAAACCATGCGCTCAATTACCATTTTATCCGTGGACATCCTTGACACCACATAGGGACAGAAATTGAAGCAGAACAAATATTTCACAGTCCAAGGAAATCCTATAATAACAGCCTTGGTCTACTTTGGCAGTTTCCAGAAAACACTGGCCCTAATAGTTCTCACTAATGGAAAAACTATAGTATGTTTATTTTCTTTTGACAGTGTGCAATTTTTTTTTTTGTATATTATGAACTGTGTTGCATACTACACAGAGCACATTTTAGGAACACTGGGTTTAACAAGAATTTATGAATATTTGGAATGCTTTAAAATTAGTTAATTGTGCTGCCCAAAGATAGTGCCAATTTCTAAACCAGTCTTATAAAAATTATAAAATGTCTAGGTTACATGTTGCGAGTACCACAATAACGGTACGCAACTGGGCACAAAAGGAGAAATGGATGCACTTCCAGTAATACCAATATTCCAGGGTTTTAATACCATTATGCCAAAAACAGCCCTTTAACCCCTTAAGGCACACAAGGAATTGAGCAGCTATTCAACAAGTTTCTTCTTAAAACACAACTGAGAGTGACTCAACCATCACGAGGAGGAAACTGACCATTTGGATGACCAGATCCAAGCGGTCAGTAAATTTTAAACCCTATTTCGTGCACCTCATTGCTAAAATAAAATAAAAAGTTAGTATCATTTGTATTTGAAAGACACATTTCCCTTAAATCAGTGGTTTTCAACCCTGGTCCTGGGGATCCCGTCTGCTGGTTTTCATTCCACCTGAGCTCTCAATTACTTAACTAGACCATTAACTGAAATGATAATTTCCTTAATTATAACTCTTTAATGGTTTTCAGCTCTTAAATAGCTGCAGAGTTAAAGGTACTTGTAACATGTTACAGCTAACTTGAAATATGCCCCTGTTTGAGAGCTGAAAACAATTCAAATGGTCTAATTCAAATGCTCAGATATATTGTGAAAAGTGTTGAATTTAAATCAGGGGAAGTAATGTTAAAACTATACAATGCATTAGTAAGACCATGTAGAATATTGTTTTCAGTTCTGGTCGCCTCGTTACAAAAAGGATATTGCTGCTCTAGATAGAGTGCAAAGAAGAGCAATCAGAATTATCCCAGGTTTAAAAGGCATGTTGTATGCAGACAGGCTAAAATAATTGAATCTGTTCCGTCTTGAACAAAGAACACTACGCGGTGATCTGATTCAAGCATTCAAAATTCTAAAAGGTATTGACAATGTCGACCCAGGGGACTTTTCCGACCTGAAAAAAAGAAACAAGGACCAGGGGTCACAAATAGAGATTAGATAATAGGGGCATTCAGAACAGAATAGGAGGCACTTGGGTCAAATGGCCTCCTCTCATTTGTAAACTTTATGTTCTTATTCTTAATTAAGCAAATTCTGTTCAATTCAGGGTCTAGTTAAGTAAATGAGCGCTCAGTTGGAATGAAAACCAGCAGACACAGTGGACCCCAGGACCAGGGTTGAAAACCACTGCCTTACAGGGTTAAAAATTGTAGTCTTCAATAAACGAATCTATATACATCTGCAATGGTTGGTCAAGAATTTCCTTCAGTTGCATCAAGCAGTGGTCATTATTACATGGAGTTACACTCTCCGAGTATTTTATAAAAATCTGACCGGTTAAAATTTGACAACTGAAAATAGGTTAATTTTCTGTGCTCGTTTAATTTCTAGGCTGATATTGCTGTGGCTAAATTAAAAAGGTGGAGCATTTGTTTGTGCCCTTTTTGTATTTTGAAATGTATGGAATTAACTTTAGGGGGTGATAAAAGTAAGCATTGTATTGACCCAAGTTTAGAGAAAGGAGCAGTTAAGTGGCTTATAAATACAACCTATCAGTTATTTTAACAAATTGCGTCTACAAAATGCATTGACACTAATTCACCTGTAAAAGCATCATTAACAGCAGTGGCCGCTACATTTCTACAGTGTGATGCATTAACTATTGCAGATATATATATATATATATATATATATATATATATATATATATATATATATATATACACACACACACACACACACACACACTTGCCAGGACATAATGACGGATTTGTTTGTACTATGTATTGCGGCTGCAGATGTACGTTTTCTTAATTATGCGACACATCACTTACTACATTGGTTTACCATTAGTGCTAAAAAAAAAAGGTTTTATAATAGCAACCAATACATCATTCATTAGTAAAATATCGTCCCGATTCAATTAGGACTGTGCATAATTTGTAACTACCGAGCACTCAATTAAAATTACTTGAAATGCGTTCCTCGCAAATGGATTACACAAACCAGAATGGGCCTAGGATTGTGTACAGGTCGTTCGATTACATTTCGATAACTGTATGCACTTAATATTAACCGTATGCATTTAATGAACAATAATATTTGTAAAACATGTTTAATTTACAGTTATTCCACTATGTTTCACTGTCATTTAAAAAAAACACAAAAAAAACCACACAAAAAAAACACGTTCGTATATTGCAGCCTGTTTGGTCTTTGGAAGAAAAGTGCCTGGCCTACAGCAGAAAAAAAACATCCTTTATATAAACGGCAGAATATAACGAAAGTTTTAAAATGTCTGCATCAAAATATCCACCCTTCTCGACACACAAAACAAGTTAACCGTAAATCCAAAAATAGAAACTCCTTTCAATTCACAAAAGTCAGTCAAAAATGCAATTCACTTCAGCTTTTTTTCCCCTAAAAATTAAGTCTGGTAGCTCAAAAATAAGTTATGAAAAACACCGTTCATCAGTAAAAAAATAAAAATAAAAAAAAAAACAAAAAACAAAAAGCAAGTTAAAAAATATTGGTCACATGTAGATGTCGTATTTTTTTTTTTAAAGCAGTATCCTTCACATGCAAAAAATACGTAAAAAATATATCCAAAATATTTCACATTTAAAAAATAAAGCTATATAGTTTCCAACTCAAAATACTCACCAGGAGTTTATAAATAAAAAATAATACAATTCGCTATGTTATTTCGCTTTTTCTGTTAAATCGGACTGAATTTCTCTACGCCTGCAAGTTGTTCGCCTCAGACTCTCTTCACGAAATGGCGGCTGTGATGTGAAAACAGATACCTCGTTCTCGCTGTGCAACCCTAATCTGATTGGTCACAGAAATACCCCACCCACCAAGATAATCTTTATCACCTATTGGTTAAAAAACGCGTCGTTCTTTATAGATTCCTTGCTTTAAATTCTTAACTTACATATTGGTGAAGTCCCTTGTCCATCAAATAAAACTCAAAATGTTATTGGTGAGTTATTTTGAAGCAAAATTATAAGCATTTCCACGCCCCTAATTATATTATTAAAAGCCTATTGGTCGGAGCTACTGTCCATCATATGGTCTGAATTTTCCAGAAAGAAGTCTAATCTTGAAATCACTGTGGTTAACCAATGCCCGCCCCCGTTGTTTAAATATTTTAATGTCATTTGTTTAGTTAAGGCTGCCAGTGTCTATTCATTTTGTCCCATGGCTGTACAGTTTCATTTGTCACATCGCGTCTGGTGAAGCAGAAGAATGAAAAAATAATACTTGCATTTGAAGAAAAACAACAACAAAAGCAGAGCTTTATGACAAAGGCCATCACAATTATAAAGATAACGATTTTAAATGCAATATATGGGATTCCATTTCGAAGGAAACTGGATAAGCTATGAGATATTTACGTTTTGCTGGTTGTGGCAGTAATGAGTTTAGTTTGACTTATTTTTTTTGCTCTGTGATTGCTGTGGTCTTTCTAAAGTGTTTTGTTTTTGTTTGTGTTTTTTATGCTGAGGTAGACCTGTAGCTAGTGCTTCTTTATATCATCAATATAAAGATAACAAGCCCCGTCTCCCCTGGTCAGACATTGACAAACGAACATGCTTTTCTAAATAGTTTTGGAACCGGAATTTGACTCAAAATACCCGCTTGCACATCATTATTGTTTACTGAACACATGCAAGGGAAGCTGTTCCTCATTGGTCAGTTAGCTAACGCGGGACAAAATCGCAAAAATAGACACCAATCCTATATTTTTTCTCATCGCTTCAGCGTCGCCCTTCGCATCGCAGACAGTGTGAACGGCTCGTATCAAAAATACATGTTTTATTTATTTATTTATTTATTTATTTATTTATTTTGTCGTGGTGCGGTGTGTCGTACGACACATTTCGCTTGTCGCATCACATCCGGTGTGTAGAGGCCTTTAGAGGCCTCAAGGCAGAGAGACACACGTTTTCACATCACAATTCACCGCCTCAAGGCACATCACATACGAACAATAACAACATTAAGTAAAAAACAAAACGAAAAACAGAAACAGAAACGTCACACAAACAAAAATATTCAACAATAAAAACAACCTCTTATTTTACTTATAAGTGGTAGCATTTGTGGGAATTATGACAAAGAATTTTCATGAAAATATAATACTTTAGTAATATAATGCCACTAATACTATCTTTCTATAATTTAACTACTACTAATAAGAAGAAGAAGAAGAAGAAGAAGACAGCCAAAATTCTGTCCACACTTTCGTATACATTATCCATACCTGTCACAGGACGCTTGACTGGGAGATTTTTGTAAGGGTTTTTTTATTTATTTATTTTTTTAAGCGAGCGAAGTGGTAAGTGGGGAAGGTGTTAAAAAAAAATTTTAATTAATTTTTTAAAATGTACATGCTTAGAAATTAGAATTCAGTATAATAGTCCTTTAGTGTAGCCTTAGAGATGATGGTGCTGAATCAAGGGTGTGTTTTGGGGTGCATGCATGGCCGTAACTAGCTATGAGCAGGGCCGGCAAAACCATATAGGCAGAACAGGCAGCCGCATAGGGTGGCAAATTGAAGGGGGCGGCAAAAACAGTTTACCATGGTTTGCCATGTGCTCAGAATAAATATCTAAAATATATATCACTGTGTTGAATATGTTTTATGTCCAGTATTTATGCTTGAACACAACATTCACAACATATCTACAAATTGAAATCTGTAAAGCATGTGTGTGAGGTGTAGAGTATATTACATTATTTCATAGGTCCCGAGTTTCATCAGCTCAAATTTCAAATCAATACAAGCAAAGAAAACAACAGCACAGAACCCATCACTGAATGGAGTGGACATGCAATCATATGCTGACAATCACAAACTGCACTCTTTCACATCCCCCACACAGTGATCTCACACGTCAGTTTGATTTTGCGGATGTACAATGACTGTCGGGGGTCTGCGGGTTTTAATGTCAATTTGCGGATCTGACCCATGGAATGCGGGTCACTTGTGCTGTCTGTTGTTTTAACCTGTGTTAGTTGTTAGTTTTCTCTACACTGTCTACTCTGGTGGATCACTCACAAGCTGCTTATTCATTGTGTGCTTAGTAGATTCCCTGTGACATTGTTTGTTTCTTAAAAAGATCTGCTTTCAAGATGTTTGTTTGGATCACAGGCTAATATTTTTTTCCCGCTGTAGTGCCAGAAAGTGATACATCGTCAGAATGTGGTACGCATATCCGTTTAACGCCAGAAAATGGTACGCTGGGCAAAATCTGATTGAGCTGGTTGCAAACGAGTCGGAAGTCGGGTGAAATGTACTAGACAAGCGCAATGCTATTTGCGACTTTTTAGGGAATGCTTTGCGGCTGCAGTTTCTGTTTGCGGTTCAAGCGTAGATGAATATGTAATTATGGGCGTTCCTGCATGAATTCGCAAAAAGGGGGTGGAGACAGTGCAAATAAGAGTTCTCAAATATTATAATGAGATGTAAGAAAGCTGCAGGCAATTGCGTCAATTTGTTAAAAACTTTTGAAAGTATGTTTTAAAAACCCAACTGTATAAATGGGTAATTGAATGTAAAAATAATGTGTAAAAAATAATGTAATTGTATGTAAAAATAATGTATAAAAAATAATGTAATATCTTGTAACAATTGTAAGTCGCCCTGGATAAGGGTGTCTGCTAAGAAATACATAATAATAATAATAATAATACTCATGATAACACAAATTAGTGGTATAATACAACATTTGTTGCTGGTTCCTTGAAATTTGAGAGAGTCGGCACCTATTCACGATATTTCAAAAAAGAACTCAAAATTAGCACATTACTCAAACTGGTATTTATTACGCCGTTTTGTGAGCCCCTGAAAAAGGCTCCTACAAGACAGGTTTCAGCCAATCACAGTCCATCACAATGGACACACATGACATCACACGTGTGAAACCGAGCCCCCTTTTACTCAGTCTCAATATTGTTACTGTTGATGTCTCCCTATCTAACACATCGCTATAAACTCAGGCATCTGATTTCTCAACCTTCCAACAGCTAAGTGGGAAACAGTGATGAGGAAGCTTGTGAGAGTCGGTAAAGAGAATAGGTAACTGCTTTCAAATCATTACCTGGTAGTGTGTTGTTTTTAAAGGGATTGTTCGCTAATACTTCATTTCTTACCTATTCAACATCCTAATAGGTTCCTGCTCTATCATTGTCTACTGTTGATTTTGCCTAGATCGATATTTATCAGTGTCCATTATTATATGTCCACTATTATATATTTAATAATAATGTTTTGATTAGATGAGAATAGAAAGAAAACAATGAGTTGTTTTGATCTGCTATAAATAGACCGATGTGGATTTTTTTAAAATTCTGATTGTGTCAGTGAATTGAAGGAAAATCTGACATCCCTAATCTCACCTAATGCTTTCCCTGAAAAATGTGCTTGATTGTGCACCATTACAACTCTGGCGATCCTTCCATCTACAGTGGTAGCTCTGGTGTTGCAGCACCATTTTGAAATGTCTCAGTATAACGCTGTCGTATCAACATGCTGTTATTGAATTGTTTATTTTAAAGGTGTGTCACTGAGTTTACAAACGCACACAAGAATGCTTCTTCAATTGTCCTGAAGTTCACAGTTCTAATTCTATGGATACAGTCTATGATGTCATAGTGAGCCATGCTGCTAGGAGTGGAATGAAATGACATCAGTACAATGCAGTGGCATCATTGCTTGGTGTCACTGCACCAAGTTGCTGTGAATGGAATGAAATGACATCACAATGCAAGTCATAACCTTTTGAAACCTGATTGGCTGAGCTCTTGAAGACTTTATTATTGTTCTTTCTTTCTTTTTTATATAAGACATTTTAAAAGTTTAAATACTTACTGGTACCTTATGGTTTCATTTACATAACATTAATGCCACAGGAGTGAATCCTTTTATCATTTTATGTGCTATCAGCCTCTCTGGTGATATTATTAAGCTGTGTATTAACCGAACAAGGCTTGGCTAAGTTAGTCTATCCGAATGCTTTATAACTATTTCTAGTCTTTTTGATCCAAATGTTAACTTTGCAGCAATTACATTTTGTGAACAGTTACATTCCTGTTCATTTTCATTTAGATGTGCTGATTTCCGCAGCGATATAAGAAATTTCACTGACAACCCTTGTTCTTGGGACAATCTTTGCAAGAAGCATATATCGATATATCTTACAAAAGAAAAATGCTCAAAAGAGCCAACTTCCCAATGTTTCAGTATATCTAACATATGTGTTTGAAAACAAACAGTGGAGGGACTTATAGGCTTTTGAAGCCATGATAACCACACTCACTATTTCTATTTAAATCTATGAATGCGTTTGTGATGTCATTTATTACACGGTTAATGATGTAACGATCTACTATTCCTTTCTATTGAACCCTAACCCTGACCTATATATGTAAGTACACAATTGTACAAGAAAATGGTTATGGTTTAGGATTAGGGTTTGGGGTTATATCATGCAAAAAATGTACACATTAAGGACATTGTAACAATGCATAATAACATAGTAATTATGTGTAAGTGCACATGTATTTACTAAGTAACTACTATGTAAATACACAGTAATTAGAGACACAATGTAAGGTGTTACCCTATTATTTTCATTCAGGTTTCGGACATCGGTTACCTGTAAACCTCAACCAATCATCAAGCAGGAGACAACAGACACTGCGGATGAGGGGGTTGTCCAGAAGCCCAGTCAGCAGATTTTGAGACGAAATCAATGCAAGAGTCGACCCGTCATCAAGGTGATTTCCCGGGTAAAGAAATATTGAACTCAAGGATGGATTCTTCAATCTCGTTTTCTTTGACAGAGTTTTTATTTCAATTTCAATTTTGTATTTTTTATTTTTATTTAGCCTGCCCAAGTATTTTATCCCCCTATTTTCTCCCTAATTTAGAATGTATAATTACAGCAATCCCCCCCACAACAGCTCGAGAGAAAGGAACGTCAAAGGGCGTCCTCCGATCCCACAACCAAGCCATCTCGAGAGAGGATGCCAGCAAGTTAGCGGCCTCTGGAGGACAAAGGCCAGCCCTGCAGGTGTCCTGTCTGAGCTCATTCGGCGTCTTGCCAGTAGGGTCCGCTGTAGAGCAATGAGGAGAAATCTAGGGGCCCATTGTTAAAATAGCTGTCTGATAATTTACTGGTGTCGTGATCGTATACCAAAGTAGATGTGGCTTAAGTGCTGAATTGCTGTATAGTGCAATGTTGATGTGCATAAAGTAGACTTTTAAGACCATAACAGTGCTAAAATAAAAGTAGATAAACTTTCAATAAACTGTAAAGAATCAGTACATAAAATAGTTGAAAACATAACATAACAGTGAAGGGTTTATTGATGAAAAATACAAGGGCATTGAAAAGAAATGGGTTTTCCTCACATTTCAGATAGACTTTAGACTCCTGCTGAGACAAGTTAAAAAATAGCTCCCCTGACTTGGGGGACGCACGTATTCAAACTGTCTTTGTGTTGATGTGAGACTCCCTGCCATGCACACACTGTCATGAGAGGATCAGGTATTCTAACTGTCTTTGTGTTGATGTGAGACTCCCTTCCATGCACACACTGTCATGAGAGGATCAGGTATTCAAACTGTCTTTGTGTTGATGTGAGACTCCCTGCCATGCACACACTGTCATGAGCGGCTCACTGACTTAGCCCACCGTGCGCATCATCCTGTACGTTCTATAAGCAACACCCGGGCTGATTAGATTGGCCCGTGCCAGTTATAGAGCTGGCAACAGTATTGAAGCACGTGTGTGGAGGTGTATTTTTCAATGTGTTTTGGGCAGTCGAGAGGGGCCCACCAACCTTCATTTTTGGGACCTGGGGGAGGGCAGTCACCCCCCCCCCCGTCCATCCGTAAATATTATAATACATAGCGAGAAGTAAAAACATATATCTTGAAAAATAACAAGTGTACTGCCCTGTGTTTACTTTTCGATCAACACAGTTTTTGTTCAAAACTAAATGAAATAATTTTTTTTTTTTTATCATTTAACCTTTTTGTGTACACCCCACTCAGAAAAGTGTACAACTGCAGTTATACCTCCTTTCAAACCAGTAACATATATATGTATAGATCACAGTGACACACCCAAATTCCTGTATTTGATTTTTGCATTCCATTTTTATGTCGACATGCATATTTTTTGTTAATTTCAGCTAAGGTGACCATATGGCTCCGTGTTCAGCGGGACAGTTTGGGATAGTTCAGGCTTTTCGCAACCCAATGCATTCTGGTACGTTCTACCTGTCTCAGGTACCATTCTTACCTTTAAGAGAAGCAGGACTACATGTACCAGAAGGCATTGGGTGGCAAGTTGAAAAGCTTGAAATGTCCTGCTGAACACAGAGCCATATGGTCACCGTAGTTTCCACTAACAAAATGAAAAGCCCACAATATAAACCTAATGTATTATTCTTTACAGATTTTAAAATAAAAGTGGTGCTGAATTTATTTCAGATGCAATAACACTGAAGATAATATTCAGAAGATTAATCTGACCTAAATTATAAAAATGACATTTCAGATCAGTAAAAGAAAAGGAAAATCGACAACATTGGTTCATTTCAAAAGAATTTGCCACTTGCATTAAGAACCCATCAGTGAATGGAGTGCACATGCAATCATATGTTGAGAATCACAAACTTCACTTTTTTACATCCTCCACACAGTGATCTCACATGTCAGTTTGATTTTGAGGATGTATAATGACTGTGGCGGGTCTGCGGGTTCTAATGTCAATTTTTGGATCTGACCAGCGAAATGCGGGTCACTTGGGTGGTCTGCATTAGGTTTGCTTAAAAACATACCGACAGTTATAGAACCCGCATTCACCTGGCAACTGATTTTCTTGTTACATTCGAGACCCAAGAAAAGGAAATGGAATCCCAACAACTTGTTTTGTTTTTTTCTTTCCCCAGGAGAATTTCCCCTCCACTTTGAAACAAATCCCTGATGTCAGCTGGGTTTATCTCATGCTATGTCATGTGATCAAGAGATTATTCTGGCTAATCGCCCTCTCCCTTTTCTTCATGCCCATCTTCGCCATCTTGACGATGCACTTGCTGCTATGAGGACCCCAGAGACTGCCCTTCATCATGCCTGAGTAAAAGTCACACCCACTTTAAACCAACCAAAATACAATCATTTGGAAATAATTCACACTTTGGTTTCAAGTTAATAAGTCTGTTCGGTGACACTTTCCAAATGTCTCATTACTGTGTATTTACATAGTAGTTACTTAGTAAATACATTTGTTCTTACACATTACAATGTTATTATGCATAGTTAAAATGGACTTAATGTGTAAATCTTTTTGCACGACATAACCCTAACCCTAACTCTAAAACTAATCCTAACCCTCCTAATCCTGAACCAATTGTGTACTTACATATATCGTGCAAATATTTTACACATTAAGTACATTGTAACTGTACATAACAACATTGTAATGATTTGTAAGTACACATGTGTTTACTAAATAACTACAGTAATGAAAGACACAGTGTTAAGTGTTACTGTCTGTTTTTGGGTGTGTAACCCAATTATAACTACACTCCAGTACCACCGGAGTCCTATTCAGGGAACATATCCTGGGGGTACTGCAGTTTCTTATTTGGGTCCTGTCTGGGCACCCAGATTTTGGTTTGGGGCCTGTAAACATCTTCTATATTCTTTAGGTCAGGTAGTAGCAGGTGTGCCATGATAAACGTCAATGAGGCAACGACTGTTCTTACTCTACAGTTCCAATGATTTTATAGACAGTAGCGGTTCAGGTTGCTAGGATACGGTCTGCCTGGCATCAGTAGTATCATGGGATGCATGAACTCAATGACCTATCGGTTTCAGACATGTGTGACGGCCACGCTGTTACCGGCAGGGAGAGAGACTCAAAAAGCTGCAAGTTTCAAGAGCTAATGTACACGTTTAATATAAATAATAAAACAATAAATAAAACATTTAAACAAAACAGTACATATACTTTAAATACGGTGGTTTCAGGCCGAGCCTCGACTTACACTGAAACGCGGTTTCATAACACTCCCCTGAACACCAGTGCCATTTCTCAATATGTTTCACAGCACAGCACAGCACAGCTCACCTCACCTCCATCACCATCACCAACATTAGGATTATCCTTTTTATACACCTGTGACAGGAACCTCATTAATCATCACTTATTCCATTTACAGCTCCAGCTACTTTCCCACATGTTTCTGCAGGGAGCAATTTAACCCCCTCCCTGCTACCTAATACCCCCCCACCCCACACACACACACACACACACACACACACACACACACACACACACACCTTATACCCTGCCACAACAGCTTTTGTATTTAAGACACCATTAAAACGTCATTTTAAAGCAGGAAGGAGGTCTTTCTGAAATGGGAAAGCAGTATGGTAGTATGTTTTAGAATTGAAAAGGAATGCATGTAAAACACCATGAAGTTTAAACTATGATAGTGGCTCTTTAATTTATCTTTGAAACAGCAGACTCCCTTTTGATAATTTTCTTGTGGCACAGTTACCCCTGGCAACTGGCACATGGTTTTGGTAACACTTTCCATTAAATGTGTCTAATTTTTACAGAGTAGTTACTTAGTAAATACATGTGCACTGACACATCATTACAATGTTATTATGCATAGTTTTTCCATGATATAACCCTAAACTTAACCCTTTTCTGATACAATTGTGTACTTGCCTATATTGTGCGAAAATATTTACACATGAAGTACACTGTAACTATACACAACAACATTGTAATGATGTGTAAGTACTCATGCATTTACTAAGTAACTTCTATTGTAAATACATAGTAATTAGAGACTCAATGTGAAACGTCACTATGGTTTTCTATTTCCCTTTTTAGCTGTTTTGGTCTCAAGCTCAGTCGATGGTGGAAACATCTTTTTTGTTATCTAAAATCTTTTATTCAGGACACATGACATAAATAAAGACAACAGAAGTAAACATTGTGATTCAGGGTTTGCTTTCCTCACTGGGCCTTCTTGCACCGTCATCATATGACACTTCCTGCAAGACAGAATGGAGAACGAAACTGAACCAAACTCATTTCCTCTCGTGACTATTTCAACTAGGAACGTACGCAAAACACGTAGGACAATTGCTTATATATATATATATATATATATATATATATATATATATATATATATATATATATATATATAAAGGATTGTTTGTTAAACTACCAGAAATTGCATATTTTGGTCTTTGTCATATTAATTTGTGGCTAATGTTCACTAGATTCTTGTATTTAATGTTTTCTTGAATGATCTTATTATTATTATTTATTTATTAGCAAACGCCCTTATCCAGGGCGATTTACAATTGCTACAGATACCACATCATTTTTACATACAATTACATTATTTTTTACAAATTATTTTTACATACAATTACCCATTTATACAGTTGGGTTTTTTAGTGGAGCAATCCAGGTAAAGTACCTTGCTCAAGGGTACAGCAGCAGTGTCCCCCACCTGGGTGAACCCACGACCCTCCGGTCAAGAGTCCAGAGCCCTAACCATTGGCTAAGTGCAGGGTGCCAATACTTTTGTCTGCCACTGTCTATGGACGTTAATTATCATTTAATTAGTGACTACTAGTGGTAAGTGTCAGGATAATAAAAAGAAGTCCATCTCTTTATTTATTGTTCCCTATCCAACTACCTCATGCAAGAGACTACAAACGAAGGACTGTTTTGGATAATAATAGAAGATTAGTCACAGATATCCATTATAGACCTACCTGCATGAAAATCACTGGTTGTGAGAATTTCAATTTCCACTCAGTAATTGATATAGAAACAATAGGCACTTGTCTGAAAATGTTTGACCACGTTCTGCTTTAATCAGACATCTTAAAACAACTTTTAAAAAGTCACATGCATTTTACTATTTGTGGCTCTGTGTTCCTTTTCTCTGACTATTTTAAATGAATTTCTCGTGTGGCCTATTAAAGTCAATTAATTAGACAATCACTAACATGCCTATTTTTACAATTTCCCGAGCTTTTCGGTTCCAGTGGTTTGATTTCACATGCACAACGAATCCATGGATAAGGACGTCTGTTAAGAAATAAATAATAATAATAATAATACTTCATACTTTTCCCATATCAAATCAAGCTGTACCTCTTTGAGTTGGCTGTAGGTGGCGCTGTAGTTCCAAGGATATTTGTTCACTCCCCTCCAGATCAGGAACAGTGTGTACACAGAGGCAACGAGACACTGGAGTGTGAAGAAGACAGCTGTGCCTTTTGCAACATACACACCGATCTTCTGCAGGGCAAACCAAACACGTGCAGTAAGAAGGGCTGAAATGTTTAAATAATAATAATAACACCAGTTTTGTGTTGTTTTTTTGCTTTACTTTTGGGTTGATTTATGCGACGATCCCTCCAAGTTGCTAACCTTGCTGTCTAGTGTGATAGTTATATCATTCACCTGTTCCCTTGTCAATAACTTGGGCTCTATCGCCATCTGCAGTCCATATGTGATCATTGCACACAGCCCGAGCAGCAGACTGAACATATTGAGCACCATGAGAGCTGTGACCTGCAGAGAGAATGAGAGGCCAGGGTTAGTTTACAGATGTAATGCAAAACTGTAAGGCTTGCAGACAGTGATATAGTACTGGAGTGAACGGCGTGGGCTGGCAGCAGAGGCATTTATCAGAACACTGTTCGGTCCATTAGTGTTCACCCGGTTCCAAGCAGCTGATTGATCTCAGAACTCAAGTGGGGTCTTAAAGGATCCCAGTGATTCTGCCTCGACAACATGACTAGGCAGCCCCTTCCATCCCCTCACCCCTCTCTGTGTGAAGAAGTGTCTCCTTCCCTCTGTCCTAACCCTATCTCCAATTAATTTCCAGTGTCCTCCGGTTAGTGTCCTCCGGTCTTGGTTTCTGTACTGCACTTAGTGTTTAGTTTTTTGTTTGTTTGTTGTTGTTTTAACTATAAATGTTTTAACATGTAAAGCAAATGGACATTTAAAATAATAAGGCACATGTTTCTGACATATGAACCCTACTGTACTGTATTTAACATTTTTAGATGGTTCATTCGTTGGGTTTTTGCTCAAGAGATTTCTGTTGGGTTGTTTTTGGTTTTGCGGCCTACCCAGAAAGGCACCAGAGCCCCTTTATATGCCCAAGTCCTGATATATAGACAGACAGAGGACACTTACTTTGGCTTTCTTTGGTCTTCTCTGCACTTCGACAGCAAGGCTCCCTGACACCAAATACTGCAACAACAAAAAAAAAACTCACAAGTAGTATTAAAGTCTTACAGAACACCCTGCAAAGTTTACAAGAATAATATTATGTTACCGTTGCTGTGTTCTCTGTATCCCAGCGCTATATTTTTAAACAGACTCTTGAATTTTTAATCAACTCCCTAGTTGATTTGCCTAGGCCTTGTGACTAAAAATATTATAACAATCAGGAATATGTTAACAACAGACAAAGGTACATTCATTTGTTTCTTGTAAACACTGGGAGGTTCTGTAACACTTCAAATATAGTGTCATAAACCCCCACGTGTTGCAACAACTGTTTATATAATGTACCTGTAATTTATCTTTTCATTGATGACATCCTGACAACTTTTTAAACTTATAGCTTTAAAGTCTGTTTCAAAGCTGTTTTCAAAATGGCCGCTCTAGTGCCCTGGGGCTTGAGATCTGTCCTATAATGCACTAGAGCAGACAAGAGCTTTGAAAAGAGCTTTGAAAAGAGCTTTGAAACAGGCTTTAAACTTATAAGACTGAAAAATTGTCAGGGTGTTAACAATGAAAAGAAAAACAGGTAGGACATGCTGCAGTTGAGATTGCAGCAGTGTCAAAACTGAACCCCAGCTTCCTTCGTTGTGTGGGTTTGTGTCGCAAACTTAATGTTATCCTAGCATTTTTTTTTTTTTTTTGCAATGAATGTTGACATAAAACATATTTAACACAAATACATACAGATATGCTATATATTGATTTTGAAAACATGGTATACTAGTATAACTAAGAAAAACAATGGAAAATTGCACTGGGCAAATTTCCTGTGGTAAAGACAGATAATGTTGAGGAGCAGTGTGGAGTAGTGGTTAGGGCTCTGGACTCGACCGGAGGGTCGTGGGTTCAATCCCAGGTGGGGGAGACACTGCTGCTGTACCCCTGAGCAAGGTACTTTACCTAGATTGCTCCAGTAAAAACCCAGCTGTATAATGGGTAATTGTATGTAAAAATAATGTGAAATCTTGTAACAATTGTAAGTCGCCCTGGATAAGTGTGTCTGCAAAGAAATAAATAATAATGTATACAAAAGTGTGGAGGTATGTATTATTATTATTATTATTATTATTATTATTATTATTATTATTATTATTATTAATTCTCCATAACATGTCACATGAGCATACAAAAAAAAAAATCACAAATAAATGTCATATTTACAGAAATGGCAGCCCACATGGGGGTTGTCATGGAAACCGCACATCCAAAATCCATGCAGATAAAGGACAGAGTTGTAGGAATAATGGTGACAGCACTGAAGATCTGAATGACCTGCCAGAGAGAGGAAGAAGCGTCAGAGACCTACACAATATGACTGTCCATGAAGTGTCTCTAATTACTGTGTATTTACAGAGTAGTTACTTAGTAAATACATGTGCGTTTACACATCATGACAATGTTATTATGCATAGTTTCAATGTACTTCATGTGTAAATCTTTTTGCGCATTATAACCCTAACCCTTTTCTGATGCAATTGTGTACTTTACATATAAGAACATAAGAAAGTTTACAAAGAAGAGGAGGCCATTCAGCCCACCTTGCTCGTTTGGTTGTTAGTAGCTTATTGATCCCAGAATCTCATCAAGCAGCTTCTTGAAGGATCCCAGGGTGTCAGCTTCAACAACATTACTGGGGAGTTGGTTCCATACCCTCACAATTCTCTGTGTAAAAAAGTGCCTCCTATTTTCTGTTCTGAATGCCCCTTTATCTAATCTCCATTTGTGACCCCTGGTCCTTGTTTCTTTTTTCATGCAAAACGATTTACACATGAAGTACATTGAAACTATACATAATACCATTGTAATTATATGAAAGTATGCATGTATTTACTTCGTAACTGCTATAAATCTTTTTGCACGATATATGTACACAATTGTATCAGAGAAGTCAAGGTTAGGGATAGAGTTAGGGTTAGGGTTATATCATGCAAAAAATGACACATTGAGTACATTGTAACTAAACATACTAACATTGTATTTATGTGTAAGTGCACATGTATTTACTGAGTAATTACTATGTAAATACACAGTAATTAGAGAGCATGGAAAGTGTTACCAATTGTCATATCCCGAGTGCTGAGCGGTGTTCTCACTACATTTCTGTGTCTCTCCCGTTTATCAGTGGATTACCCACAACCCCCTATCACAGTCGCGCGTACAGGTTTCCATGTATTTCAAGAACGGCTTATTACATTGCAATTAAACACGTAATGGCCATTTCTTATCCTATACTACTTCAACATACTGTCGATATATGTGGCATGGTCATCAATTTGTAACTGACATGCTTCTTTTCCTACTTCTGTATAATGTTTTATTTCATATGGATCTTTGAGTACTTGTTGTTGCTTTGTGAACATTTTGTACGGTCAGTCGGGTGAGAGCGGTATGTGGCTCCCCTTACCCCAGTCACAAGAAGCCTTGTGTTGACAACTGTACCAAACCATCGGGTGATCCTGGCTTCCCTCGCCTCCGTGGCGATGGATTCCATGTCCACTTCCCGTGTGTCTGGACTCTCCATGACCCCAACCTCATGTAAACCCTCCTGGAAACCGTTGAAGTTCATATGTACGGTAGGGAGCCTGAAAGTAGCAGTGAATATACTGTGCTGTAGTTTCCACTCAAAAAGAAAAAGGGAAAGCACACATGCAGTGTTCAAAGCCAGCTATTCCCCTGCCGCGAGACTGTCACAGTGCGATAACGCAGCATGCAATCTGTTTTTTTTCTGACCACCACTGAATGAGCTGCACGTCATGAGTCCTGCCACCAGGTGGCAAAAGAGAGCCAGAAATGCATTAAACAAAACAGCAGGGGGCGCTGTGGAGTTATAAAGGCGAGGCTTTACAGAGAACGGTGCATTTTGTCAGAGCGCAGCTAAACTGGTTTGGAGTTGTTCTCTGACTTTTGTTCACGCTCGTTCAAACAGGAAGTGTTATAGTTACTGTACAAAAATCAATACACAGGTCTGCAAATGTGGCGCTGTGGCACTGTGGTGCTAGATTCTAGCGCCCACAACAGTAAATCCTGGTGTCAGCAGATTAAAAATAGTTTTATTCCTTAGCAACCATAGATGGTAGTTTCTCTTTGGGTCTGCACTAGTCACATGACCCACCCACACTCATCCACACACAGGAGAGACGGTGCTTGTGTGAGAGTAACAGCAAACAAGTCACAGCACACTTTTACACAGTTATCAATTACATCTTTGTTCCGCAAGTCAAAAAGGTATGTGGGAAATTGTAGACTTAACAGGTAACAATACATTGTAAAATAATGTTTAGTGTTCTTTTTACCGCAGAAGTTAAGCTTTGCTAGTTTATAAACACAGTTTGTCAATTAAAAATACTCCTGCTTGGATTAGATGCATAGAATGATGGATTTATGTTAAAACCAAATCAGTGATTGCAGCTAATGTAAATCTAATCAATTAGTAAAATTCAGTGTAGCTGAATTCATGAGTTTCATATTGTTTGAATTCATATTGTTTCGTTAATATGTCAATCGGTTGGGCTACGCAGATCTGCCGTCTTAAGTTTCTTAATATAGCAATTTTGGTGTTAAGCAATTATATATATCACGATAATTTCTAATACTGTTCATTTTGTTAATTATATTTTTTTTACACTGTAAAATACTATTCTGAATGGAATAATAATAATAATAATAATAATAATAATAATAATAATAATAATAATAATAATAATAATAGACAATTAAACTACATCTACCCATACCCCCTTTAAGTACACAAATTATTTTTCTTCTAAGAAAAAACTAAAATAATATTACAGGCTGCTATGAGTCTTGCCATGGATGACAGACATGTGGCAGAATTTCCTTTGTACAAAATATAAAGCAGGTAAACATGGTTACAAATACGGGTGTGATTAGATATGGGGCATGGTGACAGGGAGCCCTGTACCTGTTCCTGCGCAAGTGTGTGCAGCTGAGAAAAACTGATTGGGCAGTGAGGCTCGCCAGCGCTGAGCGGATCACGAGGTCCGGATTGGCTGGGGGCGTGCCCGGGGATGCTGCATGGAGTTAAGTGTCTGCGCTACAGTTCAAGGCGATTGCAAGGCTGTTGCTACACAGACGGGCGCTGATTGGAAGCGTGTGTGTGCGCTTACATCAAGGAGAAGAGCGACCGCTCTGCAGGAACTACCCATCAACTGCAAGACGCCGCCTGTGAAGGCGATTGGCCGGCCAGGACCGTCAGAATGGCCCGGAGTGCTGGGAGGCGGGACTTTGGAAGCAACAGAACAGTAGGTCAGTTTAGGGGATGTGGATCCCAAACAGTGCGAGAGGGTTACGGAGAGCAGCAGCTTCCTGGAGCGGGACGTTCCTGTTAGTGGGACTAGTGCTCGGCATTTTGTGTGGCAAACTTTTATTTTTAGCTTTGTTTTGTTTTCGTTAGTAAATGTGACACTAGGGCTACCATTGCTGGTACCCTAGCGTTAGCGCTTGTGTTGTAAATAAATCTGCGCGCCTGTGCGGCGTGTCAACACCAATGCTCTGTTTCTGTCTCAGTATTATTCAGTGACGACCCACACATGTAACACATCACCCTGTTAAAGGTACATTGTTAAAAAAACTATTTTGATAATTTATCACCAGCAGACTTTCAAAACAGTTAAGTACCAATTTGATATAGCAGGCTGTATAAATACTTACACGTATAAACACCTCACAAAGGAATTCGACCCATCAGCATGTCTCAGCTCCTAATAACTAACTGATTCCACAGCAGCATCAGAGAAGGACTTGACAACCATTGCAATACCCCCCACCACTCACTGTGTGAAAGAATATCACCTACTGTACTTTCTGTCTCCCCTCAATTTCATACTTTGTCCTGTGGTCCACGTTTCTGTTCTATTTTTCACAGTATAGAAATTACACAAGAGCATTGACAAAGAGGCGTTTATAAACTGATTAAAACAAAAGTTTTGAAAACTATGATCTGACAGAAGTATAAAACTACAAACCACAGTCAGAACCCTGGTCACTGCCCTAGGGACCCAGGAAATGAAGGCTTAAAACACATACAGACACTCACCTGCAACCTTTTCCAGGGTTCACTGAAAAAAATAAAAAATGTAGACAAGTTTCTACTCCGAGACAAACACCACAGCACAGATTTCAGAAGCAACACAGGGCCAAAGTTCAACCTCCAAATAGTTAAAGTGATGTAATATTTCCTGATAGCCACTGAAACGTTTTTTGCTTTCAGCCATATAAAGATTTAGCTGGCATGCGGAAGACAATTCACCTTAACAGCCTTCAATAAAGGTGTGCTGAGCAAGGCTTTAAATTCAGTGAGGTTTATTTACTCAATTCCTATGACTTAATAAATGTATTCCTTGCACAAGTAATCGATTGACCTATGTTCCTCAAATCTGCTTGAGGGAAATGAAACCCGTTTGGTCCCAATTTAAATGTCATTTGTAGAAATTATTTGCAGGATTTATTTTTTTTGTTGTAGCACACAGACAAAGGCACAGGCAGGTATCAATAATGGTATCAGCTGGGTAATAACACAGACTGGTGCAAAATACAGAGGAAGAAAAAAAAAATACAGCTATAAACTTAATACTATAATACTTTAAACCCACCTCTGAGTGTCAGCAAATTCCTACATTTCTATTGTTATTTATGTCTTAGCAGACACCCTTATTCAGGGCGACTTACAATTGTTACAAGATATCACATTATTTTTACAATTACATTATTTTTTACACATTATTTTTACATACAATTCCCCATTTATACAGTTGGGTCTTTACTGGAGCAATCTAGGTAAAGTACCTTGCTCAAGGGTACAGCAGCAGTGTCCCCCAGCAGGGATTGAACCCACGACCCTCCGGTCAAGAGTCCAGAGCCCTGAGCCCTATTGGAGACTTCACAGACAGGGAGGATTGTACACGCCTGCAAGATTTATAACGCGATTACAATTAGAAACAGAGGACTGTTCATGCTCGCGAGACTTAAAGCTATATTGCAGTTCGAGAGGGAGGATTTACACGCCCGTGGGATTTAAAAGATAATTACAAATTGTGCCGAAATGTAAAAAAAGCGCCTAAACACACAAAAAAAACCACAAGAATATGCCCGGGACCATAAGGGTTTCGTTGTGGAAGACAGCAAAGGAAAGAAGGTACAAGTACTGTCGAGTTACTGTAAATATTGAGACAGAATAAAACACCCCAAAGTTTTGGAAGGTAAGCGAAAACAATACTTTCATACTGTATTGAAAAATCAAAAGCCCCGAAAAAATTAATTGGGGATCTGCATAGAACTTGAAACTATCTATAAATAAACACAGAAAAATGAAATTAATAAACACCTAAATACAAGACTTTTTTTTTTTCAGCAGATCTAGAGATGTGAACATGGCAGAGGTAAGGAAATTCATTTTAAAACCTCAGCAACTACACCTTTAAGAATAAAAAGTTCCACTAAACAATGATTAGGGGAGTTTTTTATTTTTATTTTTTTAAATCGTTAGCAACACAATGGAAAGTTGAACTAAGCAATAATGACCAGATATTCCTCCACAGCATGTACAATATACCATAATAAATGCTTAAGCTTCAGATCCAGGCAAGCAGTTTCTATGACATCGCCTTCAATAGCCTATCAGGTTTCTGAATTGTGATAAAGCATATCACCGCAAGCTACTTCCTAAGTATGTAGAGTAAATTACTGTATTAAAAGTTAATGCAAAGATTAATCAACTTGGGGCAAGCGTTCCCAAAATATAGCCTTCAATAGCTCAGCCACTAAGGTGTCAGTAGTGTGAAAAAGTTATCCTGAGCTACACTCGCACAGTATATGGAATAACTTCTTGTTACAAGAGTCCACGCAAAGTTTAGTCGCATTTAGGCAAATAGTTCTCTAATGTACATACAAAAGATCTGGATACCCCCAAGCGCTTGTGCTAATGAATGCCCATAACAAGTTTCAGCACAACTGAATGAGGCTGTGTGGTTAAAGAAAAGGGGCTTGTAACCAGGAGGTCCCCGGTTCAAATCCCACCTCAGCCACTGACTCATTGTGTGACCCTGAGCAAGTCACTTAACCTCCTTGTGCTCCGTCTTTCGGGTGAGACGTAGTTGTAAGTGACTCTGCAGCTGATGCATAGTTCACACACCCTAGTCTCTGCAAGTCGCCTTGGATAAAGGCGTCTGCTAAATAAATAAATAATAATAATAATAATGAGCGATCCTCAGATATACTGTAGTTAAAAAACCAACATACAGGCTTCTCCCCTGTATCCCTGTCACTGGGGAGACGTGTAAATGGAAACGTTACTGAAGCTAACGAGACAGCAGAATGAATTTTAAACCACTCTTAATAAAACATATTAATACATTTGCATAACAATTGTTATTAAATTGTAAGTGTTTCCAATTGTGTGTACAGCACCTGTACACAGTACACTACCAATACAATGTAGTACCTAAAAAAAACGAAAAGCCAAAAGATGGTCAGCAATCAAAATGGACACACATTTTAACAGCAAGGATAAACTTTCAATGAAATTAATTCTGCTGTTTTAAAGCGATCAAAGCCATTGTTACATTTTGCATTGTTCAGGTTAATACAAACCCTGGTGATATCTAGTCTCCCTGTTGGACTGCATCATGTGACGACAGGGGACACAATGATAAGGTCTCTCTTGTCCACTGTACAGAAGAATGGATATAGTTGGTCGGTGAAGGTGTCAATGAAAGTGTAGATGAGAGATCCTGTCTCTGCATTGTAGAAGGAGATCTGCCCATGCTCGTAATCCACATACACCCTCATCTTTCTGGGTTTCAGGCATAGTGGGATGAGGGTCTCAGGGCTAGAAAGAGCCTTGAACTGATTTCCATACCACAGCACCAAAGTCCAGTAACCACTCTGTGGGTTTATGCTGAACCACCTCTTTCTCTGGGCAGACTGTGTGGTGACTCCTAATCTCCATAGACTATTCCCATTCAGTTCCACATCCCAGTAGTGTCTCCCTGAGGTGAACCCTTCCTTGCCCAGAACACAGGCCCGGGTATCAAACCCACGTGTATTTTTGGGGCGATCAGATTCTTCCCATCCCTTCCGTATGCAGTACGGGAGTCCAGAGTGACATCAGCTATGGACAAGAGGTAGAAACTTTCAAGAAAATATAGGAATGACATGAGCAAAGAGTTAAAAAAAGACAAAAGAATAGATTTTTTTTTTGTATCATAAATAGAACTGGTCCAAAGACTAGTGCAACAGCTAATTCAGAATAAATGAGTTTTAATAATGTGATAATTAAACAAGCGCCTAGTGGGTAAATGTGTAAAACTGCAGCATTACTTTTAAACCAGGAGGAGTCCATCCACTATAAATACTATACACTGCATTTATACCTTTAATTGGTGTAATAAAACCATCTAAATACAGTTAGAAGCATTATAATGTGAGTGAACAGAGCAGCCTGTTTGGCTTGGGATGTTCTGAGGGTTTAGAAATATAAATATTTACTTGTTTTGGAGCTTCTGTAAACTGAAAGAAAAAAAAAAGAAACAAAACAAAGTTAGCCAGCAGAATTTGTTGGCGGTGGTTATGAAGTCAGTCAGCTACATTGCTTTGTGGGAAAACAGTGAACCAAAACAATAAGGCAAATGTGCCATGGTGCTATTTATCGTAACAAAATATTAATGTATGAAATGAAACTTTTTTTTTTTTTTAATAAGATGGGTAATTTGATGTATTTTTATATATTATTTATTATTATTTATTTCTTAGCAGACACCCTTATCCAGGGCAACTTACAATTGTTACAAGATATCACATTATTTTTTTTACATACAATCACCCATTTATACAGTTGGGTTTTTACTGGAGCAATCTAGGTAAAGTACCTTGCTCAAGGGTAGAGCAGCAGTGTCCCCCACCTGGGATTGAAACCCACAACTTTCCAGTCAAGAGTCCAGAGCCCTAACCACTACTCCACACTGCTGCCCCATATATAACAACAGCACATTTTAGAGATGTGAATGCACTGAATATCACAAGACTGTTGAAACTGTCCTGCATACACTAAGGTAAATGCGATACGGTAATTTAATTTAAGTCATTTATCTGAAGCAGTTGAACCTCCCGCTGATGGATGACCTGCCAAGGACCCCTCACAGCGATTCACCAGTTGTCTATTGGTACTCTTTGACTACAGAAATGAGCGATACTCACAGTGAACAATCACACCTATGATGACAGGTATTAAAAACTGAATTGCAAAGGCCAGGGAACAGCTTCTGATGGAAGACACTTTCTCATGAAATATCTTCCGAGATACTGGCACTGAAAATAAAGACATGAAAGCCCTAAGTCAAGCTGATCAAAAAAATGTGAACCCGGTGAAATTAACATTTGATCAGAATGTCTGTCTATGTAGAAACGTTCCTGATATTATAAACCGACCCCTCGCTGCTAAATAGAGCACTACACCACTGCTAAGCGTTATATTATTTTTTTTACATTGATTTTATTTGCACTTGCATTTATTTCTGACTATAATTGTCAAAGTGATTCACTTGTGTACATCGTTTCACGAAGTTAATCACTGACAGCATCTCCTCTCGTCTTTTTTTTTTCATTTTAAAAAGCATAGCTAAATTCCTAATTAGTCTTGCTTGTTTAGGACTGGTAAAAGTCATCTGTCAATCAAATGTGGTAGACACGGCAACCAATAAAAACTGTAAATAATGAGAGACGCGAAACCAATGACTGAACAGGAATTCACTTTAAGGAATTCACGCCCTCACAAAATAAACAGATATAATACATCTGCTTTTATTTAGTATGGTAGGTGGCGGATTCTTTTATATACTCTGTAATGGAGTGTTTGTGTAGTCCTGAATCCATACGGCACTTGGACCATGGGTTTCCCCGAGAGAGGTTGTTGCCCACAGTTCCATGGAGTCATGTGATACATTTCAGCTTCACTGTGGGTGGAGTTGATGGCAGGCTACTAGATTGGCAGGGTAAAAGACACGTTAAAAGAGATTGATTTTGAACTGCTGTTCAGATTCTCCATGCTTCAGCCTCTGAATTAAAATCACGTTTAATTTTTCCCACTGTGAAAAGAACCAAAAGAAAACTGTGTTTCCGTATGAAGATAAACTCTTTTGAAAAGATTGAGATGTTAAAGGGCCGTATTAAAAACACCTTAAGATGTGTCATTTATATCATTTTTTCTGACAGAGACAGAATGATTCTTGGTGATAAATCTCCCTCCCGACCTGTGAGGGCGCTGTGTAAAGGGAACAGAGTGCCCCGGACTGGATGGCCAGACAATTCATTCCCAGGGTTAGGCGGAAGTCGGACATCTAGAAAGGGGGCGGAGCTAGGGTACACTAAATCATCGACCCGGAAGGGAAGTGATGTGGCAGCTGCGGATTGGAGGAGCGGTTGCGCTCGTTAACCAAGGGGTCATGTGTGACGGTGCAAAAGGGGATGTAGCGAAGTGATCTGTTCCTTTGTATGGTTAAAAGCTGAACCGGAAGGAGACCGTGTATTGTAATCATGAGCGTTTTGTTTGTTTTGTCGTGTCTAAGGAATCACTTTGTTTGTTGCTATTAGACGGCTGAACACGATCCGGAGTCGCCAAAGGCCAGCACTTACCCGAACATCGCTGCACTAATTGTTCACAAATAAACTGTATTTGCACCACGAGCGCTATAGGATGCACTGTGGACTTGTGTTTGTGTTTTGTGTTACGTGTGGGTGTTTAAGATCAGGACTATTATTTCGGGACCAACCCGTGGATTAAAACAGAACAATACACAGCACTGTATTGTCTGTTCTCATTATTACTATTTACTGTCTTTGTGTCATCAGACAACTGGAATACAAATAAAATAGCATTGCACCTGGATTATCGTTGTCCGTCTGTTTATTGATCACTGCTGCATTCCTGCACCTGCACACCGTTAACCACTTTGCCACACCTGTATATACCTACCTGCATGAAAACCTCTGGATGTGAGAATTCCAATTTTCAGTCATTAATCAGTGATGTAGCCACTCATGTTAGACCACTTTGTTCTTCAATTAGGCATCTTAAACAACTTCTAAAAACCCTCATGCATTTTACCATGTCTGGATATGTGTTCCTTTTCTCTGACTATTTTAAACCAATTGCATGTGTGGCTTATTGATGTCATCAGTTAAATTACACAATCACTAACTTCCCTTTTTTGACAATTTCCCAAGATTTTCAGTTCCAGTGGTGCGATTTCATATGCACAACAAATCAGAACTACAGAAGCAATGGAGGTGTTGTAATAAATGTGCTCGCTGCTGTGTCTATCCTGGTAAAATAAACACATTTGAAATTTGCATGTGAATCAAAACTCATTTCAGCATTGAAGACATTGGCAAAACGTTTGTCACTGAATTTAAGATTCTTTTAGTAGTTTATAGTTACAGGTGATTGTATTTACAGCTGCAAATAACATTGAAAGTTTGGTCTATTTTTTAGGAGGCTGTGTGGTCCAGTGGTTAAAGAAATGGGCTTGTAACCAGGAGGTCCCAGGTTCAAATCTCACCTCAGCCACTGACTCATTGTGTGACCCTGAGCAAGTCACTTAACCTCCTTGTGCTCCGTCTTTCGGGTGAGACGTAATTGTAAGTGACTCTGCAGCTGATGCATAGTTCACACACCCTAGTCTCTGTAAGTTGCCTTGGATAAAATAATAAAATACCTCTACAAAGTGATGCAAAACGTTTGGCCTTAGCTGTTGGCTTTATAGCGAGCCAGTCCACAACAGAAGGTTACCTGTAGAAAATGGATGTGATTATCAGTCTTTGAAAGCTGTTCCAGTTCTTCATTTCTCCTGCTCAGCTCAGCGAGTTCCTTCTCCAGTTGTTTCTTGAGGCCCTCAATCTGATTCAGTGCCGCTTCCTGGTCCTTTGTCAACTGCTCGATAAGCTCAGACTGGATTCCCTCAATAGAGCGAATCAGTTCAGTAATAATCTCCTTGCTTTCCACAGCCTCTCTGAGTGCTGATCTCTGATTGAGAGAGGACACAAACACAGATGTACATATCCACAGAGAGGGGTGAGGGGATGGAATGCCTAGTCATGTTTTTG
Source organism: Acipenser oxyrinchus oxyrinchus (assembly GCA_030684275.1). Classification (NCBI taxonomy): domain Eukaryota; kingdom Metazoa; phylum Chordata; class Actinopteri; order Acipenseriformes; family Acipenseridae; genus Acipenser; species Acipenser oxyrinchus. The sequence continues at coordinate 1,800,374 of CM060290.1, forward strand.
AGGCACAATCACTGGAATCACTTTAAGACCCGACTTGACAAAGTTTTGAGTAGCTACTAAGAACTCAATAATAACCGAGGGGCTGAACCCCGCCAGGTTTCAGATCTATGGCACATTGGGAGGACGTTATAAAACGATGAGGATTTTTGAACAGACAGTCCTTACTTCAAGCAGCTCTCCTGTCTGTGTCAGCTCCAGCAGCTTCTCCTGTCTCTCCTGAGTTCTCTTTAGGATTTCTCTCTGTGTCTCCACTTGCAGACATTGTGTAGAAAGACAACACTTATAGGAAAACCATAACATAATACAGCACAGTGAAAGCATGGTAAAGCATATGTCAGAGGCGTGGTACCCTTACAACATTTTCTCCATTGTAAAAGCCCAGCAAAGTGTAATAAAGCATAGTGAAAGCATGGCAAAGCATAGGTCAGCATTGTAAAGCCCAGAGAGGTGTGGTAAAGCATACTAAAAAAAAAATTAAAAAAAGTTATGGTAAACTAACCCTTATCAAAGTTTCAAAGTGAAAGCAAAGCAACATGTAATAGAGCATATTGAAAGCATAGAATAAAAATAATAATAATCTTTATTTTTATACAGTGCCTTTCATAGTGGACCACCATCACAAATCGCTTTACAAGATACGAGACTAAGGTGTGCGAACTATGCATCAGTTGCAGAGTCACTTACAACAACGTCTCATCCGAAAGATGGAGCACAAGGAGGTGAAGTGACTTGCTCAGGGTCACATGATGAGTCAGTGGCTGAGGTGGAAATTGAACCGGGGACCTTCAGGTTATAAGACCGTTTCTTTAACCACTGGACCACACAGCCTCCTGTATGTCAGCATTGTATTTTTGTATTTTTTTACAATGAATTACATCTTCAGTATAAACAGCTATGAAAACTACAATTGAGCTGAAACAAAAACAAACGGGCATGTTCTACAGCAAATGTAACTGGGCGGAGGCTGGGAGCAAACCAGCGACCCTGCACGCTGCAAGCGAGCACCTTAACCACTATGCAAAAGAGCATCATACAAGCATCTAAAATGTGCCTGGCCTCCACACACAACACTCATATAAATGGTTCTGCACAATTCACTTACCATGAAGGAGCTACATTTGCAGATTATGGTCCAGAAAAAAAAACTCTTCTGTAGTTTTGCTTAGATCTTTATTGTCAGTCTTACTTCTTGTTCAGCTCGCTCACTCTCTACAGTAACAATTTCATGACCTCTGTGTTCTTGACCCGCACAGGAATAGCAGACAACCTGCTGGTCAGTTCTGCAATACATTTCCAGGAGTCTTTGGTGCACGTTGCAAATTTGCCCTTCAAAGTCTTCAACTGGATTCACGAGTGTGTGCCTCTTAAAAGCATGTCCTTCATAATGAGGCCTGATGTGCTTCTCACAGTACGACGCCAGGCAGACCAGGCAGCATTTGATAGCCGTTAGCTTTCTCACAGTGCAGACGTCACACAGCACATCTCCAGGCTGGGCAGCAGAGTCTACAGAGCTGCTCACTCTGTCCTTTCTGAACTGAGATCTGGTCTTCCGTGAATCACTTTCTCACAAAGCGGGCATTTAGAGATGTCCCACAAATCCCAGTAGTTTTGGATACAACTCATGCAGAAGCTGTGCCCACATGGAGCAGAGACTGGCTGGTGAATATATCCAGGCATATTGAACAAGTAAACTGGTCTTCATGGAGACTACTGGCCATGATGAAACGCTGGGAGCAGCTGAAAAATAAAATGACAAGGGTGGGTAACTTGGGCAACTTTCCATCTCAAAGAGATTATTCTGGTCAGTCCAAAGTTCTATGTCCTTAAAGCTGAGGGAACACGAAGCCTCTTTGTGGGTTGGAACTTGGTTTCAGGCCACTGCACGGCACACCAGGGGGGACTTGGGGTTTGATACGGCAACCTCAAACTAGGTCTCCCGGAACCAGGTTTCAAGCCGCTGTTCCTGAAAAAGTGGCTTTGTGTTCCGTCAGCTTAACAAAAGATGAATTATTTGCATCTTATATCATTGTTTGGTAGTATAAAAACCACCAGGACGTGGCAGGTTTCTAAATGCAGTGTAACAGGTTTCTAAATGCAGTGTAACAGGTTTCACAGGGAACTATATTACATGGCAATGGGTACATTTCACAGAAATTGCATTTTTAATAAATTGTTACTTTCTTCTCTCCCTAAGCAGATTACAACAACAACAACTCACAATTGTATAGTCTAATACAGGATCTGATTTAACAGAAATTAAAAACGAGATACAAAATGTGGTTTTAATTTTTAAAAAAAACTAGTTTGTAGAAATAGAACAATTAAAAGAGTCATATATATATATATATATATATATATATATATATATATATATATATATATATATATAGACTGAGCACAGCAACAAGACACAAGGTAGTTATACTGCATCAGCAAGGTCTCTCCCAGGCAGAAATTTCAAGGCAGACAGGGGTTTCCAGATGTGCTGTCCAAGCTCTTTTGAAGAAGCACAAAGAAACGGGCAACGTTGAGGACCGTAGACGCAGTGGTCGGCCAAGGAAACTTACTGCAGCAGATGAAAGACACATCATGCTTACTTCCCTCGCAATCGGAAGATGTCCAGCAGTGCCATCAGCTCAGAACTGGCAGAAAACAGTGGGACCCTGGTACACCCATCTACTGTCCGGAGAAGTCTGGTCAGAAGTGGCCTTCATGGAAGACTTGCGCCAAAAGCCATACCTCCGACGTGGAAACAAGGCCAAGCTTACTCAACTATGCACGAAAACACAGGAACTGGGGTGCAGAAAAATGGCAGCAGGTGCTCTGGACTGATGAGTCAAAAATTTGAAATATTTGGCTGTAGCAGAAGGCAGTTTGTTCGCCAAGGGCTGGAGAGCGGTACACGAATGAGTGTCTGCAGGCAACAGTGAAGCATGGTGGAGGTTCCTTGCAAGTTTGGGGCTGCATTTCTGCAAATGGAGTTGGGGATTTGGTCAGAATTAATGGTCTCCTCAATGCTGAGAAGTACAGGCAGATACTTATCCATCATGCAATACCATCAGGGAGGCATCTGATTGGCCCCAAATTTATTCTGCAGCATGACAACGACCCCAAACATACAGCGAAAAGTCATTAAGAACTATCTTCAGCGTAAAGAAGAACAAGGAGTCCTGGAAGTGATGGTATGGCCCCCACAGAGCCCTGATCTCAACATCATCGAGTCTGTCTGGGATTACATGAAGAGAGAGAAGCAACTGAGGCTGCCTAAATCCACAGAAGAACTGTGGTTAGTTCTCCAAGATGTTTGGGCCAACCTACCTGCCGAAGTTCCTTCAAAAACTGTGTGCAAGTGTACCTAGAAGAATTGATGCTTGATGCTGTTTTGAAGGCAAAGGGTGGTCACACTATTTAAAATTGAAATTTTACGTTTTGGAATACCACAGAAAATGCATTACAACAATCAATTCTAGATGAGGCAAAGGCATGCGTTCGTCTTTCAGTATCAGGTACCGATATAATAGGTCTAAGTTTAGCTCTCAAATGACAGCATTATACTTAAGTAACTTTCCTAATACGAGCCTTGAATGATATCACACGGAAATGTTGTATTAACAAGGCCACACATTTTGTGCAGGGCTGGCCCCACGTTAAATGAAAAACAGAACAACTCACTGTGTCTTCAAATTTCCCGTAGTAACACCTCCCACTTAAACAATCAACATGCTGCATTCTAGCCTGAAACAACCATGAAATAGCGTGTAAGAAATGCAATTTATAGAGCTGTGCTTACCTGGCTCCAGATCCCTTGATATGACGTTCCTAGACAGCCAGATTTCTGAATGAAAAACAGCGACCTCGTTCTTTAAATCAAGCCCAAAAGAAGCGCACCCCCATAGCCACTCCCCTTTTCTGCTCTGCTTGTCAGCATTTAAAGAGGCAGACGCGAACCACGGTTGTGCTGTGCACTGAGACCGGGAGCCTACAGTTTTTATGTATGCAATTTTTTTTTTTCCTTTTGACATAAGCGACCAGGAACAACAAAAACCACAAAAATATGTCCTAAAAAACGACGAAGAAAAAACGTACCCGACTGCCTGCACGGGCAAGCCCAATTCCGCTATTTTTAAGCGGAACTGGCCAACCCTGCACCTACTATTTCCTACAACTAAAGCCAGAAAGACTACAACGCCCAGATCCGCTTGCCATTTATGTGAGGCAATACGCTGTTTTGAGTTTACTACAGAAAAAAAACCAAAGAAACTGACTTTAGAAAACTAGCATCAAACGTCAAGGTAATGGCACTGGGGAGGTCTCTTAAACACTCTCAATTGATATGCCTCTCAGTTTTCGACATTACTGTTGAATTTGCATCTTCCAAAAAATAGGACTTAATTAAAGAATAAATGCTTTGAAAAGATGCGGTTCTTTGTTGATTTTTAATAGCTCAAGAATACTTTGAATAAACCAGCTTCATTTTACACTTTTTTCAAATTAAAAGGAGCGCAGACCACAAAGATGGAAGCACAATTCGAAATGTCCTTTATTGAGCCCAGTCAAAAGTTGCACACATTAAACATTATCTTTGAGACTTAATTATGTAGCATTTGATCCTCTGGAAGAAGCGCAAGCATGAGACGGTCTGTGGTCAGGTGAGGACTCAGGTCTGCTTCTTGAGCACCTCCAAGTGTGGCTCTTTTATCAGTCTCTGCACCTCTTTACCTGCAAGGCTTAGTTGCTGGCTTATCTCTGTGTGTCATTCTTAATTGCCCCAGTTCCGGTGAGGTCAGTTCTGTTCATGTTCAAGTCCCTTTCTCAGACAATCAAACATTCTTTACCTGATAGCAGATTCTCTATGTTTGTACTTCTATTTTTTTTTCATGAACTCTTTCCTTGCAGTTTTTTTCAAAATCCTCCTTCGTGTAAGCGAAATGGCCCAGTTTACAGGAAACGCAAGGTGAAAAGAAATTAAAATGAACAGGCAACTAAAAGGAAAATGTGAAACAGGCATACTTGAACACAGTGTCATAGCAACATCAGCTTTTGTCCTTTGCAAACGACTTACTGTTACACCACAGCTGAAATCAGGGTGCATAGCTAAGGCTGTCATTTCTTCACGGTAAAAAAAAAAAAAAAAATCATTAAATTTCATAAAAATGGGTATTTTAAGGTGTTTCACAATTAAACAAAATATTTATTAAAGTTTAAAAAATGACGTTGTGACATTCAAAATGGATCATTTTCTCTAGAGTTACAACAAATGTTCCCACTTAAATGCTTACCTGAAAAACAGTAAAGGCTAAATTGCAGAATATTTCGTTTTTTAATGTCCACCTTTTAAAAGACATTCTATTTTCACCATCAGTGAAAGCAAAATCAAAACATAAATACATGTAAAAATAACTACAGGTACCTGAAATGACCCCTTCTAGTACTGGACAGATCTTTAACTGAAATATTTTAAAGAAACCATGCAACTCTATGCAGTGTGTGTTCAATCATTTACCGGAAGCAAACTAATCCGACTGCCAGGTTCCTGAATGCAGTGTAAGAGGTGGTGTGTTAATAAGGCAAACATCTGCTGTATTTATTTAAGTGTTAAAAAAATACGTATATTTACATTATTCTTTCAGGGACCAAGACTGACTGAGACCGATTAGTCATAAGGGTGTCAACCAATGGTGAAGCAGGTTTAAGTGACGAAGCTTGTCATGTACCTTGTCATACAAGATGACGGAATTTGACAGCTTCAGTTCCATGGGTAAAATTAAATACATTAGTCTTGAATTGCTGAATGTCCCGAATTCAAAAATACCACTTGCACATTTGAAGAGTTTTTTTTATAGGCGTTTACTATTCAACAGTAAATTATCAATTGACCTTTTTATTATCAATCTACTGGCAGCCTATATTTTCTTACTGCGCTAAACAGAAGTAACCTGTGCGTTGATCTCCAATACTATTGGCAATCACAAATCACCAGCCCCTAGATCCACACGTTGAGGGAAAAAAAAGAAAAAAAAGCATACCATGCCATGCATAATGCGAGGGTCGCTATGTTGGGCTAAGTTAATACAAAAATATGTACAGGGCATTATTAATTAACTGCCCAGTCCCTGACCACATTCCGGCACCTCCTCAAGACTCACCTCTTCAGAAAGCACCTGTAGAACTCCTCTGTTCTTCCCCTGGGACACTTATCACTCTTCTTTAAATGCGCTTTACTTGCTCTTATCTGCCCCCTATTTTACTGCATTTAATCCTGTACTTCAGAGTACTGTAATTTGCCAAGTGTTTAATCTGTGGTATTTTGTATTTAATCATATCCTGATGTAACTATCACTGACACTGTTATCTGCTGTATTATTAAATTGTATTTTGTCACACTTGTACTTGCTTGAACCAAAGTCATTGTATTTATTTTGCTCTTAATTGTATTATTACTTGTACTGTGATTCTTGAAATGTATTTGCTTACGATTGTAAGTCGCCCTGGATAAGGGCGTCTGCTAAGAAATAAATAATAATAATAATAATAATAATAATAATAATAATAATAATAATACAAAATTTGCATACATAGTAATCATGGGTATCTAGTTGTGGTCAGTAATTCAGTCTTAGCAGTGTGCGACACCCAGTCGGGAAAAAACTCAATTGTGGCGTCAAACCAAAACTGCGCACAACTGATCGCAGAATCTGTGCAAACTCAGATGAGATGAGTTGGGGCGGCTTGAGTCGGGCTGCAGCTTCTGACAGCAATACACCAACAGAAAATAATCAACCAACATCGGCGAATGCCGGTAAAAAGAAAAAAAAATGATGTAATTGAAAACAAGGAAACGCCATTGTGAAATGCATACAACAAGGAAACGCCACTGTGAAATGCATACAAGTCAACTCTATCCATTCAATAGTGACAAGCGAAAACATAAACTTGAAATAATAAAACAGTCTGCAGTTGCAACAAAACGCACGGCGCGCTTCGACAGCGGATGGGTCGTTACACTTGCCAGCTGTAAAGTGAGTTGGCTAATTGCACGAAAAAAAAGTATTACTGATGGCGAATTTATGAAATACGTTTTTACTGAAGTGACATGATAACATGACCGGAAAAAAACAGTAGGTGGTCCGTAAAGCGCCCTGCAATTATATTATATCACATTTCAAATTTCAAATCAAGTCTGGCTTTAGCATTGCATTCGATTGCATGGTCTGTCATGTGGAAATGCTGACTAGGATGTTCACACAGCAGTAAAATACTAATGTTTTTTGTTTTTTGTGATTAATTGTATTGTAGCGTGCACGGGGGGAGGCAGCAGCAGGACTGGTAGGTGACGTAATAGTGCGAGAGATCCCGCCCTCCGCCTGTGTGTGATGCGCCTGCCTGCGTTAACCGAGATCGATACAGTATTATAACTTTCTTTCAAATGCATTAAAACCCATTCTGTGCCTCGTGTACTACTCTCTTCTGTTTGTTGACAGTCCCTGTAGATTTTTTTTTTCAAATTATATTTTTATTTCAGGTGGACTCCTGTGAAAGTTGGAGCTGTACCAGTTCTCTGGAAACCCATCTGCAAATACATTAAAGAAAATGGGTGGAATGTCCCTCATTCTGTGGCAGTGGCTTTTATAAAACAGCAGCAGCAGTTCGTGATGGAATGCATAATGTGGTGCGTGTTTATTTTACAGTGTGAAGCGGCTCATTAGTATGCAAGCCGTGCGTGTACGGTTTTTTTCCAGCACGGTCATGTGATGCTGTTTAACCAATCAGAGGTTGTTATTTTTCCCAAGCCGTTTTGTAAAGCAAAATAAATTCGTAGTTGATCCATTTTGCACTTTCGTTAGATACATATATGATACATATGTGCGGTTTTAGAATAAGTATGTAATAGCAGACACGTATAGCTCTCAGTTTCTATTCCCGGCTTGATCCTTCCCTGTTGCGTTTCCTTGTTTATCCACCCCCCTTAGATACGGTCGAATGGTATGTTCCGTCAGTGTGGGCCTTTTACAATATCCAAAAACTGTATGAAATTATACCCTGAATTTGTAATACCTAAATCGCTTCATAAAATCACTAACTAAATAAAATGCTAATACTCCGTTCTGTTATTTACAATAGATACATAAAAAATGTGTGCCTACTGCTTAAACCTTCTCTGTGGCTAAATGTTATTTTAATTCTCCCCACTAGAGGTCACTGTTTCCTTAATTATCACGTTTATAGTTACTTAAACATGACATGAGTCATTTTCACACTAGTATTTAAAAATACAACCAGTTTAGTTCCTGTAGAGCTAGAAGCACACACAAACATTTACGAATGAGCGGAGACCTACCAATCCTTGTCCAGTTGCTAGTAGTAATCTCAAAACTGTATCATGGTGGGTGATAAAATATCCCATTGATTCAGCTACATAACTGGGTAACCCATTCCATACCCTCATGCAAAGAAGTGTCACCTTCCCTCTGTCTTAAGACCACTTCACTTCAAGTTGTGTTCATGTCCTGATTTCTGTACTGCACTGAAACTATTGCTTAGTTGTAACCACTGCATGACTTCAGTCATGTCCTCCCTCGAATTCTTTAATCCAGGCTTAATAGATTCAGTTCTTTCAGCCATTAAGCTCAGTGCTTTAAGCCCTGGGATCCCAAAGCGCTTCAAGCAACAACAAAAAACAAAACAAAAAAAAAAACAATTAAACTGTTCAATTAAAACTACACAATTTAATAAAACTGAAATTTAAAAGACTGGCAAAAAGAAAATACTGTTTTGATTGTAAAATTACAAAAACTAAGATAGAAAAAGCTATTTTGTAAACATCAGTTTTCAATTTTGATTTAAAATCAGTGGGAGTCCCAGCTTCCCTGACAGAAGGAGGCAGAGCATTCCAGAATCAGAGCATTCCAGAACCAGAGCATTCCAGAATCAGAGCATTACAAGAAAAGGCCCTCCCTCCTGTATTAAAGTACAGCAATACAATTAAGAAGGGCAGATCTGAACCCAGCATAAACCCATATACATTCTTTATACAGTTTTGACAGATTAAAAGACATGAGAAAACAAACTGCTTAGTCACAGCACATCTGCACTTGCAAAACATATTACAAGTATTTAAGACAAGACAATATTAGTTCAAGAGATGGGTTACTTCCAGTTGCACAGGTATCACAATTCATTAAAGTTACTGGTTAGGCCAACAATTCAGTAAATACATTAGCAATCAATCAATCTGTAAGTTGAAGTGGATGGCACCACTTTGTTACTCTACATAGTCGGGGAGCCGTGTAGGGCAAATCTGGGTTCCCGAAAAAGTACCACAAATAAAGGCTGGGATTGAGAAGTAAAAAACATTGTTTTTTTCAATCCCAGGTGGGGGACACTGCTGCTGTACCCTTGAGCAAGGTACTTTACCTAGATTGCTCCAGTAAAAACCCAACAGTATAAATGGGTAATTTGTATATAAAAAAATAATAATGTGATCTATTGTAACATTTGTAAGTCGCCCGGATAAGGGCGTCTACTAAGAAATAAATAACATATTTGGTGAAGAGCACGCAATGCTTGCAGATGAAAAGAATGATCGGTAGGAGGCAAGCTTCTAAGGTCTGCTCTGGCAGACACTGTTCCGAAAAAATGGGCTCTCAGTCTGTCTAGAGTGTCAAATTTCTCTCTGCTGTAGAGCCTTACAAATAGTGTCTTTGCCTCTGGCATAACTTTGTCAAACACTTTTTTCACCTGCATGAGATGGTATCTCACCCAAAGCTTGCAAGGGCAGTGAAATCATTGCAGGAAGCCAAAACAAGTTTTGCAATTTATTTTTTTCCCTTTCCTGAAAGGATAACTGACGGTCACAGCCAGTAAAAATGGAAGCACACTAAGCAGTATTCCAAAATCTTAAATTTAGAACTTAGTTGCTTGGAAATAAGATGGGTTGGAACCTTTATTTCTTCTGAACCCATAATTCCTGTAGGCCAGGTATTCTTGATGAAAAAGAAATGCAGAGGAGGATTAGGTCTGTGTCAGTTGCCTGCACAACTGCTCTCTCATAGCCCATTTCTGAAGCAGCGCGATTAATGCGAGTAATAATCCTTGTGTTTTGCTTCCTTATGCTTTAAACAGCTCAAATTTGGAAGAAATCGAACCGTTTCTTTTGTCAAGTTGATTGTTTTACCTGGGACTTTGTTCATGCCACCAAGGACAACACGGAGCTCAAAGGGAAGACTGATCCGAAGTCCCAGACTCGCTCAGCTAATGTAACAGACTCCCTTTATTTTTGGCATTAGAACGGTTTCCACAAGGGGAGGTAAACTGGATAAAAAAATTACTAAAAAGAGAGACATATTGGATTTACACTTTGGAGACTTTGAAACCAACAGGCTTAAACGATGAATCAGATTTCAAGCCTTTTTTTATAGTTATTTTAAGTATGAAGACGTTTTTTCTATCCTTGTCTTATAATACTGTTGTTTTGAATTTGCACTTAAAATAAGAATTCTGTACAAAAGACAATGTATACAATATAATTAAATGGATAATTGTTTAATTGTGAAAATCTATTTGGCCCTTCCACATAGCAAATCCAGTCAGCATTGTTTGATCTTCTTCAAAGAGGGAAGGTGGATTATTTTTGCTGTAGGTATTTTTGCTGTAAAGCATTCAGAGTTTGAGAGCTCTTTTCCTTGGCATTGAAAATTCAGCATCCATTTTCTGACAGCTTAATACAATACACTCCAAAAACCTTAGTATTAAAAAGCATTCACAAAATCGAGGCAGTGTGATCCAGTGGTTAAAGTCCAGAGCTTGTAGCCAGAAGGTCACCGGTTCAAATCACACCTGACTGATTCACTGTATGACCCTGAGCAAGTCACTAAACCTCCTTGTGCTCTACCCTGCGGATGAGATGTTAAATCAATGTCCTATTGTAAGTGACTCTGCATATAATGCACAGATCACAGCCTACCTCTGTAAAGCACTTTGTGACGGTGGTCCACTATGAAAGGTGCTATATAAATATAATATTATTACTATATACTGTGTGAGATAAAGGGAAGCCAAGAGTATCTTTGTGCTAAAGCAAACACAGGTTCTCGTGGGGAAATCCCTGTGCTACTGGCCTGCACTGACTTTACTAACAGCTAGCTGTTCCCAGCCCATGCACAACACAGATTTAGGATTTAACTTAAATATTTATTTAAAATTGAAATCATTATTTTGCAAAACCCAGAATTAGGATTTAACTTAAATATTTATTTAAAAGTTAGAAATTCAGATAAAGAGAAGCCAATAGTATTCTAGTTAAGAGCCACACTGAAGTAGGTCATCACAAGGGGTACCCCAAAGCCACTGACCTGCATTGCTATAGCATTTATATTTATATAATAAACCCCCCCGAAAGAGCCCAGATAGTCTGACAATGAATCCTTACACATGTTTTAAGTGCATTAAACCTGGAAGAATTGCAAACTATGTACAACTGTGTTCTTTTGTTAAAAAACGTTTTTCTTTTTTTTTGGAAAGCAATCATCCTTATATGTTTGTGCAATTTTAAGGACTTTTGCAATCCATATTTTTTAGCATACCTGTTATTTATTTCTCTGTGAGACCTGTAGCTTACAAACATGGACATTAAAATTTCTACTACTTTTAGGGACTATTAAGTCCATTTTTAGAGCACTTTATGCAATATTGGCTCCCGGACTTATAGAACAGCTGTGTACCAAATGTGAAGCCACTATCTCACAGTGATCTCCGTTACCCAGAAACCCAACAATGTCAGCCATATTCAACAAATGCCAATTTTAACCCTTGTCCTGGCAGGACATTAAAGGTCCTGCCTTATCCTAGCTCTGTATGCTAACACATATTAGTCCCAGTCTGAGGTAGAGAGTTCTCATGTATATGCAAAGAGTTTATTTTTCAGCTCAAAAAAAATTATTCAGGACTGAAAAGATTAAGGGCATACATTTCTGTAGAGGAATTCAATAACCCTACAACTCTGTATCTCAGATGGCTTCAGGAATGTAAAGTGTAGAACTTGCAGCAGTGGGGATGGCATTTGGAAATTTTTTTTATTCGATAAAATGGATAATTGTGCGCAATTTGATCTGGAAGAAAAACAACTCTCAGTGAATGGGAACCTGCGTCTCCGAAAGCCCTTTGGTTGTCTGCTGAAGCTCTTCTCTTATTTTATTGAGCTCCAGCAAGCCTGTTTGTAGGTCAGTTGCCACCTCACGGATTTTAGCTGCAAAATCGGTCTTGGCCCCTTTCCACAATTCCATGGAGTCCTTCGCGATGAAGAACACATCTAAAGCCACGGACAACCCGGACAGAACCACGGACGCCACACTGACCACTCGGACTGCAGTGGCCGCCCCACCAGTCAGTCTGGCCAGCTGGACCACTTGGATAATATCGTTAATTTGACCCCCGACCCTCGTCCCTTTCTGCAGCGCCCCTCCTAACTTCGGGAAAGCTTGGCTGTACATACTGTCGTTGACCTTGGACATATCGAACCTCTGCATGTTGTCCATGCCCTTTTTCACGAACACCAAGCACTCCGAGATGTCTTTCATCTCGTTCTGGTACCCTTCGATGATCTTCTCCACTTTTTTGCGGTCGAAGGAGTTGCTGACCGTGTCTGAAATGTTGGCAGAGGCGCTGGTCACTCCCCCTGCCGTGGCGACCCCCAGCCCGACAGCGCTCACTATGAGGGACGTCCCAAATGTGAAGGGAGCCAGGATGAGGCCGGCGATGGCAGTCACCCCCCCGGCCGCGCTCACAGCTCCTCCGGTGATGCTGGCGATCGTCGCCTTCTTGTGAAAGCGGTCGACTCCGTCCGCGATCGCGCAGAGCTCGCTGATGTACTTCTGGAATGTTTCGAAGCGTTCCAGGAACAGCTTCATGAAAAGCCTGATGCCTTTGAACACTTTGCAAGCTGTAGTGGCAATGACCCTAGGAAGGAGAAAAATGTAAAATTATTCGCCTCTTTCATAACGATGTGTTGCCACACTTCACTGGTCTTTTCATATCTGAAAGAAAAATGTCAGCCAACTTCCTCCATCTGTATACCTTCCACATTCTAAAAGCCACGAAACACGATGCAATGTCTAACGCAAGTAGCTGAATGTAACATTTCTTAGCAACTGTAACCAAGTTCCTCAAAACAAAATGTAAGTTGTGGCTTCCCATCCAGTCAGTTGTCAAGAGGACCCCAGTTACTTGTCTATTATTACTGCATTAGAAAAGAAACATAGTTTAGATCAATGTGAGCCTTTAAAATCTTAAAAGGAGTTTCTATAGTTAACCCGAACCAATACTTTAAGTGCAGCACAGAAACCAGGACCAGAGGACACACAGTTGGACGTTAATTAAAGATAGCCTTAGGACAGAGGAAAGGAGACAGTTCTTCACACAGAGAGTGGCGAGGGGATGGAATGGGTTGCCTAGCCTCGTTGTTGAGGCATAAAAGTAATTTTAGAAGAAATATGAATATCTAATCTTACCTGGCTTGTTCTTCATCAGTGAATTCTTCATCAGAATCCCAGTCATCCCACCCTGCAGTAAAGTGACCATTATGACAGACAGTCCCCCGAAGTTGGATTTAAATCTTATAATGCATTGTCCAGTTTCTAACTTCTATCACAAGGGTGAGGATGACTAAATAACACCAGCAATATATCTCATTAAAACTGTAATACATGTTCAAGCAGGTATGTGTAGAATCATTTATGGTATGTGGTACTACATTAGGTTACAGAAAGTTATCAGTTTCCATGCGTAACTCACTTCCTAGGTGATTTCACCAGGGGAAGCAGCTGATTGGTTAATGACCAAGGAAGTGCTGCACTATCCTAAAGTTTCATTTCCAAACAGAGATAGTTTAACCTAGTGTAGTACCAGATATCACATTTTAAAATAAGGATGTTTAATATAATATTGGACCTCTCAGAACTACATTTCCCATCACCCTCCTGCTCACTGGTAAATCCATCTCATCCATCTCTTACATATGTGAGCAGGAGGATGACGGGAAATGTAGTTCTGGGAGGTCCATGCGGGTACATGGGAAGCCATCCTGAGGCAGGGAATGCAATTTAAAAATTTAAAAAAGTGGTCAAAATGTAAATAAATAAATAAATAAAATAAAACAATACACACACCTTATGTAAACAGTTGTAGCAACGCATGGCAAGATGTAACACAATAAAATAAAAAGGTCCTTATGTGCCCTTTAACATACTGAATTCCACACCGCTTTGTAGTTTTCAAAAACTGACAAAAATGTAAAAATGTGACATTTTGAAATCTAACATGAAATACTACTGTACTACTATTATGGCTTCCGGTAGACTTTTGCAATATAATTTTGAAGTGTATTTGATGACATGATGTTAAATAAAAGACCTAAATTATGTTCATATACATATTTTTTAATTATGTCTAAAATTCGAGGTGATGCAAAATATTTGGGTGTAGTCCGTCTGCATGTCACTTTGTTGCAAGTATCTGCAGAACCACTTATCTCACGATCATCAGCTTTTCGCTCAAACAGACGGCTCTAATTTCAATTGACGGTGGGGTACAGTATGTGACTGACTTGCTTTCAATCATTTTGACATCACGAGTTGTACAAGAGCGAGGGAATCAACTTCATTATAACTCACCTTCCTCATTCTTCCACCAATCCAAAAGACTGTTGCTTTCCTATTGGAGAGAACGAAGGTTTTAAATGTGACAGACCCCTGCCTTTCATAAGAACATAAGAAAGTTTCCAAACGAGAGGAGGCCCCATTCAGCCCATCTTGCTCGTTTGGTTGTTAGTAGCTTATTGATCCCAGAATCTCATCAAGCAGCTTCTTGAAGGATCCCAGGGTGTCAGCTTCACCTTGAATATGTTCTCACTGCTGCTGCTGCTACCTCCATTAAACGACTAAATATTTCTCATTTACAGGAATCTCCAAATCTGGAATCTCTCCTAGCTCCAATTCTCTACTTTTTTTGTTTTGCTGTTTTGTTTGCCGTATACATTTTGCACATTTTAATTGTTCCTTGCTGACGTGATCTGCTGTGACTAGCACAAGGTAAATGTACACGCTGTACATTCTTAACCATAAATAATGCTGCATTTTTTTTCCACGGTTATCACAGATTTAACGATTTCCGTGAAAAATTCCCAATTCTGAAAGAATAGTGTAAATATACTTTTTATCACTAAATGCAGTTTGCCTTATTGTCGCATTTCTTACACATTATTTACGTCATTTATTACCCAAAATCAAATCAAATCAAAGTGTTTCTTTGAAAAAGTTTTAAAACACCCAGTCTTTGAAACCCATCATGCATTATAAAATAGATATAGATAGGAAACTTAACATGGTACAATTATGCCCACAGTGACAGAAGGGGACATAAGAAAAATGAAATAACATTGTTCACCCTATTAAATACAAACTAAAGTATACAACTTACTACTGTACACAGTCCACTTCTATAAGTTGAGGAACACAAGGTTGAAAAATACAGCATTACTCTTATCCCATTGTATTCTTCATACTATTAAAATAAAGTTAACTTTACAGCAGTGTGCACATGTATTAGAACACCCCATTGCTTCTGTAGTTTTAATTTGTTGAGCGTATGAAATCAAACCACTGGAACTGAAAATCAAAATAAGCAATTTAATTGATGACTTTAATAGGCCACACATGCATTTCAATTCAAATAGTAAAAGAAAAGGAACACAGAGCCAAAAACGGTAAAATGCATTTTTAGAAGTTGTTGAAGATGCCTAATTAAAGCACAAAGGGGTCTAACATTTTCACACGTGAGTGCCTATTGTTTCTATATGACTGATTATTGACTGGAAATTGAAATCCTAACACCCAGAGATGTTTTCATGCAGGCGGGTATATAAAGGATGTGCTGCTTGTCAACACAACTTAATAAGGGAACTCTGCTATATTTAATTGCAGTATTAAGAATATAAATTAATACAATTAGACACATGCTTGTCTTTTGTGTTAGTAAAACCACACTGTAACAGTGTTGACAGTTAATATTGGATAAAACCATTCATGGAAAAATGAAGCACAC
The DNA here is from genome assembly GCA_030684275.1 of Acipenser oxyrinchus oxyrinchus. Taxonomy (NCBI): domain Eukaryota; kingdom Metazoa; phylum Chordata; class Actinopteri; order Acipenseriformes; family Acipenseridae; genus Acipenser; species Acipenser oxyrinchus. Next base: position 1,816,469 of record CM060290.1, read on the forward strand.
AAATCATTGATTGTGTCAGTTCTGTAACACGGGGTATAAACACTCTACAGCAGTGGTAATCAATTGCATTCTGTGGCGGGCCAGATAAGGCAATGTCCAAACCTTGGGGCACAGGGGACTCATGATGTGCGTACCAGTGGGGGAGTTGTTTAAACGGTTATGAAAATCTGACTATCCAATCACACTTTACATAACAGAACGTCGCAACACTACACTTGCACCAATCAGCTAATACATCTCGGAAATAACCACTTACAATACCATGTCTGATTGCCGTGGTAACCCTAACCCGTGGTACACAAAACAGACAGCAAATTGTCCTGATATTTTCCTTACAATATTCAAACAACATTTTGCACACAAATAATTATACAAAGCCCACTAATGTTATTAAATCAGCATGCAATTAATCTTAATTTTATTTAAACTATGAAAATTAACTTATGTTAAATTTATGAGAAATGAATGGACAGCTAATTTCCCTTTCTTATTGCCTGAAATTGACACTCCCTCCTCTTCTTTTTTTCAGAAAATGACTGCGCAGCAAGCATTCAAGCTAACTAACGAAAGCACGTCAATTAATAGCTTTATTTTTGTTGCATCTGCGCCCGATTTAAAGTGCAGCACTCTGTCTAAATATGTTTCAACATGTTCTAACTCCAATGTGTTTAAATGTAAATGAAAAGTTTCTAACTTTAATACATGGCATGACTGCATACAGTGGAAAAATAAACAAGTGCACATTTAACGTGCCATCGATTACAGGTGTGCCATAGGTGCATTTCTTACCATTGTCAAACAGGTTTTTTTTAAAGCTCAAATGTGCACGTTTAAAAGAAAAAGCATAATCATGGTTCTCTAGGTCAGTAGTTTTCAACCCTTTCATCTCAAGTACCAGTGTTTCCAGCAGGGACCACCAGGTGTACCAGTAACTATGTGCAATCTTAAACTGCTGTTGTAAAGACCTACCCCATTACAAGCAGGTTTGTTGTAGTCTGTACTCACTTGTTTGTTGCCTAATTCTGCACGATGCACTGATGACTGCAATGAACTCAGCATGTTTATATTTTAAATATTTTGCATGTGTTGTGTATGGAATTGGTGACCGCACCTTCAATTGTGTCCAGTTGTAATATGAGAATCGCATGCTGCAGCTCCCATGCTCAGTGTTAGTCCTGCTCTGACAGCATGTAACACAGACAGCTCTTATGATTACATGTTACCGTTAATTTTTCAGTAAAAACAAGTTTAAATTGAAGTGAGCTCGTTCCGCCATATTTTTTATATTAAGTACACCACAGCAAACACATTGTCAAATATTTTAGATATTTTCATTCGCACAATCTGAGAGCTAAATTTAGAGGTCAAATTTTTGTGCCTAACCCTTGAAAAACAGTTTTATTGTTGTATTTGCAACCATTTTAGTCGCAGTCTGGAGCCCTGCATCATCATTTTTCTCTGTGATTGAGCAGTACGAACAGATTGATAAAATGCCCATGTAGATAACGGCGACTTTTCAATGTTGCATGTCTGTAATTTCAGCTTTTGTAATGAAGGGCAGCTGACGCTTGACGGGCCAAACGGAAAGCTCCACAGGTATCATATTGTGATATGTCCTTAACTTAGCAATTAGTTCTATTACAATTTGACAATCGTTTCTCTAAATAGATTGTAGCGATCTCGGTTAACGCAGGCAGGCGCATCACGAAGGGCGAGGCAATCCACACACAGGCAGAGGGTGGGAGCGAACCCGGGACCTCTCGCGCTAAAGCATAGCGCCGATACCGCTGTACAAAAGAGCCAGCTCCTTTGCAAGGAGCGTATATCGGGCTTATGTCTTCATGTGTGATTACGTCACCTACCAGCCCTGCTGCTGCCTACCCCTGTGCACGCTACAGTACAAATATATATCCCTGGGGTTCGTGAGTGGCTCATATGGTAAAAGCACGGCCACATGGTGTGCTGGGTGAGTCATACAGTCAGGAGCGCAGGTTCCCATCCTTGCTGTGCGAAGTGACCAGTCTTCGCTGGGGTTTGAGAGGCAAAACCAGAAAGGCCTGTTTCTCCTCCTTGCTCTACAGCAGATCCTTCCGGTCAAGCACCAAGCGAGCTCAGGCAGACACCTGCAGGGCTGCTCTTTGTCCTACAGACAGCGGTAGCTCGCTGACCTCCACTAACGAGTTCCTGGGTGTGGAAGAAGAAGCTGGCTCGGTCGTGCGATCGGAGGATGCCCATTGATCCTTCAGTTTTCCTGAGCAGCTGCGAGGGGGAAACTATAACTGGACTTTCTATATATATATATATATATATATATATATATATATATATATATATATATATATATATATATCCCAGTGACGGGATATGCAATTTGGTGTGGCATTGGAACAATTTCTTAGAATGCTGTCCTGTAATGAAAGCATACCTCTGTTTTCATGAAGGGGTTCCTACGATTGCTGTGAGCATTTCCAGTCGGTCTCTCCACAGGTTCCTTCAAGCTCAAGTCCTGAAAGGGTCAGAGAGTCAGTGTCAGCAGGGCCCTGTGCTGCAAACTAACTAACTCTGTAACTGCTGATTTGAAGGCTTACCTCTGTATTCTCAAGGGGACTCGTCTCTTTACTGTGAATCTCTTTCAGCTTTTCCCACTCCATTGTGCTTGTATCCTGAAAAAGTAGAAAAAGAAAAAGTGAAGGACTTGTTTTTACGGTGACCAAGAATTGCAAAGAGGTTGCAAATCTACACAGAGACGTAGTTGCAAACTCCACAGAAATAACCACCTGGTGATGGAATGTTAACCCATGCTTTAAAATGTCTCATCAACACTATCGCTGCTCTAAGACATTAGGGTGGTCTTCTTTTTTGTACAGCATTATATATTTTACTGCATATATTCGTATCACTTCCTGGGCTGTAGGTCACATGTTCTGCTTGCAGTTAGACCACCAGAGTAAATGTGACCTACAGAAGTAAAAGAAATCGTAAAACAACGATATCTGGCGTCTTATGAAGCAGATTGACCAGAAAGATAAACTTTGCAAATACTGTATGCAGTCAGACAACCAGGAAACATTTTTTTAGTGTCTTATATGATTATGGGACACTGCAGATTAATAAGAACATAAGAAAGTTTACAAACGAGAGGAGGCCATTCGGCCCATCTTGCTTGTTTTGTTGTTAGTAGCTTATTGATCCCAGAATCTCATCAAGCAGCTTCTTGAAGGATCCCAGAGTGTCAGACTCTGTGTAAAAAAGTGCCTCCTATTTTCTGTTCTGAATGCCCCTTTATCTAATCTCCATTTGTGACCCCTGCTTGCATGATCTGTTATGCTTCTACGGAATGTTAATTCAATATTTATGAAGCGTTTTTCCTATGTACAGCAGTGTGCACATGTATTAGCACACCCTAATGCTTCTGTAGTTTTGATTTGTTGTGCGTGTGAAATCAAACCACTGGAACTGAAAATCTCTGAAAATTGTCAAAATAGGCAATTTAGTGATTTGTCTAATTTATTTGATGACTTTAATAGGCCACACATGCAATTCATTTAAAATAGTCAGAGAAAAGGAACAAAGTGGTCTACATGTGTGGCTACTGTTTCTACATCACTGATTACTGAGTGAGGTTTTCATGCAGGTAGGTATATACAGGACATCCATGACAAATCTTGGTGTTCTAATGCATTTGCAAGCCCTGTGCTTTTGTTTTCAAATGTTTTTTTTAGTTTTTTGTATTTAATTCTTAATCAGCAAATAGTTTCAAGCTGGAAGGCAGCTGGTATATCAAAACAAGTACAGGATTATTTTTACATGTCTGTTCAAATTCATTCTGTGAAAATTAATTAAGAAGCTAAATACATTGTGTGCAGATTTTGAAAGAATATGAAACCCAACCCTGTGTCCATACCCGGGTGCTCTCAATGCGTATTGGACAGTCCATACTGCCCGAGTGATCCACCTGGAAGATGAACTCTCCACAGTTGGTGGTTATCATGCAAACTTTCCAAAAATATGTTGCTTCATTTTACAATGTTTATTTAATGTAATGCAATTGAACATCCCTAGATCTCTATCTTAAACGAAAGCATACCTCAGTATTCAACAGGGGAGCTTTGTCATTTAAAAGGTCTGCATCCTCCACAGGCTCCAGTGGGCTTGTGTCCTAACAAAAGAAATCAAATGGGAAAGTTTTGGTGTCCGTTAAACTCTCACAGGTCAGCAGTCTCAACCCCGGCCCTCAGAAGGATTAGTGTAACAAACACAGTTTGGCACAGCTGGATAAAGCGAGAGCCAGAATGAAATGACAGTCAGATTGCGTCCAGGTCAGGTGAGAAAAATATAGAAAAATACAAGCAAAAAAGATCAACAACAAAAAGGGGTCCATCAGAATTTTCTTTGTGCCAGAAAAGTAAGAATGTTTTTTAACCTCGCTTAGTGAACACAGTCTTTCCACGTTTTGCACTTTCATTAGCTACCTGGGTCTCAAATGTGCAGTTTTGAAAGAAACACACGTCATAACAAAATTCAGTTACGTGATATCTGGGTCTGAACTTGGTTAAAGAAAAGTTTGTTGATCAGTTTCTGGTTTCATTTTTTATTTATTTTTTCCAAGCCAAGACCTGGTTGCTTTAACTCAGAAAATCCTGGGTCATTTCACCGCAGCAGTGTCTTCCTGGTCAAAGCATGTTACTGGAAGGAAGCATGTCAGCCCACCAATCAGGGGGGCAACACTATCTGAAAGCATGGCTTGAAAACAGAGATCCTGTTTAACCTCATGCAGTATCAGATGTTTTTAAAATAAGAATCTGTATTTACTATAATGTACGTTTCTTTCAAAACACGTCCCTCCTGATTCTTGTTTGTTCCAGGCTAGGTTCAGTTCTTTCAGCCTGCATTCATAGCTCAGTGCTTTAAACCCTGCTGGGATTGGTCTGGTTGCGGGCCAGTGGTTAAAGAAAAGAGCTTGTTCCCAGGACCCTGAGCAAGTCACTTAACCTCCTTGTGCTCCGTCCTTCGGATGAGACGTAAAACCGAGGTCCTATTGCCAGTGACTCTGCAGCAGCAGTTGTGATGCATAGTTCACCCCCAAGTCTCTGTAAATCGCTTTGGATAAAAGCTAAATGACTCATTAAAGAATAATCTGAAGATTACGAAATATTTCTCAATGTATTTTCAATCATGATTATAATTTTTTTTTTTTTACAAAATAAAATGTATTACCTTTTCAAAGATGCAATCTAATAATCCTGCTTCTACCTGCCAACTCAGCTTCGGGAGGCAAAACAAATAGTCATTCTAGCTAGGGATGGGCGTGTGTGTACTCTGAAAGATCACTTAAGAATAAATACAGCAAACGTTTGCCTGATTGACCAACTGCCTGTTACACTGCATTTAGGAACCTGGCAGCCAGTTTAGTTTGCTTCAGGTAAATGTTTGAACACACACTGCATAGATTTCTTAATGCTGAAAACGAAAGACACACCAGCTTGGAAATATTTCTGCTAACGATCGCTCTCTCCTATACAAGAAGGGGACATTTTACGTGCCTGTTGTTATTTTTACATTTATTTATATTTTTATTTTGTTTGATAATTCACTGAAAATGTCTTTAAAAGGTGGACATAAAAAAACTAAATAGTCTACAATTTAGCATTTAGTGTTTTTCAGGTAAGCGTTTAAGTATTTAGGAACATTTGTTTATTTGAATAATCGATTAGAAAGTTACTAATCATATAATCTACCTTGTATTGCAGCAAGTATAAATGGTTCTTAAGTGCTGGGTGATACCAATACTGTAGCTATGGGTAACAGAGGTGGCTGGAATGCACCATTGCATGTATCAAAATTATTTTGTATTCAATTTAATTCATACAAGAGACGACAAAATAGAGGTATTTTACAAAAAACGAGGTGTCATACAATGCGGTATTGTTGGTGGTCATGATGTCATTATTTAGACTTAAACCACTGTGGTTAATATTAATAAGCACGCAATAACAAACAGAACATAATTGCTTCAAAAATTCCAGTCTGATGTGAACAAAATACACTTTCAAAAGAGGGGGGGCATTTTACCAAAGTAGACACTAAAACAGAAAAATTCATAAGTACCTTCTTATTTTTCTCTCGATATTCTACCCAATTTACATTGCCTCACCGCAGCAATTCTCTAAGGTCAGTGGGCGTCCTCCCATCCCCCAACCAAGCCAAGTACAGCCAGGAGTGCGAGAGGTCCTGATGACTCACCAGATGCCTGGCTGGTAGGGTCCGCTGTAGCGCGATGAAGAGGAACAGTCTCTGCTGGGTTTGACTCCCTAATCCGTGACGCTCCCTCTTTACCAGGGGAGACCCTCGGGGACCCCTGCGCTCCCCTGACTGTGTGACTCCGCCTACACACCACGCGGCCCTGCCTTTACCAGGAGAGACCCTCGGGGACCCCTGCGCTCCCCTGACTGTATGACTCCCCCCTGCACACCACGTGACCCTGCCTTTACCAGGAGAGACCCTCGGGGACCCCTGCACTCCCCTGACTGTATAACTCCCCCCTGCACACCACGCGGCCCTGCCTTTACCAGGAGAGACCCTCAGGGACCCCTGCACTCCCCTGACTGTATGACTCCCCCCTGCACACCACGCGGCCCTGCCTTTACCAGGAGAGACCCTCAGGGACCCCTGCACTCCCCTGACTGTATGACTCCCCCCTGCACACCACGTGACCCTGCCTTTACCAGGAGAGACCCTCGGGGACCCCTGCGCTCCCCTGACTGTATGACTCCCCCCTGCACACCACGCGGCCCTGCCTTTACCAGGAGAGACCCTCGGGGACCCCTGCGCTCCCCTGACTGTATGACTCCCCCTGCACACCACGTGGTCATGCTTTTTGCTAGCTCAGCCACTCAAGGATCTCTCAAATTAGTTTTAGTTTATCCTGTGTTACATACATTATTGACAGACAGCTACAACCGAAGAGCAGCTCCCGAACCTCACAGGACTCATAGGCCCCAGTCTGAGGCAGTGCATACATATTTGTAAACAAAAATAATTAGACTTTGTCCTGTTCTCGTGGAGTTTATTCTTCAGCACGACAAAAAAAAATAATTCAGGACTGAAAGGGTTAAACAAAAACAAAACAAAAAAGACCACAATATTTGAGTAACTGATTACTGTTTGCGTTTCGTTTTAGAAGTTGGTGTTCCTCATAATATATATATTTTTTTTACAAATGTAATAAGCCAGCCTGTGTTGAAGTGCTTCCTGTTAAAAATCCCCTTCTATTAATTTCTGGTTTCACGTCCCTGTGTAACAGGAGAGCTTGCAGCTCACATTCATTCTCTGGTGCAGGTTGTAGCAGGCCCGTTTACTCCTGAGTGACAAGGAGAGAGAAAACCTGCAGCTCAAAGTACCATAAAACATGGAAGAATTGAAGAGAATTGATAAGCTGGGGCATCTCTACTGTGATGAGTTAACCCAAATACACTCGATATACACTCTATACACAAACTATCCGGTCAAACTTCAAAGGAACTCAGTAGACCAACATTTTGATTAGTATCTTCATAATGGTACACTGATGAAAAGGCTAGCCAAATCTTCGTCCAGGTTTTATCTTGTACAAACACGCTGGTCTACTTGACTCAGTTTCTCAGAAGTTTTATTACCTTATGCGAAGAAAAAACATAGATATTAACACTGCAATAAAAACTCAAGGTTATTTATAAGTTATTTATTTAATAACTTTTTATGACTGTTTTTATTGATTCTTATCAATATAGTGCATGATCCATCATATTGGATTTTGAAGTGCAATAAAACACTTCTCTTAGGAGAGAATTCACTGAAACGGCTCCTTATTGGACATTACCTAGATAAGGGAAGCTTCAAAGGAAACGTTTTAGGAACTGTTATTATACAATCTAAGGCAGAAGTGACAACTGATGGCTTCTGTTTAACTTCAAACTACAGAAAACACCTGTGGATACTGTAGTACAATACAATCCAAATGCAATTTTATATACCGCCTTTCCTCCACACCACAGCATCCCAGAGCATTGCACAAAAAAGCACGGTTTCTATTTAGACTTTAACAGAATGTTTCAACCTGCCTGATGCCAACCGGAATGGAGCAAATGAGGAGCAGGGCAGCAAAAAAAAAAACTGATTAAGACAATAAACTAAATGGAACAACTAAATGTTCTGTATTTTCCGACCTTAATGAACCAATAGGAATACACAGAGCTAGTAGTTCTTGGAAATTAGATGGCCCTAATCCATTAAGTTATTACTTTAAAATCAGTTCTGTAACTCACTAGTAATCAGTGTAAGGTCCGGAGCGTGTGGGAGAGAGGAGTTTGGCAGTACCAGAATTTTTTTACTGTATTACTGTACACTCTACTCCATCCTTCATTAACCAAGGCTGTGTTGCCTGTCCAGTCTGTTTATATAGCTCCTTGGTCACTCTAGGAGATAAGCTAACCTATACATAGTCGCTCTTCTCTTAAACCACTGAGAGACAGAAGGTCCTGTTTTGTTCTCCTGCATTTCTATAAGGTTCTATAAGACCTGGGCTGAGAGGTCTCCACAAGAGGTGATCTCACCATCAGTCCTTTTCGCCTCTTCAGTTGTGGTGGTGTTCTTTCTTTGGCACAGCCTTGCGGTTCTGGAATGCGCTGCCAGACTCCACCGTGTCATTGAGAAAGCGTCTCCGGGTTTATAACACTGCTGTTCAGTATAATCTGCGTATGAGGTGAACTTGTTTATACCGGCACCTCACCACCAAAACCCACAGCAACGTCGTAATACTCGGGGGTCGACCTTGTCTCACAACTACGCGGAAAACAAAACAACCAAAAAATACTTCTCTTAAAGCGCTGCACAGTTCATAAGTGACACCCCGGCAAGGTTGTATAAACAACAGAAACACGCCACGTAAAACTAGAAATGTAACAAATGCCAGTTTCATAAATACGTTTTCTGAGATATATACACGCACACACGACCTACCATTAAAAAATGCGATGCCCTCAAATTGTACCGAGGGCGTACACTGTACTACCGCAGAGATTTGTTTACGGTACGGTTTCGCTTTAATTATTTTTTTAGAAACACAAAACAAAATATCTATAATCAAACACAAAAAAACAACCAACAATTCAGCGTATAGGTTATCATAGCAGAAAGAATAATACGATTCGTTGTGGTTCCTATAAAAGAGAGTACCGCACTTACTTTGACCTTTGCACAAGTGTGCATTGTTGAACTGTGTAATTAAACTTCAGAAACTTCCTAAGACGGGCGTCTAGTGCTGTTTCACTGTTCACAGACAAACCTCCTCTACAATATCGCAGAAACTGCGTGTAATTATTATACGTCGTTACTAGGTGTAGTCACTTTCTGTGGGACAAAGTTTTTTTTTTTTTTTTTTTTTTTAAAGCTGCAGGCTGCGTTTCAGCACAGTCATGTCGACGCCCAAAAATACTGGACTGTTCCATCGATGACGTTTAGATTAAGAGAGTGAAAAACTGGGACATTTTTAGATTAGAACTGAACAATACATTTTCTCTGAGAAAACAATATTGAAGTACAGTATAATTATAACAGTCAGTACGTAGAGATGGGGATCTCTAGGTGCATTGAAAAAAAGAAAAATGTTTAGCGCGCAGGCAGTATATTTTACAGTAAAAACCTAATAACAAAGCTTTCCAACCTTTTTTGCTATAAGGGCCATACAGTATACAAGGGCGATTAATAATAATTCGTGCAACATTTGTTGTTTTGCATCGTTTTGACTTGTTTTCAGTTCTACTTGACGATATTGAGCTGCCCTCTGGTGGCCAAACGGTGCATCACAGACTGCCACAGACTCTTCCACGTACCCTCCAGTTTTCACGATGTTCCGACGATGTGCGAATTATGAATCAAGTTGTATACCAATATATATATATACAGTGCCTTGCAAAAGTATTCAGACCCCCGACCAATTCTCTCATATAACTGAATTACAAATGTTACATTGAAATTTCGTTCTGTTTGATATTTTATTTTAAAACACTGAAACTCAAAATCAATGATTGTAAGGTCACATTGGTTTTATGTTGGGAAATATTTTTAAGAATAATAAATAAATGAAATATCTTGCTTGCATAAGTATTCAACCCCTGTGCTGTGGAAGCTCCCAGTTTACACCGATGAAAGAAATTGCCCTAACGAGAACACAATTACCTTAATACAAATGCATAGATTAGGGAAAGGGTACAAAATAATATCCAAGTGTTTGGATATCCCAATGAGCACAGTTGGATCAATAATCAGGAAGTGGAAGCTGCATCACACCACCCAGGCACTGCCAAGAAAAGGCCGTCCCTCAAAACTCAGCGCTCAAACAAGAGGGAGACTTGTGAGAGAAGCCACAGAGAGGCTAACAATCACTTTGAAGGAGCTACAGAGTTCAGTGGCTGGGAGTGGAGTAATGGTGCACCAGTCAACCATATCAAGAGCTCTGCATAACACTGGCCTGTATGGGAGGGTGGCAAGAAAGAAGCCGTTACTCAAAAAGTGCCATCTGAAAGCACGTCTGGAGTTTGCCAGAAAGCATGAGAGTGACCCAGCTGCGATGTGGGAAAAGGTTTTGTGGTCAGATGAGACCAAGATAGAGCTTTTTGGCCAAAACTCAAAACGCTATGTGTGGCGCAAACCTAACACTGCCCATGCCTCAAGACACACCATCCCTACAGTGAAGTATGGTGGTGGCAGCATCATGCTGTGGGGATGCTTCTCATCAGCAGGGACTGGGCATCTTGTTAAAATTGAAGTAAGAATGGATGGAGCAAAATACAGGGAAATACTGCAAGAGAACCTGCTTCAGTCTGCTAAAAAACTGAAGTTTGGGAGGAAATTCACCTTTCAGCAAGATAATGATCCAAAGCACAAGGCCAAAGCAACATTGGAGTGGCTCAAGAACAAAAAGGTGAATGTCCTACAGTGGCCCAGTCGAAGTCCTGATCTCAATCCCATTGAGAATCTGTGGCAGTATTTGAAAATTGCGGTCCACAAGCGTCATCCAACCAACCTGAACAACCTGGAGCAAATCTGCCAAGAAGAATGGGCCAAAATTACTCCGACACTGTGTGCAAAGCTGGTACATACTTACCCCAAAAGACTTAAAGCTGTTATTGCAGTGAAAGGTGGCTATACCAAATATTAATGTGTGAGGGTTGAATACTTATGCAAGCAAGATATTTCAGTTTTTTTAAAACCAATGTCACCTAACAATAATTGATTTTGAGTTTCAGTGTTTTAAAATAAAACAGAACGAAATTTCAATGAACCATTTGTAATTCAGTAATATGAGAGAATTGGTCAGGGGTCTGAATACTTTTGCAAGGCACTGTGTATATATATATATATATATATATATATATATATATATATATATATATATATATATATATATATATATATATATATATATATATATATGTATATATATAAAGTGAAAAGCCTAATAAATAGTAACAGCTACAAAGATTAATTTGTTTTCTGCTTTTCCTGTGTTACTGGTAATAGAAACCCACTTAGATTCCTATGTGCAGTTTTGAACACAGGTGTAAAACTCAGGTGGGACCCTAATGTGTGTAACACAGGAAGTGAATGTATAGTGTTGTGGAGCCATGTCATGTCTGTTCATAACCTTATAAAACTGTGCTATAGTCATTTAGAAGTTTCCCCATGGTTATACTTTATAGTTACCTTAGTTTGCATTGGCAATACCTTTGTTTCTTTATAGGCAATACCTTACCTCTCTGTTCTTTACAATGCTTCCCTGTGCATTACCATACCTCTCTGTGCTTTACAATGCTTCCCTATGCTTTACCACACCTCTCTGTGCTTTACAATGCTTCCCTATGCTTTACCACACCTCTCTGTGCTTTACAATGCTTCACTATGCTTTACCAGACCTCTCTGTGCTTTACAATGCTTCACTATGCATTAGCATACCTCTCTGTGCTTTACAATGCTTGCCTATCAACTTTTTGCTGAACCGACTTCTGTGCTTTCACATTTCACTGAAACAGACTGAACCAAACTCAGTCCCTTTGCCCAAATGGACTGAGACCACCCTTGAGAAGGACTTCACATTGCTTTCAAAAAAGCCGAACCACACTTAGCTAGAAAAAATCAGCCCAAATGAATGAAGCGTGAATGTACTCTTAAAATGCCCTCAGAATAGAATAAACACAACTGATATAGAATCAGAATGAGCAAACAGAATGCTTGGTTATATTGTCAAAAGTGTAGAGTACAAATCCAACGAGGTTGTGATGAGGTTGTGTAATGCACTGGTGAGACCTCACTGGGAATACTGTGTCCAGTTCTGGTCACCACATCACCAAAGGTTTAAGATCTTGAGTTAATCATTAACCCTAGACAATACTTCCACAGAAACCAGGACCACAGGATGCAGCTGGAAATAAAGTGGAGACTGAGGACAGAGGGAAGGAGACACTCTGCGCAGAACAGCAACAGTCATTGTACAACCCTCAAAATAAAACTTGTATCTAAGATCACTGTTTGAACGATGTAAAAAAAAGAAAAGTTTGTGATTCTCAACATAGGATTGCATGTGCATTCCATTCATTGGTGGGTTCTTAATTCAAGTGGCAAATTCTATCAATTGAAATGAGCCAATGTTTTATTTTTCTTTTACCGTTTCCAAATGTAATTGTAATCATTTAGGTAAGATTAATCATTGTCCCTCCCCCTCCCTGTCCCTCCTCCTCCCCTCCCGCTCCTCTCCTCCATCCCCTCCCCCTCCTCTCCTCCCCTCCTCTCCGCCCATCCCTCCCTCCCCTCTCCTCCTCCCCTCCCCTCTCCCTCGTCAGCAGCAAATAGTGTGGACCAGTATTCCAGTTGATGAAACTTGGCACCGATGCCACTGCGTCGTTATTGGTTTGCATTGGCATTTTAAAATTCAGCTCAGACTGTAAGTAATATCTTAGGGATATTTTAACCTGCTATTCTGTAACATGTCCTCCTGTGTGGTCCAGTGGTTAAAGAAACGGGCTTGTAACCAGGAGGTCCCTGGTTCAAATCCCCGGTTCAAATCCCACCTCAGCCACTGACTCATTGTGTGACCCTCAGCGAGTCACTTAACCTCCTTGTGCTCCGTCTTTCGGGTGAGACGTAGTTGTAAGTGACTCTGCAGCTGATGCATAGTTCACACACCCTAGTCTCTGTAAGTCGCCTTGGATAAAGGCATCTGCTACATAAACAAATAATACGTTCTGCTTAGTTTAGATATCCAAATAATGAGAAAAAAAGATAATATATCATTATAAAATAAAGGACAATATAAGTTAAAATGTAGCCCTAATAGAGTACCACACATGCATTACTAAATTGAAACGTGAGAGAGATGGAGACTTGGGTGTGTGTGTGTCTGTGTGCGTGTGAGATGGGGGAGGGAAGCGATGCACAAAGAAACAGAGGAGGGAGAGGGAGAGGGAGAGAAAGGGGGGTAGAGTGACGTCATTTAGTGCTGGGCAGTACCGTCCTCCAGCCTGCTTCATGCGCGTAAGCAGACAAAAGCATCACAACAAACACAGCACACAGCGAGCGCATCCCAGACTGTGCTAGAGACTGACATACTCTCCTCACACACACTACACTACACTACACAAGGTAAGCTCTGAATTTCAGACATTCACCTGTCTTATTGCTTGTTAAGAATGTATCTGATTATTATTATTATTATTATTATTATTATTACTTACAATACAAAATATTTGTGGAACGATTGTCCAAAGTGTATATTATCAAATACGTAAATGGACGAGTGGCGTGAAAGTATGTCACCGTTTGTTTTTCAATCTGTCTGTAAACATCGTGAGGTCCACACTGAATACAGTGTCATCAAATGTAAACGTTTAGAATGTCTCTAAAGGTGTAGGATGTTAGTTCAAATATATGAATATGCTCAAACAAGATATCAGTCTGACAGTAGTACGCAAAGACTGATTCAATTTTCAAGATATATTCAACGGACTCTTACAAGCAAAAATGCTGCAGTATGTAAACAAAGGTGTTCTGTTGGAGGGCTTGGCTTTTTTTAAGGGATACAAACATACCAAATGTATTTAAAGCGTGTTTATTCCATACACTTTTAAAGAAATGAAATTAAATCTAACCTGTATACCGTTTGCTTAATTGCTCGAATTCTGATGGTAAGTAATGATCAGAAATGGCTTAGCGGTGATCATTTGAAAACATGATATTTTTATGATTCAAAGAACATTATTATCCCACGCAGGGGATGAAATCGCTGTAGCTACAGGGATATAGTGGAAAACACCTGTTCAAATGTGATGAAAGTGGTACTGGCATTATAGTGGTAGTGTTAGATTCTGTATGGGGTTGTCAGTTTGCTGTTTGCCATCATTAATCCATTAAAATTATATTGAAATGCATTCAAATGAAGAAAAGAGCAGGGAATTGGGTGGGATGTGGATACTAAGCGTGCGCAAACATTATAATGTGATGTAAGGACTTTGCCTTGCACTTAGGCGGTTGCTGACCGTCCAAAAACTTTACACCTCTTCTTACAAGGTGCAAACCATTGTAGAAGCGAGTAACTAAGAGCTGTATAAAAGCACACACCTGCAGAGACCTGTCACTGGCTTCAGGATGGCTGCTGTGGTACACTTCCTGATACGGTGACACTTAGCTCTTGTTGCAAAGAGGCAGGAACACGTTCGGAGGAGAAGGGCAAGATGAAGAAGACCCTGCATATTCAGTCCCAGGGTCACTTTGCTTGGAATGCCGGAGAATGCGGTGCTAAAGCATTATCATCTCACTCTGCAGGTCATCCTAGACTAATAGCTGAATTGAGGGATGAGCTTAGACCCCAGCGTCAATCTAGGGACAGCTATCCCTGCACATGTGAAAGTGCTGTGTTCTCTGCACTACTTAGCCTCTGGTTCCTTTCAGACCACAGTTGGAATGTCTGGAGGGATAGCCCAAGCCACCTTTTCCAGAGTGCTAGGAAAATTTATGAATGTCATGCTGAAAAGGGCAGGTCAATACATATCATTTCCTAAGGATACTAGCATAAGTGAGGTTTTTCCAAACAACTCAGTTTCATGCTGAGTGACCGCAGCCATACAGACTCTCAGCTCCTTCTCAGAAAACTTTTCTTTTCCATGCGCAAGGGGACTTTGCTGCCCTTCCTCTGACATATTGTTTTTTGGTTTGTATTTTCGTGCTCCACAAATGTCATACAGCTTCTACTGCTCTCTGTACTCCTAACTCTGCAAGTGCGGCCGCTAAATAGACCGATGCGCGCATTGAGACCCTCATTATCATAATTGCAGATCATTATTTGTGCGTGTTGAGTAATTTGCATTGCTCTTAAGCTTGCATAGGGCGCAGTGCAAAATAATTGCTGCAATGCAATTTGAGTTTTGCATCCGCAATTATTTGCACTTCGCCTACTCTTACATTCACCCGTAGTGTGTTTCTCTGACAGCAGTAATGTGCACAGCGATTCCCTGTGGATATCCAAGCTGTGGTGATTATTCAGACACAGGCACTGCACTTAGCCATCAGCTCTTAGCATGTGACCTGTGCGGTTCTTCCAGGAATCGTCTGCTCAGTGATTCAATTAGACTCCATTAAAGGAATTGATTTTCTGCATAGCCGAGACGGTCATTCATTCAAGTGCTAAGAAAATAATTCAAGTAAACCTTACCCAAGATAGATGTTGCACCATCGACAACAAGTACAAAAAAAATAATAAATAATTGTGTGTTATCCGATTAAATGTTCATTGAATGGTGATTTTAATCTCCCTGTATCTGTTATCACCCCAAATGTGGGACACAAAGGGTCTACTTTAATTTGAAGTGGTGTTCTGATACCTTTAAGAAGTATTTTGTAGGCAGGTATTAAATAACCCAAAACACACCTATTTATTAATGTGATGATTTAAAAAACAAGAAAAACCTGCCCTTCCCTCACCTTTACAATCGAGTGCCAATCAATGGCAGATTACTTCCTCGTTGAGAGTTCTAAAAGTCAATTGGAAGTACATTCTCATTTGTACTGCCGTACCGTGACTGTAAACTCACAGTAAAAAGATGTTGCATAACTAGCAAATTCACGTGATTCATAACGTAAACGTGACATTTTGTTAAACCTAACACTGTGGCAACTGAGATATGGGAATAATCGATTCTGCTCTGATGAAATGATTATAAGCCAATGTAAAGATTAAAACACCCCCCAAAAAGTTTGCGAATACAGCCTGATGTACACTGACCCACTTCCCCGCTCCTGCAGATTCACACAGGGAAGATGGCAGAAGGTGCAGTGGACTTGGCTGAGCTGGCAAAATCCTTCAAGAAGTTTGCAGTCCATGGAGATACCAAGGCCAGCGGTCAGGAGATGACCGGGAAGAACTTTGTCAAGCTGTGCAAGGACTGCCGCATCATCGACGGAAAAAACATCACCAGCACCGACGTGGACATAGTCTTCACCAAAGTCAAGTAAGAGACAGCGGGAACCTCAGACCTCAAAGCCACCTCATTATTTTATCAACCAATTCTGCCTGAACCAGTGGTTTCCCAAAGTTAAGGTATTTAAAAGTTTCCCATTGTAAAAAGCACAGCAAAGTCTAACGAAGCATCGTGAAATCATGGCAAAGCATAGGGAAGCACTGTAAAAATAAAAACACAAAAAATATCTAGTGCTGATGAGTTGTAGGTATGGTCTTTTCTCGACCTTTAAGTTACTAATTACTGTGTATTTACATAGTAGTTACTTAGTAAATACATGTGCACTTACACATCATTAAAATGCTATTATGCATAGTTACAATGGACTTTTAGTGTACATTTTTTTTAGCATGATGTTGCCCTAACTCTAACCCTTTCTGGTACAATCATGTACTTACACATACCGTGCAAAAAAAAGATTTACACATTAAGTACACTGTAACGATGCATGATAACATTGTAATGATGTGTAAGGGCACATGTGTTTACTAAGTAACTACTGTCTAAATACAGAGTAATTAGAGACACAATGTAAAGCGTTACCATTTTTTTATATCCCTTTGTTCTAATCATGTTGCAGGTCCAAGTCAGCCAGAGTTGTGAACTTTGAGCAGTTCAAGCAGGCTCTGAAGGAGCTCGCTCCCAAGAGATTCAAAGGGAAGGGCGAGGAAGAGGCACTGCAGGAAACCTACCGTCTGATAGCGGGCAAGGAGCCAGCTAACATCGGGGTGACCGTGAGTGCATCGTCTCTCCTAAGCCGCTCCCCCTTTTCCCCTTCACCTCAGCAATTCCCCACACAGCTCAGGAAAGAAGGTTCAGTGGGCATCCTTGGATTCCTAGAACTTTGTCTAGTCGGGTCTTAAAGGATCCCAGTGATTCTGCCTCAACAACATGACTAGGCAGCCCATTCCATCCCCTCACCCCTCTCTGTGTGAAGAAGTGTCTCCATCCCTCTGTCCTAACCCTATCTCTCTATCTCCAGTTGGCTGGTATTTTATTGATGTTCTTGAGATCCTGCAATAGAAATGTCACCTTGTTGTTGATTATTTTTCAGAAAACAGCAAAGGCAGGTGCTGTGGACAGACTGACCGACACGGCCAAGTTCACCGGCGCGCACAAGGAACGCTTCGATGAAACGGGGAAGGGGCGTGGCCGGGCGGGCGGGAGGAACTCCCGACACCAGCGGCTACGTGGGGGCGTACAAGGGGGCGGGGACCTACGAGGAGAAAGTGAAGGATAACCAGTGAGAGAGACAGCACCCCCTGCTGTCAGCTTCCGCAACTGCAGCTTCAGAAAACACCAAAATATTAGACGGCATGCAACATTAGTGTTTATTTATTTTTTATTACCTAGTTAAAATGCATTTGTTCCAACGACTGGAAAAAATTGTGGAGGTCAGTTTTTATTTATTTTTTTGCACATTGCACAGCTCCGTGATTTCGTTTGTGACTTCTGACGTGCTGTGTAAATTCCCTGCCATGACTAATACTGTGCATTGTGATTGTTAAGCAAGCAGCGCTAAGCTGAAAACGTATTGCTGTGCCAGCCTCACGCAGTTCATTCATTCATAACCCATTGAACCCTGTGTCCTGTCTCTTACTGGACGTTGTCTTCTTATTATAGTAGATTTTTTTTTTAAATGTTGTTTTTATTTCTCACGGTATGAATGTATTTATTTATTTATTCATTCATTCATTCATTCATTCATGTATTTATTTATTTGTAAATATGTTTTAAGTATAATGTCACTATGATATAATTTGAATAGATTTTTTTTACATTCCCCTTACAATCATTCTGACTGGTTCTGTGACTCCAGTTAAATTATATATATATATATATATATATATATATATATATATATATATATATATATATATATATATATATATATATATATATATATATATATATATATATATATATATATATATATATATATATATATATATATATATATATTTATTTAACTGGAGTCACAGAACCAGTCAGAATGGCTTTAAGATTGTTTAGAGAATCCTAAATGCCAGGACTGAACAGCCTCCCCCATTCCATTCCAATCACAGGACAATGGGACTTTTAAACTAGTCTCATCTGCTCCTCAAGTGTAGACAGAGTGTACTGTAGGTGGGGCGAACAGAGTTGGGTACAACATGATGTGAATGGAACGAGGGAGGATTGACAGATTCTCCAGACAAGCTCAAAGCCAGGTAAAGACAGATTTAGGGGAAAATGAACTCAATTCTTCAAAGCAATAGAACCCAGAACCACTTAGAATGATTGCAAACACTATAAAATAGAATGTAAATTTTTTTTTAAAAAAGAACATGTGCAGATCCACGGTTCCGATCGGATTTTAACCCTTTCAGTGCCACTGCAACTAGAACGCTATGCTCCCTCCCTCGCTGTTCTATTCAAATCTTTGTTTAACCCCCAAACTCAGAACTGAAGCTAATAAAAAGCAGGCTGTGTTTGATCTCATGTGTCTTCCATGGCATTCTCTGCACTAAACAATGCCTTCCTGTATCTGCTGGCCTCTGTGTGTATGTTTGTGTAGCGATTTGTCCACTGTACTGTGTGTCATGCTAACTGTCAGCTGTGCCTTGGCCATTTATTTACGTCTTGAAAAATAAATATGATTCAAACTACATTTTCTGTGACTTCTTATTTGGTACATTCTGCAGTTGAATCCCTCTGTCTCTCAGTGTCTAAGAATGTAGAAAAATTGTGCTCATGGGAGGGAGCCATTCAGCCCACACTGCAATGAGGTGGACAGAACAGGGTACTGACAGCTTGAATCTGGTCATCCAAATGGTCAGTTTCCTCCTCGTGATGCTTAAGTCGCTCACGGATGTATTTGAAGAAGAAACCGTTTACAAGCGCCTTTGTGTTGAGGATCGCTGTTTAAAATATACTCAAGCTGCCTTCAAAGAGAAGTAAAAACACATGCACAACACTGCAGTTTGGAAGATTTTTTTTTTTACATAGATTGAATTATTCTCTATACAAGGACTAGTTTTAACATGATTCCAGTAATTTTAAGCACAAACAAAGACACAAAAACTCGATTATAATAAAATAATAATAATAACAACATATGTGAAAGGAGTGGGTTTACATGATTGTGTTTTACAATGCAACTGTGCACTACACAGTATATTGTGTTGATCAGTGCAAGTTTACATTATCACTAGTTTGGTATATTAAGCGTGTTTAGAACGTACATTACTGAGCAATAAGTCTTCTATACTGTACTGGATGCATACAATACTAAACGAAATGTAATTCACGCAATGACAAACATTTCCACTAGAAGTCTTTCTCAATGTCTTCAATTAAGTTGTTTGTCATTGAATTTGCCACTCATGAGTTATTTAGTGAGTAATCGTTATAGATGTACAGTAAGTGTTCAAAAGTTTGGAAACAGCAAATGATTTACAGCAAGACTAGGGGTGCAGATTGTATTGCCCAAGTCTCTTCACTCAGACCCCTTGCTTACTAAATACCCTGAATAGATAACTGTTTCCTCTTTAAAAATATACTCAATATTTTAATGACGTCTCAAGAGTAGAATGGTACCCTGAAATGGGGTCTTCATTTTACCCCAAAAGCCGGTTTCTGGCTGAAGACTCAGGATTTTGTTTGGGGGTAAAACAGAGAACGAATGCTCCACCCAGTCATTCAGTAATAGTAAATTAATCATACAATCCTGAAACCAGCATCGGTTCAGCTCACGCCCCTAAGTGGCAATATATTTTGCCCACCCCCCTTTTCAGTTTCTATTTTTTTATGCTGCAATTGATTGCTATTAATCCGACTCTGATTCTTAATTAAAACGTTGAAAAACCTGAGAATTGTAAATTGACAAATGAATTTAGCGAATACAGAGTGATTTTCACAGCTTTTTGGTCCAGAGCAAAATTTGCTCCTGATTTTCTGAAAGTAAAAACAAGTTTAAAGGTGCAAATCTAGCAAGAGACAATGTAGGTATGAAAAAGAGAACTAAAACTAAAACTAAAACTGCAGAAGCTGCTGCTTAACAATACTTAGGGCCCCACCAAATCCCCACGGTCCATTTTTTGTAAATTTCATGGTCATAACATTTGAAAAATCTTAAATTTCACGGTTTCAGCTATTTAAATCTGACATTTCACAGTGGTGTAACAAAGTATGAACACGTGGTTAAAAACGGAGAGATATAAACATTTAAAGCCCTGAAGTTAACAAAAGCAGGTGACTAACAAAACAGAAACGCTAGAAGAAAATGAAACTGAAATCCAAAGGATTGATCTGTAATTGTTTCGTCTGTTAAAAAAAAAACTGTTCTGGTTTTAAACGTCATTATATGCAACAGTAAATCAAAAACTACTTTGAAATGCTGTTTTTCTTCATTCCCTGTGTAAGAAAAACACACACCACTAACGTGTAAAGGTAGTAAAAAATAAGGTCTAGTTTATTGTAGTAATAGAATACTGTGGGACATATTCCCTGAATATGATAATAATACATGAACATGTATTGGAAATGTAACTGGATTCATTAATGAAACTGTGTGTCTTGAGAAACAGGGCAAACTGCGGTGTCTTGAGAAGAGGCCTCTTTCTTGCAGACATACGGAACTATGTGACCAACTAAACGAGGTGAACGGGGCTAGGTGGCGCCTGAACTGGATTAGTCTGAGCGGACAGTTGTATTATGTACAGATAATTCACACGTGCAACAACAATCGTTTTGACGCAAGGAAGACATAAACTAGCGATGTCCCAGTGGAAAAGGAGATTAAAACATCAAAGGACTGTGAGTGTACTCACAAACGTACTTTTGAACTTGGTAATCGCCTGACGCCTGGAAATCAACCTGGAAAAGTAGACAGCAACCGCAAGGCACTTTTGTCCCTTCACACAGATCTGCTGCAATCTTGTGCCAGGGTCCCTGTGGCAAGGGGGTGGTCATCAAAGGTTCCTTTTTTTGAGTTGGTTTGTTTTGATTTGACAGAACTCACCTGTCCGCACTCTTTCTCTTATGTCGTTGCTGATGCCAGGACACAGTACTGACATCTTTGCACGTTCGTGGCATTTAGTCAGTCCCTGGAGACCGTTGTGAATCCTACTGAGTTTCTCTTCCCTCAGCAAGGCTAGTGTCACGATTTGAAATAAGCAAGTAATTTACTTCACACAGTTCTCCACGTGCAGCATAGTGTTGATTTAAATGGCAGAAGTAGGGATGCAATTAAGCAGCCAAAAATCTAAAACAAAATTAACTGACAGTACGTAGGCATAACATTCACTGCGATACTTAATATTGATTTCAGTCTCAGTTTGTAAAGTTTTTAAACTTTATCCCGTACAGAAAATGTTGACTATTCAATCGAATCTGCTTAATAAAACATACAGAAAAAAAACAAAGAATGGGCACGCCGTTATATAGTTGTTAAACTGCAAATTGATGTGCACGCTCTATATTTTATCAGCTTTACCCTACACAAGTTTACCCCATAGTAAAAACACTGAAGTTTAATAAAGCACAGTGCAAGCAGAGGTATGCATTGTGTAAAGCCCATATTCTATTTTAATCAATTCCAACACACCTGTCACAGGATAGCTTCGTGGGTGACGTCAGAACCAGAACAGAATGGACACATTCGGTCAGTGCTGCAGGGTATGAAAGCGCTGAGGCGCACGTTTAACTTATAAATAAAAGGTTTAAACAAAACAGAAACGCTTTATAAAACAAAACGGCACAGTGGCCAAAACAGACAATACAAACACGGAACAAGCAAACAAGTATGGTGCTGGTTTATAACAGGCACGTGTAGCAACTGTCTACTTTAGGTTTCATTCCTACTCGCAACTCCCGTTACCGCCTTTGAAACCAACCTCGATCTGGCAAAGCTGCGGGTTTTTACATTGTGGCCGAGGTATTAACTGTGCCTAGTTTATCCCTCACCCACATTCGGCACTGGTTTTATCATATGCCAGGTCAACAGCCAGTTTGTCAATACTCAATCGTTGTTGATCACACTGTCTCATGATTTTATCTGGATGGGGCATTTTAATTCAGGCTGTCAAACAAAAATAACAATACGATTGATTTTAAAAAGGAGTTGAAACCAGGATTGCCCCCCAGCCCTGTTCTCTGAGTATCCTTTTATATTTCACTCTGGCAGAGCAGCAGTGTCAATCAAACCGCACGAGGCGGGTTTAACCCTTCACAGCATTGATCACTCATGCAAAACCCTTCACAGCATTGATCACTCATGCATGAATGCAAAGTGTGCCACGCCAAAACAAAAACAAGAAAAAACACGCCTTTGTACAATATACTAGCTTGTCGAACAGGTTGATTTTTTAGGACATCCTCTCCCATTCCTGGACCTGGCTCTACCAAACATGTGACTTCCAAGAAGAGGAAACCTTTGCACACCGATCAGAGCTGGTGATCAAGACAGCCAGTAAGATTAGAGAGGTACAGTACTGCGACTTTAACAGCAGTTGTGAAACGCACTACAGCAAATACTGAGACTTAAAAGGGTGCTCGATTTCAGTTGCATTGTAAACTTGTGGAACAAAAAGGTACGTTCTGCTTTCCTATTTCCTTCTATTTCTCTCTTTAAATATCTAATCCTCTGTGGGCTGACATTATAAATTATTATTATTAAGCAGACGCTTTTATCCAAAGACTAGGGGATGAACTATGCATCACAACTGCTGCTGCAGAGTCGCTTACAATAGGACCTTGTTTGTTTTACGTCTCATCCGAAGGACGGAGCACAAGGAGGTTAAGGGACTTGCTCAGGATCACAGTGGCTGAGCTGGGATTTGAACCTCCTGGTGTCAAGCACCTTTCTCTAACCGCTGGACCACCAAGCCTCCTGATATAAGATTAGATACACATGGAAAAAAAACAGACAGTTCATTTATGCAAATACCCTGTGGTAGTTTCATAGTAAATGCTACATTTTTGGCATTCCCTTGTAGGCAGCAATCCCATCTTATTGACCCTTTGCGTGAACATTTCTTATTAGAGGATACTGGAGAACTGTAGGGTACCTGCTTTTTACATGGTTTCAATCCCTTTAAAATTATGTTCATCAATCTGTTTGGACACTTTTCAAGAGAGAGATGAAAGGGGGATCGAGGGGCTGGTCTGTGCAGAGGGACTCGGCCAGACTGAAGAGGTGTGTTCGTTTCGTTCTACGGGCCTCTTTTGGTGCAAAACTTCCGTACTGTTTAATTGAGTAAAACAATGTAAAATCTTACATTTCTTGAACATTCTTTTAATATGTTTAGAATGTTGGCAACTCCAACAGAGTTTTAAATACATCACCGCAGTATTAAATTAGGGTTAGCACCGATTACCCATAATTAAATAATGTGGCGGTCGACCTCAGAAACGAATCGTATGCACGGATTGTGTCCTGGCTGTGCGAAGTCGCCGGTCTTCGTTGGGGATTCCAAACTGGCAGGGACTGTTTCTCCTCATCGCGCTACAGCGGCCCCTATCAGCCAGGCTCCCGGTGAGCTCAGAGCGGACACCTGCAGGGCTGGCCTTTGTCCTCCAGAGGGCGGTAGCTCTCTGACATCCGCTGTCGAGTTCCTGGGTGTAGAAGAGGAAGCTGGCTTGGTCGTGGGATCGGAGGACGCCCGCTGAACCTTCGAGTGTCTCTTTGGATCGTGCAATTCACAGTGACTGAGAGTCACACTGAACGGGATATCCACAAAGAGAATGAAACTACTTCTTTTATTTCACCAGCTTCCTTCCTTCCTTGTAAAGGGATGCTCTCCGCAGTCTACTCAGATTAGAACAATGAAGCCAGCTCTCAGTTGCTCTTTTATACATGTCCTCAGACCCTAATTGGCAACCAGTTAATCAACTAGACCACATTCTGAATGTTTTCCAGGGATGGGTATTTTAACCCGATCAAATGTAACTAAACACCTCTGAAATTTCAACAGGCTTTATTTACAAAACCCAAATACACCATAACAAACTGTTTTTGAACCTGGGCCTCGAAAAGTGAAAGACATCAAAAATTGACACCAGCTTTTTTTTTGTTTTGTTTTTTTTAGGAAGTAATGGAGCCTGTGTATGATGGAGACGTGTATAGCGATACACACCCCTTTATCAATAAAGAGGTTGGTCTTCATTTAAACAGCAGGGCCGCTAATCAATTATTTAAAATCTATTCTTTTTTTTTTAATCGCACTCCTGTCTTGTCCCTCTTAGCATACCGTAGTTCATCTCCTGCAGCACCATTTTGGTTCATGCCAGGAGTGTCATCATCGTTTGAATATAAAATTAGACACAGAACCGCAAAGCACACAAACTGAAGGACTTGTGAATGGGAAGTTTATTTTCTAAAAACTGTCCTACGATTCATTGGATAGAAAGAGGGTTACTTGTATCTGCTGTCAAAGTGAGTTCCAGTATCACAGAAGTGCATCTAGTCTGCTGTACCACCTGCGTGCTAAACATGCTTTCACTTCTCAAAATACACTTTCTAGTAGTTCTCTGCTACAGACAACAACAAATGAAACCAGGATCGCTGCAAACCATGAATCAAGCTACAATACTTTAACCAGTGCTGTTGCAAAGTGGATAGCTACCGACTTCAGACCCATTACCGTTGTAGCTTTGTTTTATTTCAATAACCACATTTATTTTAAATGATATTATTTCCAATTATGGAGCACATAACCACTACTCAGTGAATGTTTTCTTTTATTTAGGCAATTTCAAGTTAAATTTGATGGATGCAGTAACTGTATCAATTAAATATGCGATTTAAACTAAGATTAACTGAGATTATTTTTTTTTAAATCACAAGATTAATAATGATTTTTTAAATCGCTTGACAGCCCTAGTAAATACTTTTTTTATCACTTAAATAAATACAGCAAATGTTTACCTTATTGACACACTGCCTGTTATACTGCATTTAGGAACCTGGCAGCTGGTTTACTTTGCTTCCAGTAAATGCTTGGACTGGGCAGCAGCGTGGAGTAGTGGTTAGGGCTCTGGACTCTTGACCGGAGGGTTGTGGGTTCAATCCCAGGTGGGGGACACTGCTGCTGTACCCTTGAGCAAGGTACTTTACCTAGATTGCTCCAGTAAAAAACCCAACTGTATAAATGGGGGATTGCATATAAAAATAATGTGATAACTTGTAACAATTGTAAGTCGCCCTGGATAAGGGTGTCTGCTAAGAAATAGTTAAATAACTGCATAGAGCCTCACGGCTTCTTAAAAATGTCTTCAATGAAAAAGACACCAGCTGCATCAAAGATCGGAAATATTTTTGCTAAAGATCTAAAGATTCATTCAGCTTATCTTCGTAGCTCAGTGCTTTAAGCCCTGCTAGGATTAGTCTGGTTGCTTTTCATGAGCTTCTCTGTGCCTTTGATACTGTGATTTCCAGAAATGGTCACCCCAGCCTGTTATACAACCTAATCATAACCTCCTTGTTTTTGTACACTCCTGGCTAAATGCCCACGTGCTCTGGGTTTCGCTTTTTGATTGCTCTAAACAAGAAGACATTGTTAAGATAGCCGACTGTAACATACCTAATTGCTGATTGATTAGGCACAACAGCCAGGCAGGGGTTAAGTGTGGATCTCATTTCTGCTCCCCTTGCAATACTTTATTGAAACCTCTTCTTTCTTCAACAAGATAATGTCAGTCTTTTGGATTGGAGGTACACTGACAAAGGTGAGTTATATAAGATAAAAACAAACAAACAAACTTTTTTATAAACGTGTCTCGCGACACCACCTTATATAATAAGACTGTAAAAGCAGTTTATAGGAGGAAAGTGTCCAAACCATTTGGCTTCTGCATTGTGTGAGCAAAAACAGGAGACATTGCATATTTTAGTATTTCCACTAGATGTCACTGTTTCCTCATTTGCCTTCATATCAACATTTTTAGGAATAATTTAAGACGCCTGTGCATTAAACTTTTCAAGAGTGCTGTTAAAGAAGTCAACAGCCATCCATAACAGGTTAATGCATAGAAAAGTGCATTTAAATCAAAGTGAATAGAGCTTATTGTGTGTTAAACGGTATCTTAGGATGGGGTGACTGGAGTTCTGATGAAGGACTCACAGAGGAAGTAGTAGTTAAGGAAGTTTAACTCGGATGCTTTTGATTTCAAACTTTTGAAACTATTTAAAAGTTTGTAAATGGCACGGCATGAGAACGAAGAGATTTTGTTTATCAGTAAAAGGCACTCGTTGAGAGATTTCACAACAATCAGTAACAGCACCACGTCAAACAAAGCCTTGTCTCTCTCTGCTCATCACCAACACAGCTTGCAAAGTCTACAAAGGCATTAACCACTTTGTGAAGCTGTTTGTCGACCTGCCGAAAGGCTGCAGAAATACGTGGATGAGCTGAGGAGCATTGCGGACGGAGTTGATCGTTTCCACAAGGGGGCGACGATCGCCAGCATCACCGGGGGGGCAGTGAGCGCAGCCGGGGAATAGCCACCATCACCGCCTCATCCTGGCTCCCTTCACATTCGGGGCCTCTGTTATAGTGACCGCGGTGGGGCTGGGAGTCGCCTCGGCCGGCGGGCTTACCAGCGCATCGGCCAGCATGTCAGACACGGTGAACAACTTGTACGACCGCAAACGGGTGGAGGAAATCATTGAAAGTGCTGGTAGCGGTGAGCTGAGCATAATAAAATAATTAAATAAAATAATTAAATAAAATAATTGGCAACGACTAAATTTATAAAAATAAAAAAAAAAATGTTAAAAGTTAAATCTAATTGCAACGCATCAAATTACATAAATACAGCTCGTGTTCTGATTTTTTTCAGAGAAAAGTTAATTTGGTAGTTAGTAGGTTAAGGAATGGATGGAACGCTTTGGAAAGGAGGTCCTAAGAGCCCTATTTATTAAGGACTGTTTTAAGGATCATTTGCACAGTTGGTTACCTGAAAGGTAATTGAGTTCCCATTTTTAAGCACCCAATTATTAGGCTGGGGGGGGCAGTGGTTTGTTTCCAGGAGTTTCCCAGCTCAGCCACTGACTCGCTATATATACATCGGCATATATATATATATATATATATATATATATATGTATGCCGATGTATATTGCAGCGAAGGGTTAAACTCAGATTATTCTTTACTAATGCCCGCTGTAAACATTAGGGTAAACTAATTTTCTGGATATGTGGCCCTTGATAAAAGTTTGCAGGATCATGACTTTAGTTTAATTGTGTACATAAAATAGTGCTGACATTAAAAATCATATTGAATTGTAATATATATAATGATTTCCATTACATGAGAGTAGATGTTAAAACTTCATGCTGATTTGAACTTAAGCACCAACTAAGACGTAGCTTCACAGTAAACTAATGTGATCCATATGTGTCTCCATCCATTTGCGCTTCCTTCCATATGATGATGTAGATATCCTTCTGTCTGGTGTTGATGGCTGAAGTGTAATGCTGGCTCCAGGGATCAGCTTATTGCCTCCCTAGCGCATCAGCACACACAACGGCTGCGATGCTGGCTCCGGGGATCAACCATAGTGCGGTCTCCCCAGCGCATCAGCATGACAACTGTCTGGATTGAGCTAAGTAGGGTACATCTCTGGAGTCTTCAAGTGGGCACCTTCCATCCTCGGTGTTTCGTCGACTAGCCCACGACACCTCAAGAGGGCTCGACGGTGATTCTGGCGTCCCAGAATCACCCCCCTCAACTCAGCCCAGCTTACTTACCTGTACATCAGCGCTTCTTTCTTTCTATTGTGCTTGAGATCCCCAGCCAGAATCTTTCCGTCTCAACCACAGCCAGTTGCTGCTCCTCTCTGCTGCTTCAGATAAGTTCTTCACTGTGCGACGCAACTCTTGGCCATTGAATCCGACATCTCTAAGAAACCGGGTTGTAGAGTGTGCCACAAATCCTCAACAACCCACTTCCACTGGGTAAACCCAGACTCTCCATCCTCGCTGTTCCGCTTCAGTGGCTAGTTGAGCATATCGCAGTTTCTTCCTCTCATACTCCTCATCTACAGCATCCTCCCATGGCACTGTTAACTCTACCAGGTGAACAAGGCGTGCTGATCCAGACCACAAGACAATATCTGGTCGAAGGTTAGTGGTGGCAAATCTCAGGTGGAAAAATGAGCCGTTGACCAACATCTGCCAGCATTTTCCAGTCTCTAGCAGCTTCCAGTTGTTCTGGGCGAGGATTGGTTTTAACACCTTTTCTTGGTGGTTGCTCTCCTGGGCGGAGGAATGTTGTCTTTTGTGTGTAATGTTTTGATGGAACAGGTGGCAACTTATTGGTCATGTTACGCTTGTCTTCCAATGCTAAGGCCAAACATCGCAGCACCTGGTCATGGCGCCAAGTAAACCGTCCTTGGCTAAGAGCCACCTTACATCCTGTCAAAATGTGCCTTAATGTTGCAGGTGATGAACACAAAGGACATGAGGGATCCTCTCCTACCCAGAGGTTTAGGTTCTGTGGTGATGGGAGAACATCATATGTTGACCTTATAAGGAAACTGATCCTGCTCTGTTCCATTGACCATAGGTCTTGCCAGCCAATCTTGCGTTGTTCCTCACTCTCCCATCTCATCCATTCTCCCTGCTTGGCCTGGGAAATGGCCTTTATACACCTCATCCTCTCCTCCTCTGAGGCAGCGTGGAACTCCCAACCATTTCCTGATGTGTGAACTGATTAAAGCTTCCAGCTTCTCTACTGTTGTCAAAGAAACCTCGTACACAGTCAGTGGCCACAGCAACCTTGGCAGTAGACCAAACTGAAAGCACCAAAGTTTTAGTTTGCCTGGTAAAGCGCTGCTGTCTATACTCTTCAACCCTTCCACAGCTTGATGTCTAACTTCTCCCACACGAACTGTGTCCTTTAGATCCCCGTCGTACCATCTCCCAAGGCTCTTCACTGACTTCTCAGACACTGTTGGTATTGCCTCACCATTAATGAAGAACGTTTTATCTACTACTTTACCTTTAATTATAGAGATGCTCCTTGATTTAGTGGGCTTGAATTGCATTCGTGCCCATTCAATGTTATTGGTTAATTTGCCCAATAACCGATTAGTGCAGGCTACTGTTGTAGTCATGGTTGTCATGTCATCCATCTATGATCGAATTGGTGGTAGTCGCATTCCAGAAGCCAAGCGCTCTCCTCCCACTACCCATTTTGATGCCCTAATGATTACTTCCATTGCCATGGTAAAAGCCAGTGGAGAAATGGTGCATCCTGCCATTATTCCAACTTCTAGGCATTGCCATGTAGTGCTGAATTCTGAAGTTGAAAAACTAAATTGCAAATCTCCAAAGTAGGCTTTCACTAGATTTGTTATTGTCATCGGTACACTGAAAAATCAAATGCTGCCCAAAGAAGTTCATGTGGCACTGAACCATATGCATTAGCCAAATCCAGGAATGTCACATGGAGCTCCTTCCTCTCCTTTTTAGCTGATTGAATTTGTTGCCAGATCACATTGATGTGTTCTAAGCATCCTGGGAAACCTGGAATGCCCGCTTTTGTATTGAAGTGTCAATGAAGCAGTTCTTTAATAGGTAAGTTGACAATTTCTGAGCAATAATGCTGAAGAAAATCTTGCCTTCTACGTTTAATAGAAAATAGGGCGAAACTGACTGATGCTTGTAGAATCTTTTTCTTTAGGTATAAAGACTCCACCTGCTCGGCGCCATGCTCTTGGTACAACCTGTTTTTCCCATGCTACTTTCATCAATTTCCACAGGATTCGTAGAACTCCTGAAGCACTCTTGTACACTCTGTACGGAACTCCATTAGGCCCTGGAGATGATGAAGCCCTTGCTTTTTTCACAGCTTGCTCTACTTCTTTCCACTTAGGTGCACAGTCCTCCATTTGGTATTCTGGTGGATTGATAGGTGGGATGTCTGACAAAATTGACATAGGCTCCTGCCTTTTTGAATCTGTATGTGTTTCCTCCAAATATCTCTCCAGCTCAAACTTAGATGCTTTTAGTGTGCCATTCTCTTAACTCCAAACCTCTCGCTTCCATATGCGTAGATGATGTCCCCAAATTTATCCAGTTTCTTTTCAACTGTTCCACTTAACCTTTCCAATGCAAAGCAGAGATCTGTGTTTACTGTGTCCCATGCAGTTTTCTCACAAGCTCTTGGCCATTTAACTCCAGGCTTGTGCCCGTTGAGGTTCTTTTCTCTCTTACGCTGGTTTGTCTGACCGGGTTCACAAGGATCATTAGGCTCATCACTAACTGTGTCCATGCAAGTCCTGCTCACATCTATGACAGGGGTGCTGATATCCTGCGAACTGTGGTTTGCTTCCTGTCGCTGGATTTAATTCGACTGACTTGACTGACTTCGTAAGAAGTACTGATCAATGCGAGGCCCTTGTTCCTTCTCCCTCAAGCACTTCATTCTCCCTTGATGAATCTTCAAACCCCTGACCGTTGTTGCCTTGCTCCAGCCGCAGTCACAAACCTGGAGTTCCATGTCTTTGCTAACTGCAGATATATATATATGTTTTTCGGTTTTTATTAATTTCATTTTTCTGTGCTTATTTTTAACTTTTTCCGAGTTTTATGTAAATGTTTTTTTTTTCAGGGCTTTCGCTTTTTATATACTGTATGAAATTATTGTTTTCGGTTACTTTCCAAAATGCTTGGCCGTTTTTCTCACAATATGTATAGTAACTCAACAGTACTTGCACACTTAAGTTGTACCTTCTTTCCATTGTTTTCCACAACAAAATCCTTATGGTCACGAGCATTCTTCTGGGTTTTGTGTGTCTAGGCATTTTTATACAATTCGCCACAATTTGCAACTTTGTTTTAAATCCTACATATCTGTAACAATAATATAGCTTTATATCCCGCAAACAAGTACCTAATTGTAATTTCATTTCTCCAATACAAATGTAGGAATTTTCTGTCACTCAGTAGTTGGGGCGGGCTTAAAGTATTCAGAACGAATCAATGATAGATGCAAGTCAGGAAGGAGGGACATTGCCCAGCAGCACTGGGAAAGGTAGTTTGTTTTTGTTGTATTTTTTTGTTTTAAATGGGAAAGGTGTGAAATCAATATGAATTGAGGAACCATGTCTAGTGTTTTTCTGGTGTTTATTGGCTATACACCCATTTTATTTTTGTATCGGGGGTGTTTTATCGGTTAAAACCGAAAATCAGAAGCCCTATGTATAATACACGCTGTGCAAAACAAAGGGGTGAGAGAATAATTTACCGTCAGAAGGAAGTAACTTAATATGTGTTTTTACACTTACCAGAGAAACACAGTGATCAGTCAAAGAGGAAACCTGGGGAATACCAAAAGAAACTTCCCATTGTTATTACCAGGTCAGAAACTAGAACTGGAGGGTGAACCCTTTCTCAGGGGGGTGAGGGAGGGAGCAGCTCAGTTTCCATGCCTCAAGCTTAGCTTGAAAACTACAAACACACACACAATAGTACAATCCCAAACTTCTTTTGGTTATCATGTTTTAATCTTTTTTTTTTGTCTTTTAACACACGCAGTACAAGTTTGTTTGCAAAATAAATCAAAACCATTTCTGCAAAAACCCAAATACTGGAGAGATCTGAAGTATTTGTGGTACTTATTTATGCATTGTAACCATCGATATCAGAAACAGCGTTAACAATTAAAGTCAGTGCTCTCCAGCAATGTCCAACTATTTAGCCAATGCCAAGCTCGGTAACAAATTCAGGCAAACATTTCAGCTGCAAATCTTATTCAATACAGGGGCTGATTCTTGCATACAGGCGTCAGCCATCGTAAAATATGATTACAAGATAACTGCCCCTGAATAGATATAACAAACTATGAAAGAACTGCTTGTAACTTGCGGAAAGTGCACACAGTCACCCCCATATTAAAGTATACAAATAGCTGTGTTATAACGCCGTGTATTTAACATCAGCAGTAGCAGTACTCTTGGACTCACAGTAGACTATCGATTATGAACCTCCAGTCTAGGTTATTTGCTTTCTTCGAGCAAGCAGATATATCATTTCAACACAGCTAAATATTCAGTGTGCTGTTCAAAGCAGGAGCTAGCTTGCTGCAGTGGGTATAGAAGGCTGATTGAGGCTCTTTGAGGTCTGGACCGTCACAGAGCGAGTGTCTGTGGCTCCACCTTGCAGCCAAGGAGACTGTTCCCTGCTTCCACACACGGTTTCAAACTGGCCCCTGAAACACACCAAACACACAGCGGGGATTAAACAGGGAAGCAATGGGGTACATCCATTAGCCACACTGGTCTCAAAAGTGCACTCTGGAAAGTTGTAGAACATTTTTAAAGGTAAGTTCTCAGTATAACTGTCACGCTGGTTCTCTGCAGCAGTGTCAAAAGCATGTTACTAAAAGAAGCCAGGTCGGGGGAAGCAGCTGGTTGGTTAATGACAGGGGTGGCGATCATTTCCCCCTCCAGGTGGCCAAGGAAGCGCAACACTAACTGAAGGCACAGCTTGCAAACCGAGATTTCTTTAACCCAGTCTAATTCCATCTATCATATTTTAAAATCAAAATGCAAATCACTATAAAACGGGTTTCATTTGAAGACCTATGTAGCTGCAGTCTCTCTCTAATGTAGCAGTGAGCAGGAGGATAGCAGGAGAGTATTTAGGTAAAGACCTACTATTAAAAAGAACAAGAGTTTCTAGTTTTGTTAATTTTTTTTTTTTTTTTTACTATAAATACTGTAAAGACAGTGGGGTTTCTGGCAGTCAAGCATACCTCTTCTGCTGAACCCTGTGGTTGTGCTTTGGATACGTTACGTTAGTCATTGAATTGTAGTTTCTTCTAGTATTTCTAAATCTTATTTTTCACCTTCAGAAAATAAAAATGACAGACTGAAGTGTTTAGCGAGCAGGGCCTGGTTGCTGCTTCACTGTCAGGTAGTTAGTTCAGTGTTTAGCGAGCAGGGCCTGGTTGCTGCTTCACTGTCAGGTAGTTAGTTCACTGTTTAGCGAGCAGGACCTGGTTGTTGCTTCACTGTCAGGTAGTTAGTTCAGTTTTTAGCGAGCAGGGCCTGGTTGCTGCTTCACTGTCAGGTAGTTAGTTCAGTGTTTAGCGAGCAGGGCCAGGTTGTTGCTTCACTGT
The DNA here is from genome assembly GCA_030684275.1 of Acipenser oxyrinchus oxyrinchus. Lineage (NCBI taxonomy): Eukaryota > Metazoa > Chordata > Actinopteri > Acipenseriformes > Acipenseridae > Acipenser > Acipenser oxyrinchus. The sequence goes on from CM060290.1 coordinate 1,850,122, forward strand.
CAGGTAGTTAGTTCAGTGTTTAGCGAGCAGGGCCTGGTTGCTGCTTCACTGTCAGGTAGTTAGTTCAGTGTTTAGCGAGCAGGGCCTGGTTGCTGCTTCACTGTCAGGTAGTTAGTTCAGTGTTTAGCGAGCAGGGCCTGGTTGCTGCTTCACTGTCAGGTAGTTAGTTCTTTACCTGCTTGTGCTTTGACCCAGGAGAGCGCTTTCATTGCCAGGAACTCCCACTCCTCCTTTAGCTCCGCCCTGAAGCCGTGTAGCCATAGCAACGCCAGTACCGTCGCCCACACGGCCTTGTCACTCACCTGCACACACACACAAACGGCATTGACAGGAAAATGCTGGGATTAAGTCACAATGGATTTTATTAGAGCATTTATCAACTCTACTTGAAATTTCACCTTAACAAAAAAAAAAAAAAAAAAGTTCACGGTGATGTTATCTTAACAACATAGTTAAAGATAACAATTTTGATAACAGGTAGATGCTGCCAGTTAAAAATGCTCCAAACAATTGCAAAGGTAGCCTGTCCTCAAAATGAGGACAATAGCACTTAATGAGTTAACATTAGCACAATCAAGACCATCATTCTGTTGTGAATGCTCTGATCAATCGAGGAGAGATAAGCCCACTGGCTTCTATCCCCTCTGCAGAAAAACACTTTAGCAAAGTCTAAACTCTCCATTCTCAGACCTGCACATCGCTGATCACTAGACCAGTCAATTCAGCTCTCCAGTGAAATTAGTGGTTCACCTCAGCTGGCATTTTGCTGATGGCTTCTTGCTCTTTCTTCTCAAACACAGAAACGAGCGATTCGTTGAGCTCCCAGGAGCCGTCGGCTTTCTGCAGGGAGATCAGCGTTAGCATGGGGTCCTCCTTCACCTCTGAAGAGCCAGGATGAAAAGGAAATCAAAACCCAAGCAGTTCAGCTGCTGCTTCCTCCAGTGTCCCTGAACAAAAATCACCTCATTTCTGATGCTCTACATAACCTGTGCAAAAGAACGGCCCCAACTTTATAAATGCTTCTCTTAAACAAACAAACGAAAGAAAGAAAGAAAGAACGAACCTGTATTTCACAATCTTGTCGAGTTACTTACCTGGGTCTGGTGCAGAATCATACGACATGGCATTAAAACCGCTATCCATATGCATTACATCTCCAAAAAACAAATCACTCTGATCGTCACAAAGCATCTCCACCTGCGGCATGAAACTATAACTCAAGGCTTGGCCTCTCAGATGTCTCCCTGAAAGACAAAATGGTAGAGTGAGGACTCTGAATGAAGGGCATTCGAAAAAGCACGAGCAGAAAAACAGATCCTGTAGGCAGTGCAATGCACGATTCCCTATTACATGGAACAAATTGTTCAGAAACCCAAAAAGTATATTATTTCACATTGTAAATATAATATGTATGTTCGAATACATCTCTTCTCTAACAGGTATGTTTGCCATGTCAATAAAGTTACGTAATATTATTCTCATTGATTAAATTCATTATTATTATTATTATTATTATTATTATTTTTATTATCAATAAATCATTTAGCAGACGCTTTTATCCAAAGCAACTTAGAGACTAGGGGATGAACTATGTAAACGGTACTTACTTATTAATAATAGTATTAAATTATCACCATTGGGAATTGTAGTTAAATGAATACACACGTGATTTTAATGTTTCGTATTTTTTCTGTTGTATTGGATTACAGCAGTGTTTGACTTTGCTCTTTCTCTTTTTTTTTTTTGTACGAATTGTTTTGTTTGTATCTAACTAGTTGGGGATTCTTCCTGTTGGTCCTGTTATCATGACGACTTAATTGAAACCAACGAGCGCAATATGTCCGTCCCGAAGTCTATTAGATAAAGGAGCTGTCTTAATTGACGTGCTGCTTTAAAAACCGGCTGCTGGATGGTGACGGGGTGTGCCCTTGACAGAGAGATATTGTGTTTGTGAACGCCAGGAAAAGACAGAGCGCCTTTTGTTTGTTAATTTTAGTAAAGTTTTGTTTTTAGCGTTTATTCCAGTTTGATTGGAAAATGAAATGTTCTACCCACGAATGAGTTGATCCGCGGAAGAGTCGTGATCCGTTAATGCTTGCTGTATGTGGCGAGAACAAAGTAGGTTAGTGTAGCTGAAAAAGTATATGGTTAAATCGACTTTTGTAATATATTGGCTCTCTGTTTTTCCCTCGCGTTGGGCCACTATTTATTGTTTATGGGCTAATTGATTTTATGATGTATCCACTTTAGAATTGAAACATGATGTAATGCTGTTCTATATATTGTGACATCATTTTTACTTCTATCTTTGAATCTGTATTAATTCTAATTAACATTACTTTATATAAATTTATATTTTTATTATATCATGCAATGCTGGCTCTGAGGATCAGTCTAGATTTGGCCTCCCCAGCGCATCAGCATGCACAACTTTTGAACAAATTTTGTTTATTTATTTAAATGTTATATATCTATTGAAGTTAATTAGTTCATTCTTTTCTGTTGAGTCCTGCTGGCATAATCGTGTTCAGTCTATTTATCCATTTACTTTCTTTTATTCTTCTATATGTCGCATTGTCTAATTTTAGCTGTTCTAATACTACAAACTTTACATCATTCATGTCATGTCCTTGACTGGTGAAGTGCTGTACTATTGGTTCATTCATTTTCTTATTTCTAATTAATAAAAGGTGGTTCTGAATTCGTTTATATAAAAGTAGTTCCAGTCTCTCCAACATATTTGATTTCATCACATTTTTCACAGGATATTCCATAAACAACATTGCTATTTTTACAGTAGGTATTAGTTTTTAGTGGATATGTGGTGTTCTTATGTTTAATTATATTTTTACTTTTATCTATGTATTTACACACTTTACATCTACTGGTGCACATGTTCGTAGAACCTATTTTGTCAGTTATTCTTTTATGTTTACTGTGAACTAAAATATCACCTAAATTAGCTTCTCTTTTGAATGCTACAACTGGGGCCTTAAGAAATACTTTTTTTAATTTTTCTGAATTATGTAGAATCCGCAAGTGTTTCCAAACTATCTTAGAAATATTGGGCAAAAGTTTACAGTAAGAGTAAGTCATTACTAATGGGACTCTTTTGACCTTTTTATCTCTAGTTTTATAATCTAGTAGTTCATCTCTTTTTAGTTTATCCACTTTTCTTAACTCTGTCTCTATAATTCTTTCTTTGTATCCTCTTTTTTTAAGATTTATTTTTAATACATGTCTTTGTTTTACATAGTCACTTTCTTTTGAGCATATTCTTCGTATTCTTATTCCTAGACCCTTTGGGATTGCCCTTTTAGTGTGTATTGGATGTGCAGAGGACATGTGTAAATACTGGTGCATGTCAGTAGGTTTACAGAGGAGGTCAGTCTCAATTGAACCTTCTTCAAGTTTTACTATGGTATAATTGATTGAACTATCCTGGTTTGTACATTTGTCCTATCTGAGATTGGCTGTCCAATTAAAAGGAGCCTGGCCCTGGGTATTACAACTTGGAGTAGCCGGCAGGGTTGGACTCTTTTGTGCTGATCTCGTTTAGGATAGGGGTAATATGTCTAATGAGGAAGCGGGGCCTAGCATAGCTTCTGAGTCAATGATGATGTTCCCGTTTATGATGGGGGCCCCATGGGCCCAAAGATTCAAAGGGGGCAATTGTAGTGTGGGGGATGTGAGTTTAGTAGAATGGAAGTCTAGTCTTGAAGCTATGTTCAGAATCTATGCATTACCGGAGATTAAGCAGTTAGATATTGTGCTCTCTAGTTTAGATGGGGAAGCAAAAAGGGGAAATGCAGATTTTGCCAGATGAAAGCAAACGTACAGTAAAACAAGTATTTGAGAAATTAGAAGAATTGTATGGAGATAAGACAACTGCCTCGACCTTACGCTCCCTGTTTTTCAGCTGCAGACAGAAATCAACAGTGAAGTGTCGTTTTAGAATTTGTTATTGACATTGTATCCTCTCTTTCTCCATTCCTTCCGTCCTTTTTTAACTTGTATATTTTTCTTATTAAAGATATAATTGATTGAACTATCCTGGTTTGTACATTTGTCCTATCTGAGATTGGCTGTCCAATTAAAAGGAGCCTGGCCCTGGGTATTACAACTATGCATCACAACTACTGCTGCTGATTCACTTACAATAGGACCTCACTTTTAAGTCTCATCCAAAGGACGGAGCACAAGGAAGTTAAGTGACTTGGTCACACACACAGGTGAGTGAGTGGCAGAGCTGGGATTGAACCCGGAACCTCCTGTAGAACAAGCCCCTTTCTTTAACCACTGGACCACCAAGCCTTATTCATCAGCACATACAACGGCTGCGATGGTGGCTCCAGGGATCCAGCAAAGCGTGGCCTCCCTAGCGCCTCAGCATGGCAACTGTGTAATGGGCTGGGCCAGGTCGACATTGTAGATGAGAATTTGTTCTTAATTGACTCATCTGGATAAATAAAGGTTTTGATTAATTGATTGGTTGACAGGCACTCACCTTGTGGCCACATGTTCCTGTGGATCAGAGGCCCCTGCACAGCCTGATTCAAGTCCTTGTTCACAGCGATGAAGGCCGTGTATGTTGAGATGACTCGGGCCTCGGTGCTAATCTTCACCACTCTCTCCTTCACCTTCTCTTTATCTTTGCCCTCTCCCTCCACGCTCCCTCCTTCCTCCAGGGAGCAGATCAGGGTCCGTGCGGCCAGGCGATGAGTCGTCAGCCTGCCCAGAATAACAATGATATGTTCATAGTGCTGTGGTTCTAACGTCCATGAGGACTGCACTGCACTCATGGAGCAATGGTATTAGTCATGGAGACATCACTGAGATTTGGAAGGTACAGTTAGATCATTGACAAGTTCAGAAGGCATCTACTGAAAAACGTCCTTTGTCATGGAAAAATACAGAAAAAATATCATGTTACAGTAAAACAGATAATCTAAAATCCCTTTATTAGAGCACCCCATTGCTTTCTGGAGTTTTGATCTGTTGTGTATGTGAAATCAAACCACTGAAACCGAAATTCTTGATAAATCTTGATTTAATTGATGACTTTAACTGGTCACACATGCAATTAATTTAAAAGAGCAAGAGAAAAGCAACACATAGCCACAAAATGATAAAATGAGACTTTTTAGAAGTTGTTTAAGATGCCTAATTGAAGCCCAACGTGGCCTATTGTTTCTATATCACTGATTATTGACTGAAAATTGAAATTCTTACACTCCGAGGTTTCCATGCAGGTAGGTATATATACACTGAGTGTACAAAACATTAGGAACACCTGCTCTTTTCATGAAATAGACTGACGAGGTGAATCCAGGTGAAAGCTATGATCCCTTATTGATGTAACCTGTTAAATCCACTTCGAATCAGTGTAGATGAAGGGGAGACAGGTTAAAGAAGGATTTTTAAGCCTTGACACAATTGAGACATGGATTGTGTATGTGTGCCATTCAGAGGGTAAATGGGCAAGACAAAAGATTTAAGTGCCTTTGAACTTTTAAGATTTAAGTGCCTTTTCTGCATTTCCAAAGGATGCCGTTTTTTTTTTTACATCTCTGCAGTTTCTGTGGCAATGCTCATTCACATCCCATCTGCCTTCTTTCATCTAAATGACAGCCCCTCCGGCTGAAGCACTCCTAGATCAGCTCTCTCTCGTCGGCTTCTCAGATGTCTGGCCTCTAGAAATAAAAAATCTTCCTCCTCAGCTTAAATCCACAGCCTTACTTGAAGTATTCCCTATTGTGGTTGTGGCCTATCTTTGGGGCCCATTAATCTCTTGTGATAATGAATCTAATGTTCATTTTTATTAATAAATGTGTTCCTCTTCCCTTCTAATTATGCAACTTCTTTGCCAGCTAGTCTGGATTTCAGTTATCAATACATTTATTTTGAAAGCCCTACAACTTCCAGGTATCTCTAATAACACTGGCGACGCTCGTTCTAGTTTAAGCAATTCAGACTCCCTCAGCTCAAACCTTTCCCTCTATCCATTCCTCCATCCAGAGAACTGGTTTTCAACTCAAATTTACAATTGCAATCGTCTGGTCTTCAGCTCATTCTAAACTGTTTTCCTCTCCAATCGTATTCTCCCATTCATTCTGTATAGGTGCAGCAACATCAGCAGCCAACCTTAAAATCAGCCAGTCCTTCCTCAGCAGTGGAATCTTACATTCATTCGCTCTTCTCTCCTCGATATTATGCCACTAAACAAAGTACTGCTAGCATGCCCGAAGTGGAGGCCATCTCTCCAGAGGCTTCCGTCCACAAAGGCGGGGTTTTTCCACTCCACCGAGCCCGGGGTCCTCTTTTGGGGGCAAGTGAAGCTCACTTCCTGACCTTAGAGGCCGACTACGTCATTTCGCCCTCCGAGAGGAAGGTTCCCGCTGGCCAGAGGGGACCCCCGGCCAAATAACTTTAACTAGATTTCCTTTTCCATTCTCCTGCTAATCTATTCATTTGCACCCGTGTCAGTCTTGCCTTCGGAGAGCAAGCTGCTCCCAACCTTCGAGCTAATCATTTGACTCGCTTATCAAAGGTGGTTCTTACAGCTGGGGGCAGGGGGGGGGGGGCCTCTATGATTTTATTTCTTATTCTCTTTTCCAGCGCTTTTGTTCTCCCTGCATAGATTGCGAGGCTCTCCATGTGGCCTCGGAGTGTCAGCCGAGTCTAACCTCTCTCGACTAGACGACTCAGCAAGCCAGGGAGACTTTGGTTCATCCTCTATCCTCCCTTAGTTTCCTCTGGGGAAGGTCGATCGGTTCGGCCTCACCTCAGAGAGTGCGGTTCTCCGAGTAGTCAAGGGGAAACCCATATTCTGTTACTAAGTGACAAGCACTTTGGCTTTATTCAGTAATCTCTTACACAGGCCCTGGCTCCTGCCTCCTGACCCATTGAGCTAATGACTCATACCCAGTGTGCTTGTGTGCAGTGTAAGAGCTAATGACTCATACCCAGTGTGCTTGTGTGCTGCGTAAGAGGTTACGAGTCGTACCCACTGTGCTTGGGTGTAGTGTAAGAGCTAATGACTCATACCCAGTGTGCTTGTGTGCTGTGTAAGAGGTTACGAGTCGTACCCAGTGTGCTTGTGTGCTGTGTAAGAGCTATTGACTCATACCCAGTGTGCTTGTGTGCAGTGTAAGAGCTAATGACTCATACCCAGTGTGCTTGTGTGCTGCGTAAGAGGTTACGAGTCGTACCCACTGTGCTTGGGTGTAGTGTAAGAGCTAATGACTCATACCCAGTGTGCTTGTGTGCTGTGTAAGAGCTAATGACTCATACCCAGTGTGCTTGTGTGCTGTGTAAGAGGTTACGAGTCGTACCCAGTGTGCTTGTCCGGCTGCAGTTTGAAGCTGATCTCCGTCTTGTGGGGCTCGTCTCCCAGACTGTACTGAAGACTCGCTCGACCCACCACACTCTCATCAAACTGGAGAGACAGAGAGGATGTTACAGAAGGGCTCCCTGTACTTTACCAGCAGGTAGTCCACGGCTGCTCTTTGAATCTGTTCGCCTCCTCTGTCATACCTTTCCTTTGAGCTGCGCGTACAGGATTGACCTATGACCCCGGAAGAGGACCTTTGGCGTTTCGGACACAGGAACAACCTCCAGTCCAGCCGGGACGTCCCAGTTGAGGACGATGTTATTGACAGCGGGCTGGAGTGCGAACCTCAGGCTCTGCATCACCTGGGAGAGTCAGACAAGGAGACCGGTAAACTGTAATTCACACACAGGGTAACCCATTCATTGTACATCACTGAACTGTGATTCACACACAGGGTAACCCATTCATTGTACATCACTGAACTGTGATTCACACACAGGGTAACACATTCATTGTACATCACTGAACTGTGATTCACACACAGGGTAACGCATTCGTTGTACATCACTGAACTGTGATTCTCTCTTCCAGGCTGTGGGTACTCTATTCTAGTCCCGCCCCCAGACTCTGGTTTGATTTAAAGGCTCCGCCCTTCACTTCATGTTAGGTTTGACTTGCACTGTTGAAGCGCTTTCTGATTTCTATGTTACGCATTTGCTGTAGTCTTTTTTATAAATGTAACGAAAAGTATCTATATACAGGACAACATTGCATTACCTGTCTGAAAAAGGAAGTTACTGAAATGTAAAAAGTAGTGCAAGTTCTTCAAAAATGTAATTAGATTACAGTAATGCAATTGATAGGGCTGTATTTATTTCATGGTTAAAATTATATATATTATATATCTGTCTAAAAACGCTTGTTGAATTTATTTAAGTGTTTTTACACTATTCTTTCAGAAATGTGAATTTTCACAGGAACTACATTTTGCACGGCAATGCAGACATTTCACAGAAATCGTGAAATCCATGATAACCGCGAAACTAATCCAGCCTTTAGTAATGAGTTACTCCCCAACACAGGTAAAATATCAATGGAAACAGTGGATAACAAGCTGGAGCGTATCATTACAGACACGCTTCCCGTCACAATCCCCGGCCTCGTACCTTGGGCTGCATTCTGTCCTTGCCTGTAATGAACTCGGGGTGACCCGATCCTGCTCGGGCCATGCCTTTGATAAGAGCTGTGGAGGCTCCTTCTCCGATCCCAAACGTGAAGCACCTGAAACAGACCAAACTCCAGTGGAAACAGCGGGCTGGGTATTGCTGAAACAGGTCATCACAAATGAAATGATAGCAGATACTGGATATTTCCATACTAACTCTAACACTACGAACACCATAAAGTGTTATACTGTATACAGCAGGGGAGGCCAAGTCTGGCCCTGGAGAGCTGCAGGGTCTTCTGGTTTTCATTCCACCCGAGTTCTCAATTACTTCATTGAACCCAGTTATTTTCTGAATTGATCAACACTGTAACATTTTGTTCCAGGTCTTTAGCCATCGATGATTTAAAAAACCCAGAAAACCTGCAAGAGTGTGGCTCTCCAGGACCAGGGTTAGACAACCCTACTATGGAATCATTATCATTCTGGATGATGTAACGAACACTGGAAATGAGATGTCAAAGGGGAAAAGGCTGGATCTTGTCCCAGTCTGTGCCAGTACTCCTAGTACCTGTGAGTGCCAGCATGCTTCTTGACCTCATTAATGACATCCTTTGTGTTCCCTACTTCTCCGTCTGTGAAGACAAACAGCTGAGAGAGAGAAAGAGAGAGAGAGAGAAATGCAAAATTGGTTCTAGTGGGACTTATAAGACATATATATATTTTTTTAAGCTTGACATTTTCTATTGATCGATTAAGCATCCCATCTATCAATCACACCTGTTTGCTAGGGATATGAAATTGTATTGAAAGACAATCACAAGTAATATAATGCTATTGCAGCCTGCCGGTCAGAGGTAGAAAACCACTTCCAGACAGATGCTTGTGAAAGCAATCCAGGTAATGTATATTCTGGTGTCACCCGGATATACAGTCACTTGATTATGCCTTTTCTGACTATAAACAACAGGAATATGAACTGATTCTTGTAAGCTTGAAGCTGCCAAAGTAACGACCTGACTCCACACTTGTACTGCAACCAGAACTCCTCCACCGTCCCAGCAAGCACTGCGGCACATGACATCACTCTCTTAAAGCCACAGCAGCTCAATTATAAATCAGTAATGTAATTAGAACACAACCCGTGTTTTACTTGATCACATTTTGAACTTAGCTTGTATGTAACTCTTACACAATTTACTGCAAATGTTTCGGAAATGCCGGCTAATGTTTAATATACATCTATTTACATGCATGTAATTTGACAGTTTGCTTGCAGTACAAGGATGGAGATGGGGGAGGCGGTGGGATGGAAATGAATTAAAACCATCTTACATTTCTCTGACAGGTCAGAATTGGATGTGTGTGAGGGGAGAACTGTTTCATGCAGCAATTTCATATTTTACCTCCCTCTTCCCACTGGCAACTGGAAATATCCTCCTGGAAAATGCATGTGGGATTTAAGGGCGGTCTTGAACCCAATTCTAATTTTAGCACAATGTGTCTTTCAGCAGTAGATTGGAAATTCTTGGTTTCACCACTTTTAGAAGGCTACGGTTCACCCCCCTTCCCACCTGTCTGGGGTGTCCTGGTCGGCAGGCTTTGCTGTAAATGTCTTTTAGTGGCTCCAGGATCTCCGTCCCTCCAAAATCAGCTCCCATCCCTTTCACCTTCCCCAGAGCAGAGTCCATCGTCTGCTGAGTGTACTCCACACTCTCCCTGAGAGACACACAGGAACGCAATTGCAACTTTGATAAAAAGTCATTCCCTTGTATGATACCCACAATAAAACGTGAACCAGAGAATCATAGAACACAGCTTTGTACCAAATACGAATATGAAGCATGTATTCGGAAAACCAAAACGGCACGACAATATGACGGCCATTTTAGGTCACAGGTCAAAGTGAAGGGAACTTCATCCAGAACTGTGACACCCAAAAAAGGCTAAAAGGAGGTTCTAATGATTTCTAGGTTTGCAGGTTACGAATCTCAGGGCTTAAAGAACAAGCTATGAAGATAAACAGAGGGGACTGATGTTATTAGACTAGCAAAAAGAAGAATTAGGGGGGCTGATTGACATCTTTAAATGAACTCTAGCTAATACCTGCAGTGCAGTCCAGCTGCAGAGGACACAGCTGGAAATTAGGTAGAGACAGACTCAGGACAGAGAGAAGGAGACACTTATAGAATGGGTTATGTTGTTGACGCTGAATCATTAGGATCCTGTTTTGAGATCAACAAGCACAGAAAGGCCTAGTTGCCTCCTCTCATTCGTAAACTGTATTATTCTCTTAAATGGATTTTTGGATCAGGAAAAGAAGCTGGCTGATTTGCTGCAGTACTCACGGGAAGAAGGCCTCGAAGTGCGACCCGAAGCCGTAGATATTGAAGAAACAGCCCAGGGGCAGGCTCTTGAGGAGAAGCAGCAGAGTGTCCTGCAGAGCAGACAGCACATTGAACGAGCATGTCAGGAACACACAGCAGCGTGCACATGTATTGCAACACACCATTGGACATATGAAAGCAAACCAGGGTCACTGAAAATCAGGGGGAACTGTCAAAATAGGAAAATCAGTGATAGTCTAATTTCATTGATGACTTTAATAGGCCATGCAATGCATTCAAAATAGGAAGAGAAAGGAAACACATATTCACAAATGGTAAAATGCATGAGACTTTTTAGAAGTTGTTTAAGATACCTTATTAAAAGCACAAAGTGGACTATGAGTGTCTATTGTTTCTATATCACTGAATATGAAACCCAACCCTGTGTCCATACCCGGGCGCTCTCAATGCGCATTGGCCCTGACTCCATGTTGCTCATTGGACAGTCCATACTGCCCGAGCGATCCACCAGGAAGATGAACTCTCCACAGCTGGACTGGGGTGTCGACGCAGCCGCAGGGAATTCTGGGTACAGGCTGACCATCACCAGCGGGTCCCCCATCAACGAGCCTCAAAAACACAAGAGTCAAAAACATCAAATTGACCAACAGAAGAATCCAGCTTACATGAAGTACCAAAGCCAAGAATCAACCATCATAAAATGGTATGTACTTTTAGTGTGACCAATCCATTCACCCCTCTCTCTCAAATTCCCACACATTGCATGGGACACCTACAGTTCAGTCAGGAAATTCATGCGATAAATTATTTATTATAACAGACTAGACAACACTACTGCATTCTACATATTTTACACTACATTCGAAAGGCGAGGCCAAAGAGATACCCGTGCCCATAAATTAGCTCACAGATAAGTGGAAAGGCTGACATAGAGAAGCCATGGGCAGGGGGGCAGGATAGCTGCCCTGCCCCATTAGACGAAGCCAAAAAACAGGTGGAGTCTGGGGAGGAGGAGGTGAACTCTGGTGCACAGCGGGGAGGTAATGGATTGAGGTAAGATAAACACCCTTTCCTTGACGATCATTGAACGTGTATCGATAGACGAATAAGATTCCAGCTATTCCACTGACGATTTGATCTGCTATTGGAAGCGCCTAAAACAGGCTTGATGATTACGTGACTTGATGTAAGGTTAAAGTGAGTTCCCTGCCTGAACCACCTCTTTGTTTCATTTACACTGTCTAGCTCATCACCTTTTCTCACCATTTGAACCAAAAGTCTCAAATGGGCAGTTTTGTAAACAATCAGCTGCTTCCCCCTATTGACTGACATGCTTTCAGCCAGTAGCGTGTTGACTCAGAAGACACTGCCGAAGTGAAACCACCCAGGAAGTGCAAGTGGAAACTGATGACCCGAGAATAAGGGAGCTTCCTTTAGCCTAGTGTAGTACCAGATATCATGTTTTAAAATGAAAATACAGGTGTGCTTGTGACAGGATGGTCAAGTGGTGACGGGTGAGTTGCAAAAACGCTCTTTTTTTTCTTTATGAAACCAAATGAAATATTTAAAACAAAAACAAAAAGACTTTTGCAAAAACAAAAGGCATAATGGCCAAAATTATATATATAAAATACATATACACATTTTATATATATAAAATATATATACACATTATATATATATATATATATATATATATATATATATATATATATATATATATATATATATATATATATATATATATATATATATATATATATATATATATATATATATTCAAACAAGTATTGTGCTGGTATAAAACTTTTCACATTCCTCCTCTCTGAATCACCAACCCCGGTCAGCAGAAGCTGCTGGTTTTTGTATTGTGTCTGATGGATTAACTGGCCATCAATTACCTAGTTTATCCCTGGACCACATTCTCCAAAGGGTTTCTCAGCCAATTCGTCAATAAATCATTCTGTGCTGACCACGCATTCTCACAAGCTGAGCTGGATGGGGAGCTGTAACCCCATCCATGTGGTCAAACAATAAGAAGAAATCCTCGTTTTAAACAAACACAAAACATTACAATAATAACAATACAAAATCAACACAGGGGTGGGGTGTACCCTGTCACAGTGCTACATTGTGTTTCTTTCAAAACTCCACATTTAATGACTTTTAAACTATGTAACGAATTTATTAAATGGTTTTGTTAGCCACGTCCATTTTAAAATGAACAGTTTGGGTCTTGAAGGATCCCATAACCTCCCTCTGTGTAAAGAAGTGTCTCCTACACTGTGTACCAAGTCTCCACTTCATTTCTAACTGTGTTCCTCTGGTCCTGGTTTC